>SDUX01000004.1:3887857-4207965 GCA_008729055.1 Pyropia haitanensis | reverse complement strand
CCGGCCGCAACGCCGAAAGGCAGCCATAACCTTGACAGCCACCGCCTGCAAGTGGGGCAGTGCCTCACCGCAGAGGAGAGAATCGCGGAGAGTGCCAGCCGCTTGATAGGGCCTCTCGGTAGTCTGAGTGTCCATACAGTCAAGCAAGGCGGGGTTCTTCTGGCAGAGGCAGACATGAGATACGCACGGTGTTCTATCCATCTCTCCAGCGAACGCGTGGCGGTGCTTGCCACCACCTGGTCTCGACAACATTGGGTGCTTCGAACTGGGGGCTGCATCTACACGTGGCAATATTCATGGTTTCTATAATTATAAACTGACACGAACGATAATTTTAATGGAATCATAGCTTCCGAGCATGATTTTACTGAAATCTTGCAACCCTGGCGAGTGGGGCGCGCGGGGGACACTCTGGTTCTCGACCATCGTTCCGGGTCTTTCCGAAAAAGGTTGGCCCGTTTTCAATTTTCCGACCGGATCTGTCTGTGCTTCATGAGTTTGCGCTGCGCCTCGCTTTGTGCCGGCGGCCGGGCGCGAGTGCGGTCGCTCACGGCGAGAGGGTGCCCGTGTTGGCGGTTGCCATCTCCCCGCTGCTCATCCACCTCTCCCCATCCTCCCCCGCCGCCCGCGGCGAGTGGTCTCGCCCACTCCCACTCATGGCGTCACCGCCGTGATGACGCGCTGCTGCTGCCGAGCCCGGCGGGCGCCGCCGCCGGCGCTGCCGCCGGTGGCCCACCACCGGCCGACGGGTGCCCGCCCTGACCCTCCGCCTGGTGTGTTGCTCTTTTCTTTGTGGCTGCGTTCAGCGCTTGACGGTGTATGGCGGAGCCACACGACTGGCTGGGAGCGGCGACGTTGGCGTTTGCGGTGGGCGGAGTGGGAGGGGAGGGGGCGGGCGTGGGGGAGACGGCGGGGGAGGCCGACTGCGACCCGCCGAGCAGGCCGCCCGCGCGGCTGCCGGCGCGTGCGTCGGCCGCGGGCGCGCCAGCAAGTCGCGGCGGCGCCGCAGGCGCGGGTAGATCTTGTGGCGCGCCGCCGACCCGCGCCCCGTCACGCGCTGTGCGCCCGACGCTGCGAGTGTGTCGTCCCGCCGCGCGTGCCGGTCGGTCCGCCCGCCGCGCGCGGCGTGTAGGCGGGCGCTCCCAGTTGCCGTACGTGGGCGCCGTTCTCCCGCGTTGGCGTAGGTCCTTCTTTCCCCCCGCCGCGCGGGAGCTTGCCCGCCCGCGTGGCAGCGCCGGCTAGGCGGCGGCTGGTAGACGCGGCCGGCGGGCGTGGCCAAGCGCGGTTGCCGGCAGCGGCAGGCGTTGGTTGCGGGCGACGGCCACCCGCCCGACTGCGGTGCCATACTTTGGCCGACGGGCATGGTGTCGGCGGACCTGCCCTGTGACCCGACGCTGCCCAGCTCGCGGGATGGGGCGGCCAAGGCGGCAGCCGGCGGCGGAGCGGTGTCCCCCGTGGGCGTCCACCTGGCCGTCTCCCCTTCCGGCTCGCTCGGCGCGGCAGCGCCGGCCGCAGTGGCAGCGGCGGTGGTGGCAGCGGCAGCGGCGGCGGCGCGGCGCGTCGGCCGATGGTGGGGGCTCGGTCGCGGCCAAGGCGAGTGGCGGCCAGTCGGCGTAGGTGGCGGAGGTGACCCTCCAGGCGCGCGGTGCGGCGGCGGACCTGCTCGCCGCGGTGGACAAGGAGGGCGCGCCCGCGGGCGGCGGTAGGAGCGGCTGAGGGGTGGACAGCGGTGGTGGCGGTGCGGGTGCCGACGGCCCGTCGTCGTCGCGCGCCAGCCGGAGCATCCGCCGGCTCGGCACGTTTTCCAAGTCGTCCAGCTTTGTCGCCGCCGCCGGCGGCGGCCCCCCCCGCTCGGGCAGCATGGCGCGGCTGGGCGGCGATGGCGGCGGCTCGTCGATGCGCTCCCTCCACCTCTCCTCGACGGTGCGGTCGACCAACGCGCTGCGCGTCTTTGTCGGCACCCTTGCGGTGACGGTGGAAAAGTTCCGCGCGCAGGGCGGCATCAAGGCCGTCGTCGCGCCGCTGCGCACGCACCCAGGCGCGCCGGCGGTCGTGGACGCGGCGTGCCGCGTACTCCTCGCGCTCACTATTCACGACGCCGCCGCCGCGGACGAGGTGCTCGCCGCCGACGGCGTCGCGGCGGTGCTCGCCTGCCTCGCCGCGCGGTCGCGGCGGCCGCCGCGGCGGCGCTGTCGCCACCCCACCGGGCGCGACGACTGGCGTCGCGGCGACAACGTTGGCAATCAAGGCGCTCCGCAACCTGACGCAGACCGCCGCCCACCGCGAAGCGATTGTTGACGGCGGCGGCATTGAGAGCGTCGTTGCTGCGATGGGCGCCTTTGCCGCCGACGCGCGGCTGGCGAGCCACGGCTGTCTGGTGCTGTCCAACCTGACCTTTGGCTCCGCCGCCGCCAAGGACCGCGTTGGCGTGGCGGGCGGCCTCGACGCAATCGCGGGCGCGATGCTCCGCCACCCCGACTACCAGCCCTTCGCGGCGCGGGGCAGCCTCGCCCTTCGCAACCTGCTGTACAAGGCCGACGCCAACGCGGACCGGGCCGGCGTCGGCGGCTGCCGCGTCATCGAGGCGCTCGTCGGGGCGATTGTCAACCACGGCTCCCGGGAGCGGGAGGTGGCACACCAGAGCTGCGTCGCGCTTGACAACCTGTCCAACGTCAAGGAAGCCAACCGGGCGCCCATCCTCGCGGCGGGTGGCGTGCGCGCGGCGCTCACCCTCCTCGCCGCCTACCCAGATTCCGCCACCGTTGCCGATGACGCGGTGGGCATCTTCCGCCACGTGGCCGCGGCGGGGGAGGGCGCGCCGCTCGAAGTCGGTCGCATTGGCGGCGTCGAGGCGGTGGTGCGGGCGATGAAGGCGCCCCATCGGGCGGGGCGGTGGTGGAAAAAGGCGTCGCGGCGCTGCGCTACCTGTGCTTCCTGCCTGAGAACCGGGACCGCGTCGCCGCGGCGGGCGGGGTAGACCTGCTTGTCGGCGCGCTCTCCACCCCCTTGTCCGGGCCGCGGGCGGTCGAGTCGGCGTTCCTCGCGCTCGGCAACGCGATTTTCGGGCACGCCGCCAACCAGGAGCGCGCGGGCATGCTCCGCGCCGTCGCCGCCGTGCGGGCCGTGGCGGGCCGCCACCAGGCGGCGGCGGGCGTCACGGAGCACGCATGCCGCGTCCTCCGCGCGCTGTGTGAGGGCAGCGATGCCAACGCCACGCAGGCGATGGTCGGCGGCGCGGTCAGCACCGCCCTCGGCGCGATCGTGGCCTTTCCCGACGACGCGTCGATCGCGGAGCAAGCAACTGCGCTGCTGCAGTGCATCGCGCTCGACCCGTCGCGCCGCCCCCCTGCTCGACGCGGATGCGGTCGGGATTGTGGGCAAGGCCATGGCGGCGCACGCAAAACACCGGGGGGTGCAGCTGCAGGGGCGGCAGCTGCGGGCGGTGCTCGCGGGGAGGCCATCGAGCCGATCCCGGGGGCGGGCGCGCCGGCGGCGGTCGCGGGGGGGCCGCTGTCGCCGACGGCGGCCGCGGCGGTGCGCGACGCGTTTGTCGCGGCGGGGCGCGAGATGTATGATACGGGGGCGGGGGGGCGGAACGACGCGCAGGGGGGGGGGACCAGCTGCCGCGCGCGCCGGTTGTTGCGGCTGCGGGGGGGGCGCCCGCCGGTGGCGGTTTAGGGTGCGCCGTGGTGGGCGGGGTGTCACTGTCGGCGAAACCATGTCGGCGGCCACGGCCGTGGGCACCCTCTACACTGGTCACTACACTGGGCACCACTGGGGCGGGTGCAGCCGCGCTGCCGACAACCAAGCAGGCACACAAAAAGACAAGTGCATCCCGACACGCCCCCCGCAACTGCCGGCCCCTTCCCCATTCCCCCGCCTTCCGCGTCCGTCGCGATCCGACGCAGCGTGCTCCCCCCCCACCACCACCACCCGCTCCTCCTCTACCAGCGTCGGGACGGCCGCCCCGAAACTCCGCCGTCGACACCCCCGCCGCGCCCCGCGTCGGCCTGCACCGCCCGGAGGAGCGCCGCCTGCGGCACGTCCCGCTCCCCCCCCCCCCCACTCCCTCTGCTGCGCCTGTGGATGCGGGGTCGAGTTTGGCCGATGCCGCCTCTGCCACCGCGCGCGACTCCCCCGCTGCGGCCCGCGAGCACCCCAGCGCAAACACGTCCCCATCAATCTGCTCCGTCCGCGAGCCGTACGCGCGGTACGCAGCGTGGCCATTCCCAGGCGCACCGCCACGGCCACATCCGCGCGGCCATTTCGAGTCAAAGATGCACCAGCGCGTGCGCCTTGGCACCACAAACGCGCCATTTCGGCACGCGGGAAGGGAGCGGTGACGCCGCCGGCGCAGCCGCAAGAGCGAAAGTCGAGACAGGCGGCGACAAACGCGGCGAATGCGAACAACATGAGGGTGATGACGTGCCAATGGTACAAACTGGCTCCCCCCCGACATCTCACCGCGCCCTCTCCCTCACTCCTCCCTCCCATCTCGCCCTCCACCGCCGCCCCTCCCTCCCCTCAGCTCCCCACACCCCCCGCGCCACACCCAAACAAAAAAAAAAAAAAAACAGCTGAAAAAAAAAAAGAAAAAGGCAGTGGCACAAGCGGCAGCTGCGGGAGAAGCGATGGCCGAGTCAGCAATGACAGCAGCTGGCGGTGGCGGCAGAGGCGGCGGCGTGTCGGCGTGGTCCCCCACCCCCCCAACCCCCACCACCCAGGACGCGACGGGGCACCGTCCCAAAGTGCCCCGCCACGTCCGTCACCACCCCACGCCGCCGCCACCACCCCACCACCACCACCAAGCCACCACCACCACCACCCACCACCACCACCCCGGCAGCTACCACCCCACCACCACCACCCCGCCACCACCACCCCGCCATCCACAACGCCGGCCACGCACACGGCCGGGGAGCCCCCCAGCTACCCCGCCACGTGCGTGACCGTCGCCAACACCGCCCGCCCACCTCGGCACCACCACCACGCCGCCGCCACCACACCACCACCACCACCAAACCCACCACCGCCGACACCTCCGCCCCCCCCCACCACTCCCGCCGCGCCCGTCCTCGCCCTCCCCGCGTCATCCCCCACCAAATACCTGCCGCCGACACCACCCCCGCCGCCCCCGCCGCTGACTTGTACTTGCCGCCGCTCTTGCCGCTGCCGCCGCCGCCGCCGCCGCCGTGTTGCCTTGTCAACGCCCTTGCCGCCGTCGCCGCCATCGCCGCCGCCGTTGACGCTGCCGCGCCGCCGCCGCCGCCGTGTTGCCCTTGTCGCCGCCCTTGCCGCCGCCGCCGCCATCGCCGCCGCCCTTGCCGCTGCCGCCGCCGCCGCCGCCGCCGTGTTGCCCTTGTCGCCGCCCTTGCCGCCGCCGCCGCCACCGCCGCCGCCACCATCACGCCCCTCCCCTCAGCCGCCTCTCCGCTCTGGCCCTCCTCCGCCGCCCCCCCCCCCCTCCCCTCAGCTCCCCACACCCCCGCGCCCACACCCAAACAAAAAAAAAAAAAAAACAGCTGAAAAAAAAAAAAGAAAAACGCAGTGGCACAAGCGGCAGCTGCGGGAGAAGCGATGGCCGAGTCAGCAATGACAGCAGCTGGCGGTGGCGGCAGAGGCGGCGGCGTGTCGCGTGGTCCCCCACCCCCCCCAACCCCCACCACCCAGGACGCGACGGGGCACCGTCCCAAAGTGCCCCGCCACGTCCGTCACCACCCCCACGCCGCCGCCACCACCCCACCACCACCACCAAGCCACCACCACCACCACCCCACCACCACCACCCCGGCAGCTACCACCCCACCACCACCACCCGCCACCACCACCCCGCCATCCACAACGCCGGCCACGCACACGGCCGGGGAGCCCCCCAGCTACCCCGCCACGTGCGTGACCGTCGCCAACACCGCCCGCCCACCTCGGCACCAACACCACGCCGCCGCCACCACACCACCACCACCACCCAAACCCACCACCGCCGACACCTCCGCCCCCCCCCCACCACTCCCGCCGCGCCCGTCCTCGCCTCCCCGCGTCATCCCCCACCAAATACCTGCCGCCGACACCACCCCCGCCGCCCCCGCCGCTGACTTGTACTTGCCGCCGCTCTTGCCGCTGCCGCCGCCGCCGCCGCCGCCGTGTTGCCCTTGTCAACGCCCTTGCCGCCGTCGCCGCCATCGCCGCCGCCGTTGACGCTGCCGCCGCCGCCGCCGCCGCGTGTTGCCCTTGTCGCCGCCCTTGCCGCCGTCGCCGCCATCGCCGCCGCCGTTGCCGCTGCCGCCGCCGCCGCCGCCGCCGTGTTGCCCTTGTCGCCGCCCTTGCCGCCGCCGCCGCCATCGCCGCCGCCCTTGCCGCTGCCGCCGCCGCCGCCGCCGTGTTGCCCTTGTCGCCGCCCTTGCCGCCGTCGCCGCCATCGCCGCCGCCGTTGCCGCTGCCGCCGCCGCCGCCGCCGCCGTGTTGCCCTTGTCGCCGCCCTTGCCGCCGCCGCCGCCATCGCCGCCGCCCTTGCCGCTGCCGCCGCCGCCGCCGCCGCCGTGTTGCCCTTGTCGCCGCCCTTGCCGCCGCCGCCGGCCACCGCCGCCGCCACCATCACGCCCCTCCCCTCAGCCGCCTCTCCGCTCTGGCCCTCCTCCGCCGCCCCCCCCCCCCTCCCCTCAGCTCCCCACACCCCCCGCGCCCACACCCAAACAAAAAAAAAAAAAAAAACAGCTGAAAAAAAAAAAAGAAAAAACGCAGTGGCACAAGCGGCAGCTGCGGGAGAAGCGATGGCCGAGTCAGCAATGACAGCAGCTGGCGGTGGCGGCAGAGGCGGCGGCGTGTCGGCGTGGTCCCCCACCCCCCCAACCCCCACCACCCAGGACGCGACGGGGCACCGTCCCAAAGTGCCCCGCCACGTCCGTCACCACCCCCACGCCGCCGCCACCACCCCACCACCACCACCAAGCCACCACCACCACCACCCCACCACCACCACCCCGGCAGCTACCACCCCACCACCACCACCCCGCCACCACCACCCCGCCATCCACAACGCCGGCCACGCACACGGCCGGGGAGCCCCCCAGCTACCCCGCCACGTGCGTGACCGTCGCCAACACCGCCCGCCCACCTCGGCACCACCACCACGCCGCCGCCACCACACCACCACCACCACCCAAACCCACCACCGCCGACACCTCCGCCCCCCCCCCACCACTCCCGCCGCGCCCGTCCTCGCCCTCCCCGCGTCATCCCCCACCAAATACCTGCCGCCGACACCACCCCCGCCGCCCCCGCCGCTGACTTGTACTTGCCGCCGCTCTTGCCGCTGCCGCCGCCGCCGCCGCCGCCGTGTTGCCCTTGTCAACGCCCTTGCCCGCCGTCGCCGCCATCGCCGCCGCCGTTGACGCTGCCGCCGCCGCCGCCGCCGCCGTGTTGCCCTTGTCAACGCCCTTGCCGCCGCCGCCGCCATCGCCGCCGCCGTTGAGCTGCCGCCGCCGCCGCCGCCGCCGTGTTGCCCTTGTCGCCGCCCTTGCCGCCGCCGCCGCCACCGCCGCCGCCACCATCACGCCCCTCCCCTCAGCCGCCTCTCCGCTCTGGCCCTCCTCCGCCGCCCCCCCCCCTCCCTCAGCTCCCCACACCCCCCGCGCCCACACCCAAACAAAAAAAAAAAAAAAACAGCTGAAAAAAAAAAAAGAAAAACGCAGTGGCACAAGCGGCAGCTGCGGGAGAAGCGATGGCCGAGTCAGCAATGACAGCAGCTGGCGGTGGCGGCAGAGGCGGCGGCGTGTCGGCGTGGTCCCCCACCCCCCCAACCCCCACCACCCAGGACGCGACGGGGCACCGTCCCAAAGTGCCCCGCCACGTCCGTCACCACCCCCACGCCGCCGCCACCACCCCACCACCACCACCAAGCCACCACCACCACCACCCCACCACCACCACCCCGGCAGCTACCACCCCACCACCACCACCCCGCCACCACCACCCCGCCATCCACAACGCCGGCCACGCACACGGCCGGGGAGCCCCCCAGCTACCCCGCCACGTGGCGTGACCGTCGCCAACACCGCCCGCCCACCTCGGCACCACCACCACGCCGCCGCCACCACACCACCACCACCACCCAAACCCACCACCGCCGACACCTCCGCCCCCCCCCCACCACTCCCGCCGCGCCCGTCCTCGCCCTCCCCGCGTCATCCCCCACCAAATACCTGCCGCCGACACCACCCCCGCCGCCCCCGCCGCTGACTTGTACTTGCCGCCGCTCTTGCCGCTGCCGCCGCCGCCGCCGCCGCCGTGTTGCCCTTGTCAACGCCCTTGCCGCCGTCGCCGCCATCGCCGCCGCCGTTGACGCTGCCGCCGCCGCCGCCGCCGCCGTGTTGCCTTGTCAACGCCCTTGCCGCCGCCGCCGCCATCGCCGCCGCCGTTGACGCTGCCGCCGCCGCCGCCGCCGCCGTGTTGCCCTTGTCGCCGCCCTTGCCGCCGCCGCCGCCACCGCCGCCGCCACCATCACGCCCCTCCCCTCAGCCGCCTCTCCGCTCTGGCCCTCCTCCGCCGCCCCCCCCCCCCTCCCCTCAGCTCCCCACACCCCCCGCGCCCACACCCAAACAAAAAAAAAAAAAAAACAGCTGAAAAAAAAAAAAGAAAAACGCAGTGGCACAAGCGGCAGCTGCGGGAGAAGCGATGGCCGAGTCAGCAATGACAGCAGCTGGCGGTGGCGGCAGAGGCGGCGGCGTGTCGGCGTGGTCCCCCACCCCCCCCAACCCCCACCACCCAGGACGCGACGGGGGCACCGTCCCAAAGTGCCCCGCCACGTCCGTCACCACCCCACGCCGCCGCCACCACCCCACCACCACCACCAAGCCACCACCACCACCACCCACCACCACCACCCCGGCAGCTACCACCCCACCACCACCACCCCGCCACCACCACCCCGCCATCCACAACGCCGCCACGCACACGGCCGGGGAGCCCCCCAGCTACCCCGCCACGTGCGTGACCGTCGCCAACACCGCCCGCCCACCTCGGCACCAACACCACGCCGCCGCCACCACACCACCACCACCACCCAAACCCACCACCGCCGACACCTCCGCCCCCCCCCCACCACTCCCGCCGCGCCCGTCCTCGCCCTCCCCGCGTCATCCCCCACCAAATACCTGCCGCCGACACCACCCCCGCCGCCCCCGCCGCTGACTTGTACTTGCCGCCGCTCTTGCCGCTGCCGCCGCCGCCGCCGCCGCCGTGTTGCCCTTGTCAACGCCCTTGCCGCCGTCGCCGCCATCGCCGCCGCCGTTGACGCTGCCGCCGCCGCCGCCGCCGCCGTGTTGCCCTTGTCGCCGCCCTTGCCGCCGTCGCCGCCATCGCCGCCGCCGTTGCCGCTGCCGCCGCCGCCGCCGCCGCCGTGTTGCCCTTGTCGCCGCCCTTGCCGCCGCCGCCGCCATCGCCGCCGCCCTTGCCGCTGCCGCCGCCGCCGCCGCCGTGTTGCCCTTGTCGCCGCCCTTGCCGCCGTCGCCGCCATCGCCGCCGCCGTTGCCGCTGCCGCCGCCGCCGCCGCCGCCGTGTTGCCCTTGTCGCCGCCCTTGCCGCCGCCGCCGCCATCGCCGCCGCCCTTGCCGCTGCCGCCGCCGCCGCCGCCGCCGTGTTGCCCTTGTCGCCGCCCTTGCCGCCGCCGCCGCCACCGCCGCCGCCACCATCACGCCCCTCCCCTCAGCCGCCTCTCCGCTCTGGCCCTCCTCCGCCGCCCCCCCCCCCCTCCCCTCAGCTCCCCACACCCCCCGCGCCCACACCCAAACAAAAAAAAAAAAAAAACAGCTGAAAAAAAAAAAAGAAAAACGCAGTGGCACAAGCGGCAGCTGCGGGAGAAAGCGATGGCCGAGTCAGCAATGACAGCAGCTGGCGGTGGCGGCAGAGGCGGCGGCGTGTTGGCGTGGCCCCCCACCCCCCCCAACCCCCACCACCCAGGACGCGACGGGGCACCGTCCCAAAGTGCCCCGCCACGTCCGTCACCACCCCCACGCCGCCGCCACCACCCCACCACCACCACCAAGCCACCACCACCACCACCCCACCACCACCACCCCGGCAGCTACCACCCCACCACCACCACCCCGCCACCACCACCCCGCCATCCACAACGCCGGCCACGCACACGGCCGGGGAGCCCCCCAGCTACCCCGCCACGTGCGTGACCGTCGCCAACACCGCCCGCCCACCTCGGCACCAACACCACGCCGCCGCCACCACACCACCACCACCACCCAAACCCACCACCGCCGACACCTCCGCCCCCCCCCACCACTCCCGCCGCGCCCGTCCTCGCCCTCCCCGCGTCATCCCCCACCAAATACCTGCCGCCGACACCACCCCCGCCGCCCCCGCCGCTGACTTGTACTTGCCGCCGCTCTTGCCGCTGCCGCCGCCGCCGCCGCCGCCGTGTTGCCCTTGTCAACGCCCTTGCCGCCGTCGCCGCCATCGCCGCCGCCGTTGACGCTGCCGCCGCCGCCGCCGCCGCCGTGTTGCCCTTGTCGCCGCCCTTGCCGCCGCCGCCGCCACCGCCGCCGCCACCATCACGCCCCTCCCCTCAGCCGCCTCTCCGCTCTGGCCCTCCTCCGCCGCCCCCCCCCCCCCTCCCCTCAGCTCCCCACACCCCCCGCGCCCACACCCAAACAAAAAAAAAAAAAAAAACAGCTGAAAAAAAAAAAAGAAAAACGCAGTGGCACAAGCGGCAGCTGCGGGAGAAGCGATGGCCGAGTCAGCAATGACAGCAGCTGGCGGTGGCGGCAGAGGCGGCGGCGTGTCGGCGTGGTCCCCCACCCCCCCCAACCCCCACCACCCAGGACGCGACGGGGCACCGTCCCAAAGTGCCCCGCCACGTCCGTCACCACCCCCACGCCGCCGCCACCACCCCACCACCACCACCAAGCCACCACCACCACCACCCCACCACCACCACCCCGGCAGCTACCACCCCACCACCACCACCCCGCCACCACCACCCCGCCATCCACAACGCCGGCCACGCACACGGCCGGGGAGCCCCCCAGCTACCCCGCCACGTGCGTGACCGTCGCCAACACCGCCCGCCCACCTCGGCACCAACACCACGCCGCCGCCACCACACCACCACCACCACCCAAACCCACCACCGCCGACACCTCCGCCCCCCCCCCACCACTCCCGCCGCGCCCGTCCTCGCCCTCCCCGCGTCATCCCCCACCAAATACCTGCCGCCGACACCACCCCCGCCGCCCCCGCCGCTGACTTGTACTTGCCGCCGCTCTTGCCGCTGCCGCCGCCGCCGCCGCCGCCGTGTTGCCCTTGTCAACGCCCTTGCCGCCGTCGCCGCCATCGCCGCCGCCGTTGACGCTGCCGCCGCCGCCGCCGCGCCGTGTTGCCCTTGTCGCCGCCCTTGCCGCCGTCGCCGCCATCGCCGCCGCCGTTGCCGCTGCCGCCGCCGCCGCCGCCGCCGTGTTGCCCTTGTCGCCGCCCTTTGCCGCCGCCGCCGCCATCGCCGCCGCCCTTGCCGCTGCCGCCGCCGCCGCCGCCGTGTTGCCCTTGTCGCCGCCCTTGCCGCCGTCGCCGCCATCGCCGCCGCCGTTTGCCGCTGCCGCCGCCGCCGCCCGCCCGCCGTGTTGCCCTTGTCGCCGCCCTTGCCGCCGCCGCCGCCATCGCCGCCGCCCTTGCCGCTGCCGCCCGCCGCCGCCGCCGCCGTGTTGCCCTTGTCGCCGCCCTTGCCGCCGCCCGCCGCCACCGCCGCCGCCACCATCACGCCCCTCCCCTCAGCCGCCTCTCCGCTCTGGCCCTCCTCCGCCGCCCCCCCCCCCCTCCCCTCAGCTCCCCACACCCCCCGCGCCCACACCCAAACAAAAAAAAAAAAAAAACAGCTGAAAAAAAAAAAGAAAAACGCAGTGGCACAAGCGGCAGCTGCGGGAGAAGCGATGGCCGAGTCAGCAATGACAGCAGCTGGCGGTGGCGGCAGAGGCGGCGGCGTGTTGGCGTGGCCCCCCACCCCCCCCAACCCCCACCACCCAGGACGCGACGGGGCACCGTCCCAAAGTGCCCCGCCACGTCCGTCACCACCCCCACGCCGCCGCCACCACCCCACCACCACCACCAAGCCACCACCACCACCACCCACCACCACCACCCCGGCAGCTACCACCCCACCACCACCACCCCGCCACCACCACCCCGCCATCCACAACGCCGGCCACGCACACGGCCGGGGAGCCCCCCAGCTACCCCGCCACGTGCGTGACCGTCGCCAACACCGCCCGCCCACCTCGGCACCAACACCACGCCGCCGCCACCACACCACCACCACCACCCAAACCCACCACCGCCGACACCTCCGCCCCCCCCCCACCACTCCCGCCGCGCCCGTCCTCGCCCTCCCCGCGTCATCCCCCACCAAATACCTGCCGCCGACACCACCCCCGCCGCCCCCGCCGCTGACTTGTACTTGCCGCCGCTCTTGCCGCTGCCGCCGCCGCCGCCGCCGCCGTGTTGCCCTTGTCAACGCCCTTGCCGGCCGCCGCCGCCATCGCCGCCGCCGTTGACCGCTGCCGCCGCCGCCCGCCGCCGCCGCCGTGTTGCCCTTGTCGCCCGCCCTTGCCGCCCGCCGCCCGCCCACCGCCGCCGCCACCATCACGCCCCTCCCCTCAGCCGCCTCTCCGCTCTGGCCCTCCTCCGCCGCCCCCCCCCCCCTCCCCTCAGCTCCCCACACCCCCCGCGCCCACACCCAAACAAAAAAAAAAAAAAACAGCTGAAAAAAAAAAAGAAAAACGCAGTGGCACAAGCGGCAGCTGCGGGAGAAGCGATGGCCGAGTCAGCAATGACAGCAGCTGGCGGTGGCTGGCAGAGGCGGCGGCGTGTCGGCGTGGTCCCCCACCCCCCCCAACCCCCACCACCCAGGACGCGACGGGGCACCGTCCCAAAGTGCCCCGCCACGTCCGTCACCACCCCCACGCCGCCGCCACCACCCCACCACCACCACCAAGCCACCACCACCACCACCCCACCACCACCACCCCGGCAGCTACCACCCCACCACCACCACCCCGCCACCACCACCCCGCCATCCACAACGCCGGCCACGCACACGGCCGGGGAGCCCCCCAGCTACCCCGCCACGTGCGTGACCGTCGCCAACACCGCCCGCCCACCTCGGCACCAACACCACGCCGCCGCCACCACACCACCACCACCACCCAAACCCACCACCGCCGACACCTCCGCCCCCCCCCCACCACTCCCGCCGCGCCCGTCCTCGCCCTCCCGCGTCATCCCCCACCAAATACCTGCCGCCGACGCCACCCCCGCCGCCCCCGCCGCTGCCTTGTACTTGCCGCCGCCTTGCCGCTGCCGCCGCCGCCGCCGCCGCCGTGTTGCCCTTGTCGCCGCCCTTGCCGCCGTCGCCGCCATCGCCGCCGCCGTTGCGCTGCCGCCGCCGCCGCCGCCGCCGTGTTGCCCTTGTCGCCGCCTTGCCGCCGTCGCCGCCATCGCCGCCGCCGTTGCCGCTGCCGCCGCCGCCGCCGCCGCCGTGTTGCCCTTGTCGCCGCCCTTGCCGCCGCCGCCGCCATCGCCGCCGCCCTTGCCGCTGCCGCCGCCGCCGCCGCCGTGTTGCCCTTGTCGCCGCCCTTGCCGCCGCGCCGCCATCGCCGCCGCCGTTGCCGCTGCCGCCGCCGCCGCCGCCGCCGTGTTGCCCTTGTCGCCGCCCTTGCCGCCGCCGCCGCCATCGCCGCCGCCCTTGCCGCTGCCGCCGCCGCCGCCGCCGCGTGTTGCCTTGTCGCCGCCTTGCCGCCGCCGCCGCCACCGCCGCCGCCACCATCACGCCCCTCCCCTCAGCCGCCCCTCCGCTCTCGCCCTCCTCCGCCGCCCCCCCCCCCTCCCCTCAGCTCCCCACACCCCCCGCGCCCACACCCAAACAAAAAAAAAAAAACAACAGCTGAAAAAAAAAAAGAAAAACGCAGTGGCACAAGCGGCAGCTGCGGGAGAAGCGATGGCCGAGTCAGCAATGACAGCAGCTGGCGGTGGTGGCAGAGGCGGCGGCGTGTCGGCGTGGCCCCCCCCCCCCCCCAACCCCCACCACCCAGGACGCGACGGGGCACCGTCCCAAAGTGCCCCGCCACGTCCGTCACCACCCCCACGCCGCCGCCACCACCCCACCACCACCACCAAGCCACCACCACCACCACCCCACCACCACCACCCCGGCAGCTACCACCCCACCACCACCACCCCGCCACCACCACCCGCCATCCACAACGCCGGCCACGCACACGGCCGGGGAGCCCCCCAGCTACCCCGCCACGTGCGTGACCGTCGCCAACACCGCCCGCCCACCTCGGCACCAACACCACGCCGCCGCCACCACACCACCACCACCACCCAAACCCACCACCGCCGACACCTCCGCCCCCCCCCCACCACTCCCGCCGCGCCCGTCCTCGCCCTCCCCGCGTCATCCCCCACCAAATACCTGCCGCCGACACCACCCCCGCCGCCCCCGCCGACTGCCGCCGCTCTGCCGCGCCGCCGCCGCCGCCGCCGTGTGCCTTGTCACGCCTTGCCGCCGTCGCCGCCATCGCCGCCGCCGTGCCGCCGCCGCCGCCGCCGCCGTGTTGCCCTTGTCGCCGCCCTTGCCGCCGTCGCCGCCATCGCCGCCGCCGTTGCCGCTGCCGCCGCCGCCGCCGCCGCCGTGTTGCCCTTGTCGCCGCCCTTGCCGCCGTCGCCGCCATCGCCGCCGCCGTTGCGCTGCCGCCGCCGCCGCCGCCGCCGTGTTGCCCTTGTCGCCGCCCTTGCCGCCGTCGCCGCCATCGCCGCCGCCGTTGCCGCTGCCGCCGCCGCCGCCGCCGCCGTGTTGCCCTTGTCGCCGCCCTTGCCGCCGCCGCCGCCATCGCCGCCGCCGTTGCCGCTGCCGCCGCCGCCGCCGCCGCCGTGTTGCCCTTGTCGCCGCCCTTGCCGCCGCCGCCGCCATCGCCGCCGCCGTTGCCGCTGCCACCGCCGCCGCCGCCGTTTTTGCCGCCGCCACCTCCACCGCACTCGCCACCATCACGCCCGTCCTCTCAGCCGCCCCTTCCTTCTCGCCTTCCACCGCCGTCCCTCTTTTGTCCTCTCAGCTCGCCACCCAACGCGTTCAACAGGAAAAGAGGACCAACGCGTCGGGGCGTGCTCCGCCACGTGCATCGCCACCACCACGCCGCCGCCACCACCACGCCGCCACCATCAGCCCACCACTACCACCACCCCACCACCAGCACCCCGCCAGCTACCACCCCACCACCACCTCTCCGCCACCACCACCCCGCCATCGACAACGCCGGCCACGCACACGGCCGAGGAGCCCCCCAGCTACCCCGCCACGTGCGTGACCGTCGCTAACTCCGCGCCACCCGCAGCGCTGGTCACCCGCAGGGCCGAGCAGCGCCCTACTCCCCCCGACCAGCGAGATTCCAGACAACGCCTGCCGGCGAGAGGCGCCGCAAGGGGTAGGTCTGCCGTCCACGTCGGCGGTTACCGACTCGCTGGACGCGGGGCGTGTCAGCCGGAGCGGCCGCAGCATGCGCACCCGCACCCGCCCAGGGCGGGAGCCGGCGCTGGCGCGGCGGGTGGCGCGGGCGGGGCGCAACCGCTCTCGTGGGCGGGTGCGCAACGACGAGCAGCGGCGGCAACGGCAGCGCGGCCATCGTGGCGCTCCCGCGACGGCGGCAGCCCCGTGTCGACGCACCGCCAGCGACCGCCACGCCGTGTGCGATCGCGCGCGCGCGGGCTGGGCGTCGGGGGCGGCGGGGCGGGGCCACCCGCCCGCACGCTCTACGCGTCCCACCCGCGTCCCGCCATGCACGTCCCATCTCGCCCTCACTCCCCCCCTCGCGCCATCCCCGCCACCCCGCCTTCCGTCGCCCGTTACGTCACACCCAAAACGGCGGCGGCATCGGTAGGTGGGTGGACGACAAGAAGCACGAGTGCCAGACGAAGAGAAGGAAAAAAAAACGGGCGGCCAAGTGCCCGTGACCCGACACCCGAGTGGGCGGGATGCGGCATGAGAACCGTACGAGTAACGGCGGCGCGGAGGCGGGGTGAGAGGCGGGCAGGTGGGCGGGCGGCGCAGGCGGGTAGGCGGGCAGGTGGGCGGGCGGGCACACGGGCGCGCCGGTGCGCGCGAGCGCGGGGGCGGGCGGGCGGGCGGCAGGAGCGACCCCGGCGTCGCTCGCGGGCGGGCAGTTGGGACGGGGGCGGCGACGGCGCGGCAGACCGCGTCGCGGCGGTCCGTGGCGATCCGGTCCGTCGGGTGCTGGGGCAGCGCGGGCGGCGACGGCGGCGGCGCAGCGGCACCGGTGAGGGTCGGGGCCGCGCGTCGAGCCGCGTCGGGGCACGGCTGCACTGCCGTGCGCGCCGCCGCAGCCGACCGCGAAACGGCGGCGCACGCGCACACACCGCGGGCGGCTGGCGGCGGTCATGGGCGGCGCGCTACGGCTGGTGGGGTGGTCAGTGCGGTGGGGGCGGGTGCCCACGGAGGCGGGGCGGCTCTGCTCGTGCCGCAGGCCCCCTGCCCAACCGCCCCCGCCGGAGCTCGGAGGGGGGGGCGGAGGCGAGGCGGGCGTGCCTGACGGCGGCAAGAGCGCTCTGTTTGCAGGTCGGTGTACCCCTCCCGCGCTCGGCGGTTCAAACGCGGCAATAGATCGTCTAGATGATGTACCCCCCCCCCTCCCGGCCGGTGTCTGTGTTGAATCCGTAGCGGGCGGCGCCAGCGGCACGCAGACGGCCCACGCGAGCGTCTGAGGGGGCACCGGGACGGCCATTGACAGCGGCGGGGGGTGCCGTTTTTGGCCGAGCCGCTCCTGGTCCATGCCCGCCCGCGCGCGTGACGAGAGAGCGCGCGCCGCGACGCGAGCGACTGATGTGCACGGCCGAGGCCCTCGGATGAAAAAAGCTCGCGAGAAAGTGCACCGCGGCGCGCATCAAATGTAAAGTAGACTGTGCCCAATAGCAGGTCAGAATTGTCTGAAGTCTCGAGTGACAGAGCTGGGGTGGAACCAGGGTTGTCCCATTCGCGACCCAAAAACTGCCCAATCAGAGGCGATATCCATAAAAATCTCCGTGTTCCGACCATTGACTGCCACGTGGGCAGTCACTCTCCTTGTCGGCAGCGGCGTGGGCGGTGGCGAGCGACCGCGTCGGTGGCGGCGGCGGTGGGGCAGCGACAGCATCGCGCCCACCCCCCCCTCGCTACCCATTGCCGCCCCCTACCAGCACGGAGTGACTCCCCCTGTCCCCACCGCCCCCCTCCGCGGTCTGGTCGTGCCATGGCTACCACCGCTGCGGGGATGTTGCAGTCCGCGACGGCGATCTTGCGGCTGACTCAGCGCCCGGCGGTCGCCGCCGCGGCCGCCGCCGACGCGCTGACGTCAGTCTTTGTGTCCCTCGACGGTCACCGCGTGGCGGGCGTGACCGTCGCGGGCGGGATGTTGTAAACAGTCAAGTTTGGTGTGGGAGTGGGGGAGAAAGGGTGGGTGAGGCGGCCTTTGCTAGTGGTGGTGGTGGGGACGGCAGCGGCCATCGGCATGGCGGCAGCGGCGGGTGGGGGGGCGGGAACGCACCCGCCCTCTGGGGGGGAGGAGGGCAGCGCCGGCGGTGGTGACGCCGCCGGTAGCGCGGGCGGTGTGTGGGTGCTCGCCGTGTAGCCGGCGGCGTGCACTGCGGCGGCGGTGGCGGCGGCGGCGGCAGCGGCGTTGGACGCTGCAAGCGGGCACAAGCCACGGGGTGACGTGCTCGAGAGGAGAGGGGGGGGAGCGGGCGACGTCGCGGCCGCCATCGATCTGCCTGCCCCTGCCGACGGCGGCGATGGTGGCGGTGGTGGTGGCTGTGGCGGGCGCGACGGGCGCAGGGCTGGCGGCGTCGCCGCCGCCACCGCAGCCACCGCGGCCGTCGCCCCCCCCCCCGGCGCCGCGCCGGGAGCGCCGGGCGTGACTGCCCCGCCGCGACGCGGTTGCCCGCCACCGCGGCGGCCAGCACGGAGGCGGCCTGGTCCGCCGCGGCCGCCGCGGCGGCGGCCGCCACCAAAACCCGCCGCGTCACCGCCGCCGCTGCCGTCGCGGCCCGCCGAACCGTCCCCTCTCCCCTCTTTTCGCCGTGTTCCCCTGTCACGAGAGCAAGCTGTCAGACCGCCTCGTGTGCGAGAGCAGTGGCGCCCATTCAAAGAGCCAAAAAAAAATCAAACCGCCGGCGTCCCAACTGGGGACGCGCCCACGCGTGTGCTACAGCCCTGACAGTCCGCGTCCCGACTCGCTACCCACCGGCCGCCGCCCCCACGCGCCGTTCCCGGTCGTGACGTGCGGCGCCAAGACGCAATATCAATGGGCGGCAGACCCTCGGCGGCGTGTGTGTGTCGAGACAAAGTTGGCGCGGCGGTTTTGGTTTGTTTTTCTTTCACAGAAGAGGGGGGGGGAAGAACGACGTGTGCGACGCCCGCTGGGCCGGCAGCGTGGCGCGCACGGCCAGGGAGGGCCGCTGGAGGTTGCAGGCGGCCCGGCGGCGGCGACGGCGGCCGCCGCACGGCCGCCGATGCGCGCAGAGGGGGGGGAGGGGGGCGCTCGCGCCCCGGGCGGACGGCCCAGACGGACCGATGCCGCAGCGGACGCAGTCGCGCTCACCCCCCGCCCCCATGCCGTCCCACCGGCCCTTTTTGAAATCACCCGACAAGCACCCCACCACCCACCGCAAGCAGCACCGGCCGCGCCACCCACCGCACGCTACCTAGCGAGGCACCCCCCCCCCCACCTGCTCCCGCGTCAGCCGGCGGCCGCCACCCGACCCGCCGTGGCGCTCGCGCCGGCGTAGCACCCCCCCCCCCCCCAAACGGGCTGCGGCACACGCCCTCACGCCAGCACCGCAGCAACATTTCGTCGCCTGCTGCAGCTAGCTTCTGCGGCGGTTAACGCGGGACGCTCCGCGCGGGCCGCCACCCCCAGCACCGCCCCGTCCCGCCGCACCCCGCCGCCGCCGCTTCCCGCGCCGCCGCACCCCGCGTCCCCACGCACCCCGCCCCGTCCCGCCGCGCCCGGCGTCCCGCCCCGCATCCGCCGCGCTGCACGGTGCCCTACGAACCCCGCTTCCCCGCGCGCTTGCCGTCACTCGCGCCACCCACCGCCCTCCCGTGATGTCCGCGTCGGCCGCCGCACTCCCCCCGCACGCGCCTGCGGCACGAGCCGCGCGGACGGCTCGCGTCAAACCGTTCCCCCCCCCCCCCCCGCCCGCCCCTGCGCGCTCACCCCGCTTGCGCGCGCGGCGCCCGCCCCGCCCGTTCGAGCTCCTCCCCCCAGCGTCCCGCCACCCCCGCCTCTGGCCTCGATCCCCCGTTTCCCGCCCTCCGCCCCCCGCTTCCCGCCCCTCGCCCCTCGGTTTCCGCCCCCGCCCCGCCCCGCCCTCCGGTTTCGCCTCTTGCACCGCGGCGGTGGGTGTCACGCGCGAGTATGCCGCGGCGGGAGCTGCCTACCGCTAACGACCGTTCGTGACGGCGTGTCGCCGTCGCTGCCCGCTGCTCGCTGCCGTTGCCGCCGCCGCAGCCGTTGCGGCCGCAGGCGCCGTTACGGTGGCCACCGCCGAGTTGGTGGGGCGCGCGTCCCGCTCACGCGGCGGTGGTGGCCGCCAACGGCGACGGCAACATTGGCGCGTCCCGGGCCGCTGCCGCTCGCGCCGTCGCGGCGGTCGGTGGCGCCGGCGGTGTCTTGGCGCGCCAAGGATCGACGCGGCGACGGGTGGAGGGGCTTCCCGTCACGCCCACCGCACGCCCCCACGCTTCCACCTTTGCTGCCGCTGTCGCCACCCGCTTTCCACCACCACGTCCACCCCATCCGGCTGCCGCCCAGATCGCTGCACCACCCATCGCCCCGCATGCCAACTCTGCTGTTGGTGCGACGGGCGCCGAGAGCGGCGGCGGGCGGGGACGGGCGTGGGACGGCGGCTGGCGGGGCTCGACCGCGACGCTGCCGCCGCTGCCGCTGCCGCCGCCATCACGTTGACCCCGCTCCGACCCGGCGACCACGATCCGGCGGCCGTGGAGGAGTGCAGTCAACCGGCGGTGCCCCCGGCCGAGCGCCGCACTTCCCACGACAGCGTCTTTTTCACGGTAGGTTTTGTGCTGTTTCCCTCCCTCTTTCTTTGGTGTGTGCCCGCCCGCTTTTTGTTGATTCTGTTTTCCGCGCGTCTGCCGTCCGTTGACTTGCAGCCTCGTTCATCTCCCTGCCAGTCCGCGCCAGGCGGTCCTTTTTGTTTTGAGGGCATGGATATCCCTGTTGCTGTCTCCCTCTTCCTGTCTGTGGGGGAGCGGGGACAGCATGCGCGGACAGAGGTGGCGTTCGAGCGCCTCCTGCTTTATCGCGCCCGCGCTGGGGAGGGGGTGTGCTGCGATGGCACTCCTTCCCTCGCGCGACGCCACTGCCCGCTGCTGAAATACGCAGTGGGGCGGGGCGGATGTGCGAAAGGGCGGGTCGTGAACGGACGACGACGGCGGGGCGCTGCCACGGCGGCGCCTGTTTGTTTGATCGCGCCATTGCGCTCCATTGCCTGCGTGCGTGTGTGTGTGTTTGTGGCCTTTCCCCGGCGGCCAGTCTGCCTCGCCCCGGCCTGATCCACAACAGGTAGCTTCCGTCGCTGGTGGCGGAGTTATTCCTGTGGCCTTTCTCTTCTTCCCGTGTGGTAGAGGGGGGGGTTTTTGGCGCGTGTGGATCGTTGTGGCGCCGCCCCTGTATCGCGCCCGCGCCATGCGGGGGGGGGATCGCTTCCGCGCTCCTCCCCGCTGACGCGCGGCGCCACGGCCCACTGCTATTACGCAGTGTGATGGGCAGGGGGCGGGGGGGATTGGCCGTCGGTGGATGGTGACGGCACCATGCGCGTCGCGGTACTGGTTGCGCTGGTCGTTTGTGTCTCTGTCGTCTTGTTGGGTGTGCTTTTCGTTTCTCTCTCTCGCCCGACCTCCGCCGACTACCGGTCTTCACGTCCCCTTCCCGCTCCGCAACAGGTGACTCCTTTTGTTGGGAGCATGGGCTTTCCTGTTGCTGTTCCTCCCTTTCCGTACTCCGGGGGGGGGGTTCGGCGGATGCGGACGGCAGTGGCGTTTGAGCGCTGCCCTTGTATCGCGCCCGCGTGCCGGAGGGGGGGGGGGGGGGCGCGCTCCCGCGCGCCTTTCCCTCCCCGCACGCGGCGCCACTCCCCGCTGCTGTTACGCAGCGGCATGGGGAGGGGGTGCGGGGTGGCCGGTGGTCGGTGGACGGCGATGGCGCCGCGTGCGTGCCGCGCGGCTCCTGTTCCTGGCGCACGCGCGGGAGGCGGCGGGGGGGGGGGAGGGCGCCTGTGGGCCCACCCCACCCACCACTGCCCTTCGCGCGGCGCCAGCGCACGCTGCTATTACGCAGTTTGACGGCCGGGTGAGAGGGAGGGGCGGGTCGCTCATCTACCTGATGCGCGAAAGTGCGGTGGAGCGAATTTGCGCCTTGACCGTGCGACTGACAATTTTCGTTTGTCTTCCTGGGCGCTTTTCTTCTGTGACTGTGATTGGTCTGGTACTGTTCTCTCTTTTCGTCGCTGCCGCTTCTCCACCCTTCGTCGAGCTCTTCCTGTCGTCAACACTCCCCGTGCCGCCGCTCCCCACCGGCGGCGGCGAGATGTCGCTGTTGGCGGCGGCGCCGCCCCCTCCCTCCCGCCGGCGGCAAGGAGTCGCTGTTACCGGTGGCGCCTGCCGGCTGGCGGCGCCGCCCCCCCCGCTCCCTACGGCGGCAAGATGTCGCTGGAGGTGGAGGCGCAAGCCGGCTGGCGGCGCCTCCCCCCCACGCCGACGGCGGCGAGATGCCGCTCTTGGTGGCGGCGCGTGACGGCCGGCGACGCCGCCCACCCTTCCCAACGACGGCAAGTTGTCGCTGTAGGCGGTGGCACCTGCCGGCTGGCAGCGCCGCTCCCCCTCGCTCCCGACCGCCGCAAGTCGTCGGTGTTGACGGCGGCGCCTACCTGATGGCGGCGCCGCCCCCCCGCCGCCGGCAGCTGCCCCCTGCCGGCGGGGTCGTCTTCCTCTTTGGGGGCGGCGCCGGCGTACTTTTGGCGCCGCCCCCCGCCGCCGGCAGCTCCCCCCTGCCGGCGCGTCGTCCCCCGCCCCTACTGCCCCCCCCCCCCCGCCCCCCCTGCCGGCGGGTCGTCTTCCTCGGGGGCGGCGCCGGCGTACTTTTGGCGCCGCCCCCCCGCCGCGGCAGCTCCCCCCTGCCGGCGGCGTCGTCTTCCTCGCGGGGGGCGGCGCCGGCGTACTTTTGGCGCCGCCCCCCCGCCGCCGGCAGCTCCCCCCTGCCGGCGGCGTCGTCTTCCTCGCGGGGGCGGCGCCGGCGTACTTTTGGCGCCGCCCCCCCGCCGCCGGCAGCTCCCCCCTGCCGGCGGCGTCGTCTTCCTCTTTGGGGGCGGCGCCGGCGTACTTTTGGCGCCGCCCCCCCGCCGGCGGCAGCTCCCCCCTGCCGGCGGCGTCGTCTTCCTCGCGGGGGGCGGCGCTGCCTACTTTTGGCGCCGCCCCCCCGCCGCCGGCAGCTCCCCCCTGCCGGCGGCGTCGTCTTCCTCGCGGGGGGCGGCGCTTGCCTACTTTTGGCGCCGCCCCCCCGCCGCCGGCAGCTCCCCCCTGCCGGCGGCGTCGTCTTCCTCTTGGGGGCGGCGCCGGCGTACTTTTGGCGCCGCCCCCCCGCCGCCGGCAGCTCCCCCCTGCCGGCGGGGTCGTCTTCCTCGCGGGGGGCGGCGCTTGCCTACTTTTGGCGCCGCCCCCCCGCCGCCGGCAGCTCCCCCCTGCCGGCGGCGTCGTCTTCCTCGCGGGGGGCGGCGCTTGCCTACTTTTGGCGCCGCCCCCCCGCCGCGGCAGCTCCCCCCTGCCGGCGGCGTCGTCTTCCTCGCGGGGGGCGGCGCCGGCGTACTTTTGGCGCCGCCCCCCCGCCGCCGGCAGCTCCCCCCTGCCGGCGGCGTCGTCTTCCTCGCGGGGGGCGGCGCCGGCGTACTTTTGGCGCCGCCCCCCCGCCGCCGGCAGCTCCCCCCTGCCGGCGGCGTCGTCTTCCTCGCGGGGGGCGGCGCCGGCGTACTTTTGGCGCCGCCCCCCCGCCGCCGGCAGCTCCCCCTGCCGGCGGCGTCGTCTTCCTCGCGGGGGGCGGCGCTGCCTACTTTTGGCGCCGCCCCCCCGCCGCCGGCAGCTCCCCCCTGCCGGCGGCGTCGTCTTCCTCGCGGGGGCGGCGCTTGCCTACTTTTGGCGCCGCCCCCCCGCCGCCGGCAGCTCCCCCCTGCCGGCGGCGTCGTCTTCCTCTTGGGGGCGGCGCCGGCGTACTTTTGGCGCCGCCCCCCCGCCGCCGGCAGCTCCCCCTGCCGGCGGCGTCGTCTTCCTCGCGGGGGGCGGCGCTTGCCTACTTTTGGCGCCGCCCCCCCGCCGCCGGCAGCTCCCCCCTGCCGGCGGCGTCGTCTTCCTCGCGGGGGGCGGCGCCGGCGTACTTTTGGCGCCGCCCCCCCGCCGCCGGCAGCTCCCCCCTGCCGGCGGCGTCGTCTTCCTCGCGGGGGGCGGCGCCGGCGTACTTTTGGCGCCGCCCCCCCGCCGCCGGCAGCTCCCCCTGCCGGCGGCGTCGTCTTCCTCGCGGGGGGCGGCGCTGCGTACTTTTGGCGCCGCCCCCCCGCCGCCGGCAGCTCCCCCCTGCCGGCGGCGTCGTCTTCCTCGCGGGGGGCGGCGCCGGCGTACTTTTGGCGCCGCCCCCCCGCCGCCGGCAGCTCCCCCCTGCCGGCGGCGTCGTCTTCCTCGGGGGGCGGCGCCGGCGTACTTTTGGCGCCGCCCCCCCGCCGCCGGCAGCTCCCCCCTGCCGGCGGCGTCGTCTTCCTCGCGGGGGGCGGCGCCGGCGTACTTTTGGCGCCGCCCCCCCGCCGCCGGCAGCTCCCCCCTGCCGGCGGCGTCGTCTTCCTCGCGGGGGCGGCGCCGGCGTACTTTTGGCGCCGCCCCCCCGCCGCCGGCAGCTCCCCCCTGCCGGCGGCGTCGTCTTCCTCGCGGGGGGCGGCGCTGCCTACTTTTGGCGCCGCCCCCCCGCCGCCGGCAGCTCCCCCCTGCCGGCGGCGTCGTCTTCCTCGCGGGGGCGGCGCTGCCTACTTTTGGCGCCGCCCCCCCGCCGCCGGCAGCTCCCCCCTGCCGGCGGCGTCGTCTTCCTCGCGGGGGGCGGCGCCGGCGTACTTTTGGCGCCGCCCCCCCGCCGCCGGCAGCTCCCCCCTGCCGGCGGCGTCGTCTTCCTCGCGGGGGGCGGCGCCGGCGTACTTTTGGCGCCGCCCCCCCGCCGCCGGCAGCTCCCCCCTGCCGGCGGCGTCGTCTTCCTCGCGGGGGGCGGCGCCGGCGTACTTTTGGCGCCGCCCCCCCGCCGCCGGCAGCTCCCCCTGCCGGCGGCGTCGTCTTCCTCGCGGGGGGCGGCGCTGCCTACTTTTGGCGCCGCCCCCCCGCCGCCGGCAGCTCCCCCCTGCCGGCGGCGTCGTCTTCCTCGCGGGGGCGGCGCCGGCGTACTTTTGGCGCCGCCCCCCCGCCGCCGGCAGCTCCCCCCTGCCGGCGGCGTCGTCTTCCTCGCGGGGGCGGCGCCGGCGTACTTTTGGCGCCGCCCCCCCGCCGCCGGCAGCTCCCCCCTGCCGGCGGCGTCGTCTTCCTCGCGGGGGCGGCGCCGGCGTACTTTTGGCGCCGCCCCCCCGCCGCCGGCAGCTCCCCCCTGCCGGCGGCGTCGTCTTCCTCGCGGGGGGCGGCGCCGGCGTACTTTTGGCGCCGCCCCCCCGCCGCCGGCAGCTCCCCCCTGCCGGCGGCGTCGTCTTCCTCGCGGGGGGCGGCGCCGGCGTACTTTTGGCGCCGCCCCCCCGCCGCCGGCAGCTCCCCCCTGCCGGCGGCGTCGTCTTCCTCGCGGGGGCGGCGCCGGCGTACTTTTGGCGCCGCCCCCCCGCCGCCGGCAGCTCCCCCCTGCCGGCGGCGTCGTCTTCCTCGCGGGGGGCGGCGCCGGCGTACTTTTGGCGCCGCCCCCCCGCCGCCGGCAGCTCCCCCCTGCCGGCGGCGTCGTCTTCCTCGCGGGGGGCGGCGCCGGCGTACTTTTGGCGCCGCCCCCCCGCCGCCGGCAGCTCCCCCCTGCCGGCGGCGTCGTCTTCCTCGCGGGGGCGGCGCCGGCGTACTTTTGGCGCCGCCCCCCCGCCGCCGGCAGCTCCCCCCTGCCGGCGGCGTCGTCTTCCTCGCGGGGGGCGGCGCCGGCGTACTTTTGGCGCCGCCCCCCCGCCGCCGGCAGCTCCCCCCTGCCGGCGGCGTCGTCTTCCTCGCGGGGGGCGGCGCCGGCGTACTTTTGGCGCCGCCCCCCCGCCGCCGGCAGCTCCCCCCTGCCGGCGGCGTCGTCTTCCTCGCGGGGGGCGGCGCCGGCGTACTTTTGGCGCCGCCCCCCCGCCGCCGGCAGCTCCCCCCTGCCGGCGGCGTCGTCTTCCTCGCGGGGGGCGGCGCCGGCGTACTTTTGGCGCCGCCCCCCCGCCGCCGGCAGCTCCCCCCTGCCGGCGGCGTCGTCTTCCTCGCGGGGGGCGGCGCCTGCGTACTTTTGGCGCCGCCCCCCCGCCGCCGGCAGCTCCCCCCTGCCGGCGGCGTCGTCTTCCTCGCGGGGGCGGCGCCTGCGTACTTTTGGCGCCGCCCCCCCGCCGCCGGCAGCTCCCCCCTGCCGGCGGCGTCGTCTTCCTCGCGGGGGGCGGCGCCGGCGTACTTTTGGCGCCGCCCCCCCGCCGCCGGCAGCTCCCCCCTGCCGGCGGCGTCGTCTTCCTCGCGGGGGGCGGCGCCTGCGTACTTTTGGCGCCGCCCCCCCGCCGCCGGCAGCTCCCCCCTGCCGGCGGCGTCGTCTTCCTCGCGGGGGCGGCGCCGGCGTACTTTTGGCGCCGCCCCCCCGCCGCCGGCAGCTCCCCCCTGCCGGCGGCGTCGTCTTCCTCGCGGGGGGCGGCGCCGGCGTACTTTTGGCGCCGCCCCCCCGCCGCCGGCAGCTCCCCCCTGCCGGCGGCGTCGTCTTCCTCGCGGGGGGCGGCGCCGGCGTACTTTTGGCGCCGCCCCCCCGCCGCCGGCAGCTCCCCCCTGCCGGCGGCGTCGTCTTCCTCGCGGGGGGCGGCGCCGGCGTACTTTTGGCGCCGCCCCCCCGCCGCCGGCAGCTCCCCCCTGCCGGCGGCGTCGTCTTCCTCGCGGGGGGCGGCGCCGGCGTACTTTTGGCGCCGCCCCCCCGCCGCCGGCAGCTCCCCCCTGCCGGCGGCGTCGTCTTCCTCGCGGGGGCGGCGCCGGCGTACTTTTGGCGCCGCCCCCCCGCCGCCGGCAGCTCCCCCCTGCCGGCGGCGTCGTCTTCCTCGCGGGGGGCGGCGCCGGCGTACTTTTGGCGCCGCCCCCCCGCCGCCGGCAGCTCCCCCCTGCCGGCGGCGTCGTCTTCCTCGCGGGGGGCGGCGCCGGCGTACTTTTGGCGCCGCCCCCCCGCCGCCGGCAGCTCCCCCCTGCCGGCGGCGTCGTCTTCCTCGCGGGGGGCGGCGCCGGCGTACTTTTGGCGCCGCCCCCCCGCCGCCGGCAGCTCCCCCCTGCCGGCGGCGTCGTCTTCCTCGCGGGGGGCGGCGCCGGCGTACTTTTGGCGCCGCCCCCCCGCCGCCGGCAGCTCCCCCCTGCCGGCGGCGTCGTCTTCCTCGCGGGGGCGGCGCCGGCGTACTTTTGGCGCCGCCCCCCCGCCGCCGGCAGCTCCCCCCTGCCGGCGGCGTCGTCTTCCTCGCGGGGGCGGCGCCGGCGTACTTTTGGCGCCGCCCCCCCGCCGCCGGCAGCTCCCCCCTGCCGGCGGCGTCGTCTTCCTCGCGGGGGCGGCGCCGGCGTACTTTTGGCGCCGCCCCCCCGCCGCCGGCAGCTCCCCCCTGCCGGCGGCGTCGTCTTCCTCGCGGGGGGCGGCGCCTGCCTACTTTTGGCGCCGCCCCCCCGCCGCCGGCAGCTCCCCCCTGCCGGCGGCGTCGTCTTCCTCGCGGGGGGCGGCGCCGGCGTACTTTTGGCGCCGCCCCCCCGCCGCCGGCAGCTCCCCCCTGCCGGCGGCGTCGTCTTCCTCGCGGGGGGCGGCGCCGGCGTACTTTTGGCGCCGCCCCCCCGCCGCCGGCAGCTCCCCCCTGCCGGCGGCGTCGTCTTCCTCGCGGGGGGCGGCGCCGGCGTACTTTTGGCGCCGCCCCCCCGCCGCCGGCAGCTCCCCCCTGCCGGCGGCGTCGTCTTCCTCGCGGGGGCGGCGCCGGCGTACTTTTGGCGCCGCCCCCCCGCCGCCGGCAGCTCCCCCCTGCCGGCGGCGTCGTCTTCCTCGCGGGGGGCGGCGCCGGCGTACTTTTGGCGCCGCCCCCCCGCCGCCGGCAGCTCCCCCCTGCCGGCGGCGTCGTCTTCCTCGCGGGGGGCGGCGCCGGCGTACTTTTGGCGCCGCCCCCCCGCCGCCGGCAGCTCCCCCCTGCCGGCGGCGTCGTCTTCCTCGCGGGGGCGGCGCCGGCGTACTTTTGGCGCCGCCCCCCCGCCGCCGGCAGCTCCCCCCTGCCGGCGGCGTCGTCTTCCTCGCGGGGGGCGGCGCCTGCGTACTTTTGGCGCCGCCCCCCCGCCGCCGGCAGCTCCCCCCTGCCGGCGGCGTCGTCTTCCTCGCGGGGGCGGCGCCGGCGTACTTTTGGCGCCGCCCCCCCGCCGCCGGCAGCTCCCCCCTGCCGGCGGCGTCGTCTTCCTCGCGGGGGGCGGCGCCGCGTACTTTTGGCGCCGCCCCCCCGCCGCCGGCAGCTCCCCCCTGCCGGCGGCGTCGTCTTCCTCGCGGGGGCGGCGCCGGCGTACTTTTGGCGCCGCCCCCCCGCCGCCGGCAGCTCCCCCCTGCCGGCGGCGTCGTCTTCCTCGCGGGGGCGGCGCCGGCGTACTTTTGGCGCCGCCCCCCCGCCGCCGGCAGCTCCCCCCTGCCGGCGGCGTCGTCTTCCTCGCGGGGGGCGGCGCCGGCGTACTTTTGGCGCCGCCCCCCCGCCGCCGGCAGCTCCCCCCTGCCGGCGGCGTCGTCTTCCTCGCGGGGGCGGCGCCGGCGTACTTTTGGCGCCGCCCCCCCGCCGCCGGCAGCTCCCCCCTGCCGGCGGCGTCGTCTTCCTCGCGGGGGCGGCGCCTGCGTACTTTTGGCGCCGCCCCCCCGCCGCCGGCAGCTCCCCCCTGCCGGCGGCGTCGTCTTCCTCGCGGGGGGCGGCGCCGGCGTACTTTTGGCGCCGCCCCCCCGCCGCCGGCAGCTCCCCCCTGCCGGCGGCGTCGTCTTCCTCGCGGGGGGCGGCGCCGGCGTACTTTTGGCGCCGCCCCCCCGCCGCCGGCAGCTCCCCCCTGCCGGCGGCGTCGTCTTCCTCGCGGGGGGCGGCGCCTGCGTACTTTTGGCGCCGCCCCCCCGCCGCCGGCAGCTCCCCCCTGCCGGCGGCGTCGTCTTCCTCGCGGGGGGCGGCGCCGGCGTACTTTTGGCGCCGCCCCCCCGCCGCCGGCAGCTCCCCCCTGCCGGCGGCGTCGTCTTCCTCGCGGGGGGCGGCGCCGGCGTACTTTTGGCGCCGCCCCCCCGCCGCCGGCAGCTCCCCCCTGCCGGCGGCGTCGTCTTCCTCGCGGGGGGCGGCGCCTGCGTACTTTTGGCGCCGCCCCCCCGCCGCCGGCAGCTCCCCCCTGCCGGCGGCGTCGTCTTCCTCGCGGGGGGCGGCGCCGGCGTACTTTTGGCGCCGCCCCCCCGCCGCCGGCAGCTCCCCCCTGCCGGCGGCGTCGTCTTCCTCGCGGGGGGCGGCGCCGGCGTACTTTTGGCGCCGCCCCCCCGCCGCCGGCAGCTCCCCCCTGCCGGCGGCGTCGTCTTCCTCGCGGGGGGCGGCGCCGGCTACTTTTGGCGCCGCCCCCCGCCGCCGGCAGCTCCCCCCTGCCGGCGGCGTCGTCTTCCTCGCGGGGGCGGCGCCTGCGTACTTTTGGCGCCGCCCCCCCGCCGCCGGCAGCTCCCCCCTGCCGGCGGCGTCGTCTTCCTCGCGGGGGGCGGCGCCGGCGTACTTTTGGCGCCGCCCCCCCGCCGCCGGCAGCTCCCCCCTGCCGGCGGCGTCGTCTTCCTCGCGGGGGGCGGCGCCGGCGTACTTTTGGCGCCGCCCCCCCGCCGCCGGCAGCTCCCCCCTGCCGGCGGCGTCGTCTTCCTCGCGGGGGGCGGCGCCGGCGTACTTTTGGCGCCGCCCCCCCGCCGCCGGCAGCTCCCCCCTGCCGGCGGCGTCGTCTTCCTCGCGGGGGCGGCGCCTGCGTACTTTTGGCGCCGCCCCCCCGCCGCCGGCAGCTCCCCCCTGCCGGCGGCGTCGTCTTCCTCGCGGGGGGCGGCGCCGGCGTACTTTTGGCGCCGCCCCCCCGCCGCCGGCAGCTCCCCCCTGCCGGCGGCGTCGTCTTCCTCGCGGGGGGCGGCGCCGGCGTACTTTTGGCGCCGCCCCCCCGCCGCCGGCAGCTCCCCCCTGCCGGCGGCGTCGTCTTCCTCGCGGGGGGCGGCGCCTGCGTACTTTTGGCGCCGCCCCCCCGCCGCCGGCAGCTCCCCCCTGCCGGCGGCGTCGTCTTCCTCGCGGGGGGCGGCGCCTGCGTACTTTTGGCGCCGCCCCCCCGCCGCCGGCAGCTCCCCCCTGCCGGCGGCGTCGTCTTCCTCGCGGGGGGCGGCGCCGGCGTACTTTTGGCGCCGCCCCCCCGCCGCCGGCAGCTCCCCCCTGCCGGCGGCGTCGTCTTCCTCGCGGGGGCGGCGCCTGCGTACTTTTGGCGCCGCCCCCCCGCCGCCGGCAGCTCCCCCCTGCCGGCGGCGTCGTCTTCCTCGCGGGGGCGGCGCCGGCGTACTTTTGGCGCCGCCCCCCCGCCGCCGGCAGCTCCCCCCTGCCGGCGGCGTCGTCTTCCTCGCGGGGGGCGGCGCCGGCGTACTTTTGGCGCCGCCCCCCCGCCGCCGGCAGCTCCCCCCTGCCGGCGGCGTCGTCTTCCTCGCGGGGGGCGGCGCCTGCGTACTTTTGGCGCCGCCCCCCCGCCGCCGGCAGCTCCCCCCTGCCGGCGGCGTCGTCTTCCTCGCGGGGGGCGGCGCCTGCGTACTTTTGGCGCCGCCCCCCCGCCGCCGGCAGCTCCCCCCTGCCGGCGGCGTCGTCTTCCTCGCGGGGGCGGCGCCTGCGTACTTTTGGCGCCGCCCCCCCGCCGCCGGCAGCTCCCCCCTGCCGGCGGCGTCGTCTTCCTCGCGGGGGGCGGCGCCTGCGTACTTTTGGCGCCGCCCCCCCGCCGCCGGCAGCTCCCCCCTGCCGGCGGCGTCGTCTTCCTCGCGGGGGGCGGCGCCGGCGTACTTTTGGCGCCGCCCCCCCGCCGCCGGCAGCTCCCCCCTGCCGGCGGCGTCGTCTTCCTCGCGGGGGCGGCGCCGGCGTACTTTTGGCGCCGCCCCCCCGCCGCCGGCAGCTCCCCCCTGCCGGCGGCGTCGTCTTCCTCGCGGGGGCGGCGCCGGCGTACTTTTGGCGCCGCCCCCCCGCCGCCGGCAGCTCCCCCCTGCCGGCGGCGTCGTCTTCCTCGCGGGGGGCGGCGCCGGCGTACTTTTGGCGCCGCCCCCCCGCCGCCGGCAGCTCCCCCCTGCCGGCGGCGTCGTCTTCCTCGCGGGGGCGGCGCCGCTACTTTTGGCGCCGCCCCCCGCCGCGCGGCCGCCTCTTTTGGCGCCGCCCCCCGCCGCCGGCAGCTCCCCCCTGCCGGCGGCGTCGTCTTCCTCGCGGGGGCGGCGCCGGCGTACTTTTGGCGCCGCCCCCCCGCCGCCGGCAGCTCCCCCCTGCCGGCGGCGTCGTCTTCCTCGCGGGGGCGGCGCCGGCGTACTTTTGGCGCCGCCCCCCCGCCGCCGGCAGCTCCCCCCTGCCGGCGGCGTCGTCTTCCTCGCGGGGGCGGCGCCGGCGTACTTTTGGCGCCGCCCCCCCGCCGCCGGCAGCTCCCCCCTGCCGGCGGCGTCGTCTTCCTCGCGGGGGGCGGCGCTGCCTACTTTTGGCGCCGCCCCCCCGCCGCCGGCAGCTCCCCCCTGCCGGCGGCGTCGTCTTCCTCGCGGGGGCGGCGCCGGCGTACTTTTGGCGCCGCCCCCCGCCGCCGGCAGCTCCCCCTGCCGGCGGCGTCGTCTTCCTCGGGGGCGGCGCCGCTACTTTTGGCGCCGCCCCCCCGCCGCCGGCAGCTCCCCCCTGCCGGCGGCGTCGTCTTCCTCGCGGGGGCGGCGCCTGCGTACTTTTGGCGCCGCCCCCCCGCCGCCGGCAGCTCCCCCCTGCCGGCGGCGTCGTCTTCCTCGCGGGGGCGGCGCCTGCGTACTTTTGGCGCCGCCCCCCCGCCGCCGGCAGCTCCCCCCTGCCGGCGGCGTCGTCTTCCTCGCGGGGGCGGCGCCGGCGTACTTTTGGCGCCGCCCCCCCGCCGCCGGCAGCTCCCCCCTGCCGGCGGCGTCGTCTTCCTCGCGGGGGGCGGCGCCGCGTACTTTTGGCGCCGCCCCCCCGCCGCCGGCAGCTCCCCCCTGCCGGCGGCGTCGTCTTCCTCGCGGGGGCGGCGCCGGCGTACTTTTGGCGCCGCCCCCCCGCCGCCGGCAGCTCCCCCCTGCCGGCGGCGTCGTCTTCCTCGCGGGGGCGGCGCCGGCGTACTTTTGGCGCCGCCCCCCCGCCGCCGGCAGCTCCCCCCTGCCGGCGGCGTCGTCTTCCTCGCGGGGGGCGGCGCCTGCGTACTTTTGGCGCCGCCCCCCCGCCGCCGGCAGCTCCCCCCTGCCGGCGGCGTCGTCTTCCTCGCGGGGGGCGGCGCCGGCGTACTTTTGGCGCCGCCCCCCCGCCGCCGGCAGCTCCCCCCTGCCGGCGGCGTCGTCTTCCTCGCGGGGGGCGGCGCCTGCGTACTTTTGGCGCCGCCCCCCCGCCGCCGGCAGCTCCCCCCTGCCGGCGGCGTCGTCTTCCTCGCGGGGGGCGGCGCCTGCGTACTTTTGGCGCCGCCCCCCCGCCGCCGGCAGCTCCCCCCTGCCGGCGGCGTCGTCTTCCTCGCGGGGGCGGCGCCTGCGTACTTTTGGCGCCGCCCCCCCGCCGCCGGCAGCTCCCCCCTGCCGGCGGCGTCGTCTTCCTCGCGGGGGCGGCGCCTGCCTACTTTTGGCGCCGCCCCCCCGCCGCCGGCAGCTCCCCCCTGCCGGCGGCGTCGTCTTCCTCGCGGGGGCGGCGCCGGCGTACTTTTGGCGCCGCCCCCCCGCCGCCGGCAGCTCCCCCCTGCCGGCGGCGTCGTCTTCCTCGCGGGGGGCGGCGCCTGCGTACTTTTGGCGCCGCCCCCCCGCCGCCGGCAGCTCCCCCCTGCCGGCGGCGTCGTCTTCCTCGCGGGGGGCGGCGCCGCGTACTTTTGGCGCCGCCCCCCCGCCGCCGGCAGCTCCCCCTGCCGGCGGCGTCGTCTTCCTCGCGGGGGCGGCGCCGGCGTACTTTTGGCGCCGCCCCCCCGCCGCCGGCAGCTCCCCCCTGCCGGCGGCGTCGTCTTCCTCGCGGGGGCGGCGCCTGCGTACTTTTGGCGCCGCCCCCCCGCCGCCGGCAGCTCCCCCTGCCGGCGGCGTCGTCTTCCTCGCGGGGGGCGGCGCTGCCTACTTTTGGCGCCGCCCCCCCGCCGCCGGCAGCTCCCCCCTGCCGGCGGCGTCGTCTTCCTCGCGGGGGCGGCGCCTGCTACTTTTGGCGCCGCCCCCCCGCCGCCGGCAGCTCCCCCCTGCCGGCGGCGTCGTCTTCCTCGCGGGGGGCGGCGCCTGCGTACTTTTGGCGCCGCCCCCCCGCCGCCGGCAGCTCCCCCCTGCCGGCGGCGTCGTCTTCCTCGCGGGGGCGGCGCCGGCGTACTTTTGGCGCCGCCCCCCCGCCGCCGGCAGCTCCCCCCTGCCGGCGGCGTCGTCTTCCTCGCGGGGGGCGGCGCCGGCGTACTTTTGGCGCCGCCCCCCGCCGCCGGCAGCTCCCCCCTGCCGGCGGCGTCGTCTTCCTCGCGGGGGCGGCGCCGGCGTACTTTTGGCGCCGCCCCCCCGCCGCCGGCAGCTCCCCCCTGCCGGCGGCGTCGTCTTCCTCGCGGGGGGCGGCGCCGCGTACTTTTGGCGCCGCCCCCCCGCCGCCGGCAGCTCCCCCCTGCCGGCGGCGTCGTCTTCCTCGCGGGGGGCGGGCCTGCCTACTTTTGGCGCCGCCCCCCCGCCGCCGGCAGCTCCCCCCTGCCGGCGGCGTCGTCTTCCTCGCGGGGGCGGCGCCTGCGTACTTTTGGCGCCGCCCCCCCGCCGCCGGCAGCTCCCCCCTGCCGGCGGCGTCGTCTTCCTCGCGGGGGGCGGCGCCTGCCTACTTTTGGCGCCGCCCCCCCGCCGCCGGCAGCTCCCCCCTGCCGGCGGCGTCGTCTTCCTCGCGGGGGCGGCGCGGCGTACTTTTGGCGCCGCCCCCCCGCCGCCGGCAGCTCCCCCCTGCCGGCGGCGTCGTCTTCCTCGCGGGGGGCGGCGCCGGCGTACTTTTGGCGCCGCCCCCCCGCCGCCGGCAGCTCCCCCCTGCCGGCGGCGTCGTCTTCCTCGCGGGGGCGGCGCGGTACTTTGGCGCCGCCCCCCGCCGCCGCGCCCCCCTGCCGGCGGCGTCGTCTTCCTCGCGGGGGCGGCGCGGCGTACTTTGGCGCCGCCCCCCCGCCGCCGGCAGCTCCCCCCTGCCGGCGGCGTCGTCTTCCTCGCGGGGGCGGCGCCGGCGTACTTTTGGCGCCGCCCCCCGCCGCCGGCAGCTCCCCCCTGCCGGCGGCGTCGTCTTCCTCGCGGGGGCGGCGCCGGCGTACTTTTGGCGCCGCCCCCCCGCCGCCGGCAGCTCCCCCCTGCCGGCGGCGTCGTCTTCCTCGCGGGGCGGCGCCGGCGTACTTTTGGCGCCGCCCCCCCGCCGCCGGCAGCTCCCCCCTGCCGGCGGCGTCGTCTTCCTCGCGGGGGCGGCGCCGCGTACTTTTGGCGCCGCCCCCCCGCCGCCGGCAGCTCCCCCCTGCCGGCGGCGTCGTCTTCCTCGCGGGGGGCGGCGCCGGCGTACTTTTGGCGCCGCCCCCCCGCCGCCGGCAGCTCCCCCCTGCCGGCGGCGTCGTCTTCCTCGCGGGGGCGGCGCCGCTACTTTTGGCGCCGCCCCCCCGCCGCCGGCAGCTCCCCCTGCCGGCGGCGTCGTCTTCCTCGCGGGGGCGGCGCCGCTACTTTTGGCGCCGCCCCCCCGCCGCCGGCAGCTCCCCCCTGCCGGCGGCGTCGTCTTCCTCGCGGGGGGCGGCGCCGGCGTACTTTTGGCGCCGCCCCCCCGCCGCCGGCAGCTCCCCCCTGCCGGCGGCGTCGTCTTCCTCGCGGGGGCGGCGCCGGCGTACTTTTGGCGCCGCCCCCCCGCCGCCGGCAGCTCCCCCCTGCCGGCGGCGTCGTCTTCCTCGCGGGGGCGGCGCCTGCGTACTTTTGGCGCCGCCCCCCCGCCGCCGGCAGCTCCCCCCTGCCGGCGGCGTCGTCTTCCTCGCGGGGGCGGCGCCGGCTACTTTTGGCGCCGCCCCCCCGCCGCCGGCAGCTCCCCCCTGCCGGCGGCGTCGTCTTCCTCGCGGGGGCGGCGCCGGCTACTTTTGGCGCCGCCCCCCCGCCGCCGGCAGCTCCCCCCTGCCGGCGGCGTCGTCTTCCTCGCGGGGGCGGCGCCGGCGTACTTTTGGCGCCGCCCCCCCGCCGCCGGCAGCTCCCCCCTGCCGGCGGCGTCGTCTTCCTCGCGGGGGGCGGCGCCGGCCTACTTTTGGCGCCGCCCCCCCGCCGCCGGCAGCTCCCCCCTGCCGGCGGCGTCGTCTTCCTCGCGGGGGCGGCGCCGGCGTACTTTTGGCGCCGCCCCCCCGCCGCCGGCAGCTCCCCCCTGCCGGCGGCGTCGTCTTCCTCGCGGGGGCGGCGCCGGCTACTTTTGGCGCCGCCCCCCCGCCGCCGGCAGCTCCCCCCTGCCGGCGGCGTCGTCTTCCTCGCGGGGGGCGGCGCCGGCGTACTTTTGGCGCCGCCCCCCCGCCGCCGGCAGCTCCCCCCTGCCGGCGGCGTCGTCTTCCTCGCGGGGGCGGCGCCGGCGTACTTTTGGCGCCGCCCCCCGCCGCCGGCAGCTCCCCCCTGCCGGCGGCGTCGTCTTCCTCGCGGGGGCGGCGCCGGCTACTTTTGGCGCCGCCCCCCCGCCGCCGGCAGCTCCCCCCTGCCGGCGGCGTCGTCTTCCTCGCGGGGGGCGGCGCCGGCGTACTTTTGGCGCCGCCCCCCCGCCGCCGGCAGCTCCCCCCTGCCGGCGGCGTCGTCTTCCTCGCGGGGGCGGCGCCGGCCTACTTTTGGCGCCGCCCCCCCGCCGCCGGCAGCTCCCCCCTGCCGGCGGCGTCGTCTTCCTCGCGGGGGGCGGCGCCTGCGTACTTTTGGCGCCGCCCCCCCGCCGCCGGCAGCTCCCCCCTGCCGGCGGCGTCGTCTTCCTCGCGGGGGCGGCGCGCTACTTTTGGCGCCGCCCCCCCGCCGCCGGCAGCTCCCCCCTGCCGGCGGCGTCGTCTTCCTCGCGGGGGCGGCGCGGCGTACTTTTGGCGCCGCCCCCCCGCCGCCGGCAGCTCCCCCCTGCCGGCGGCGTCGTCTTCCTCGCGGGGGCGGCGCCGGCGTACTTTTGGCGCCGCCCCCCCGCCGCCGGCAGCTCCCCCCTGCCGGCGGCGTCGTCTTCCTCGCGGGGGCGGCGCCGGCGTACTTTTGGCGCCGCCCCCCCGCCGCCGGCAGCTCCCCCCTGCCGGCGGCGTCGTCTTCCTCGCGGGGGCGGCGCCGGCTACTTTTGGCGCCGCCCCCCCGCCGCCGGCAGCTCCCCCCTGCCGGCGGCGTCGTCTTCCTCGCGGGGGCGGCGCCGGCTACTTTTGGCGCCGCCCCCCCGCCGCCGGCAGCTCCCCCCTGCCGGCGGCGTCGTCTTCCTCGCGGGGGCGGCGCCGGCGTACTTTTGGCGCCGCCCCCCCGCCGCCGGCAGCTCCCCCCTGCCGGCGGCGTCGTCTTCCTCGCGGGGGCGGCGCCGGCTACTTTTGGCGCCGCCCCCCCGCCGCCGGCAGCTCCCCCCTGCCGGCGGCGTCGTCTTCCTCGCGGGGGCGGCGCCGGCGTACTTTTGGCGCCGCCCCCCCGCCGCCGGCAGCTCCCCCCTGCCGGCGGCGTCGTCTTCCTCGCGGGGGCGGCGCCGGCGTACTTTTGGCGCCGCCCCCCCGCCGCCGGCAGCTCCCCCCTGCCGGCGGCGTCGTCTTCCTCGCGGGGGCGGCGCCGGCGTACTTTTGGCGCCGCCCCCCCGCCGCCGGCAGCTCCCCCCTGCCGGCGGCGTCGTCTTCCTCGCGGGGGGCGGCGCCGGCGTACTTTTGGCGCCGCCCCCCCGCCGCCGGCAGCTCCCCCCTGCCGGCGGCGTCGTCTTCCTCGCGGGGGCGGCGCCGGCGTACTTTTGGCGCCGCCCCCCCGCCGCCGGCAGCTCCCCCCTGCCGGCGGCGTCGTCTTCCTCGCGGGGGGCGGCGCCGGCTACTTTTGGCGCCGCCCCCCCGCCGCCGGCAGCTCCCCCCTGCCGGCGGCGTCGTCTTCCTCGCGGGGGCGGCGCCGGCGTACTTTTGGCGCCGCCCCCCCGCCGCCGGCAGCTCCCCCCTGCCGGCGGCGTCGTCTTCCTCGCGGGGGGCGGCGCCGGCGTACTTTTGGCGCCGCCCCCCCGCCGCCGGCAGCTCCCCCCTGCCGGCGGCGTCGTCTTCCTCGCGGGGGCGGCGCCGGCGTACTTTTGGCGCCGCCCCCCCGCCGCCGGCAGCTCCCCCCTGCCGGCGGCGTCGTCTTCCTCGCGGGGGCGGCGCCGGCGTACTTTTGGCGCCGCCCCCCCGCCGCCGGCAGCTCCCCCCTGCCGGCGGCGTCGTCTTCCTCGCGGGGGCGGCGCCGGCGTACTTTTGGCGCCGCCCCCCCGCCGCCGGCAGCTCCCCCCTGCCGGCGGCGTCGTCTTCCTCGCGGGGGCGGCGCCGGCGTACTTTTGGCGCCGCCCCCCCGCCGCCGGCAGCTCCCCCCTGCCGGCGGCGTCGTCTTCCTCGCGGGGGCGGCGCCGGCGTACTTTTGGCGCCGCCCCCCCGCCGCCGGCAGCTCCCCCCTGCCGGCGGCGTCGTCTTCCTCGCGGGGGCGGCGCCGGCGTACTTTTGGCGCCGCCCCCCCGCCGCCGGCAGCTCCCCCCTGCCGGCGGCGTCGTCTTCCTCGCGGGGGCGGCGCCGGCGTACTTTTGGCGCCGCCCCCCCGCCGCCGGCAGCTCCCCCCTGCCGGCGGCGTCGTCTTCCTCGCGGGGGCGGCGCCGGCGTACTTTTGGCGCCGCCCCCCCGCCGCCGGCAGCTCCCCCCTGCCGGCGGCGTCGTCTTCCTCGCGGGGGCGGCGCCGGCGTACTTTTGGCGCCGCCCCCCCGCCGCCGGCAGCTCCCCCCTGCCGGCGGCGTCGTCTTCCTCGCGGGGGCGGCGCCGGCGTACTTTTGGCGCCGCCCCCCCGCCGCCGGCAGCTCCCCCCTGCCGGCGGCGTCGTCTTCCTCGCGGGGGGCGGCGCCGGCTACTTTTGGCGCCGCCCCCCCGCCGCCGGCAGCTCCCCCCTGCCGGCGGCGTCGTCTTCCTCGCGGGGGCGGCGCCGGCGTACTTTTGGCGCCGCCCCCCCGCCGCCGGCAGCTCCCCCCTGCCGGCGGCGTCGTCTTCCTCGCGGGGGCGGCGCCGGCGTACTTTTGGCGCCGCCCCCCCGCCGCCGGCAGCTCCCCCCTGCCGGCGGCGTCGTCTTCCTCGCGGGGGGCGGCGCCGGCGTACTTTTGGCGCCGCCCCCCCGCCGCCGGCAGCTCCCCCCTGCCGGCGGCGTCGTCTTCCTCGCGGGGGGCGGCGCCGGCGTACTTTTGGCGCCGCCCCCCCGCCGCCGGCAGCTCCCCCCTGCCGGCGGCGTCGTCTTCCTCGCGGGGGGCGGCGCCGGCGTACTTTTGGCGCCGCCCCCCCGCCGCCGGCAGCTCCCCCCTGCCGGCGGCGTCGTCTTCCTCGCGGGGGGCGGCGCCGGCGTACTTTTGGCGCCGCCCCCCCGCCGCCGGCAGCTCCCCCCTGCCGGCGGCGTCGTCTTCCTCGCGGGGGCGGCGCCGGCTACTTTTGGCGCCGCCCCCCCGCCGCCGGCAGCTCCCCCCTGCCGGCGGCGTCGTCTTCCTCGCGGGGGGCGGCGCCGGCGTACTTTTGGCGCCGCCCCCCCGCCGCCGGCAGCTCCCCCCTGCCGGCGGCGTCGTCTTCCTCGCGGGGGGCGGCGCCGGCGTACTTTTGGCGCCGCCCCCCCGCCGCCGGCAGCTCCCCCTGCCGGCGGCGTCGTCTTCCTCGCGGGGGGCGGCGCCGGCGTACTTTTGGCGCCGCCCCCCCGCCGCCGGCAGCTCCCCCCTGCCGGCGGCGTCGTCTTCCTCGCGGGGGGCGGCGCCGGCCTACTTTTGGCGCCGCCCCCCCGCCGCCGGCAGCTCCCCCCTGCCGGCGGCGTCGTCTTCCTCGCGGGGGCGGCGCCGGCGTACTTTTGGCGCCGCCCCCCGCCGCCGGCAGCTCCCCCCCTGCCGCCGGGCGGCGTCGTTTTCCTCGCGGGGGCCCCCGCGCCGGCCGTCTTTTCGCGCCGCCCGCCCCCCCCGCCGCGGCAGCTCCCCCCTGCCGGCGGCGTCGTCTTCCTCTTGGGGGCGGGCCCGGCGTACTTTTGGCGCCGCCCCCCGCCGCCGGCAGCTCCCCCTGTGCCGGCCGCGGGGCGTCGGCTCGTTCGCGCGGGGGGCCGGCGGGCCGCCGTGCACCCGTAATCTCTATTGACGCAGGACCTCGCTGTTGGCGGGTCACGGACAAGTGGTAGTAAGTGGCGGGAGCACACCCGACAGTCCGCCACTCCAGGAGACAATTACACAAGATGCATCGTATAAGTATTCAACCATTCAACGTTGTTCACTTCATTGAATTGGCATTGAATTCAATCGTCCAGAAGAGATTGGCATTGAGTCTGCCAATCCTGGTGGCAGTGTGGTGACGGCGTTAGTTATATTACTATACTTCTGTCCCAAACTTTGTTGAAATTATCATACTCATGGGAGGCATATCCTTAATTATGAACGAGACCGCCACGTGTCTCGATCTTCGAGGTTGGATCGGGCACCCGATCGCAGGACAGCATGTGACAGCACGTAGTGAAGCCTGTCGCGCCGTACGGGCACACGTAAGGCCGTGTGCGGCGGCAGATGCGGTCCGCCTGCAGACGCGGCAAGCTGCAGGAGGAGGACCTCCTAGCCTCAACCACGACAGCGGCCGCCGCCGCCGCAGCGCTGCTCAGCCGCGACATCCGTCTGACGTGCGCTGCGCCGGCAGCTATTTATTAGACTGCTGAGTCGAGATTCGAGTGGCCCGTTCCAGCAGGTCCTCCTCGCGATCCTCCCCAGCACTTTCATCGTTCCACACGTCTTCCTCTCCACTTCCCTCCCCACCACTGCCCTCCCGCTCATCGTCTTCTACGTCCTCTGGCTCATCTGCGACCTCTTCCAGCTCGACATGGTGCAACCCGAGCTCCGAGGAGCCACGGGCAGGCATGTTTACGTGGTCTGGTAGCTCGCGCTAGTGGAAGTAAATGTAGAGCAGCTTGTGGAGGGTGGTGTACGACAGCTTCGTGCGCAGCTTGCTCTGAATATTGGACGCGTTGGAGAACGACATCTCTCCGGCCGCAACGCCGAAAGGCAGCCATAACCTTGACAGCCACCGCCTGCAAGTGGGGCAGTGCCTCACCGCAGAGGAGAGAATCGCGGAGAGTGCCAGCCGCTTGACAGGGCCTCTCGGTAGTCTGAGTGTCCATACAGTCAAGCAAGGCGGGGTTCTTCTGGCAGAGGCAGACATGAGATACGCACGGTGTTCTATCCATCTCTCCAGCGAACGCGTGGCGGTGCTTGCCACCACCTGGTCTCGACAACATTGGTGCTTCGAACTGGGGGCTGCATCTACACGTGGCAGCATTCATGGTTTCTATAATTATAAACTGACACGAACGATAATTTTAATGGAATCATAGCTTCCGAGCATGATTTCACTGAAATCTTGCAACCCTGGCGAGTGGGCGCGCGGGGGACACTCTGGTTCTCGACCATCGTTCCGGGTCTTTCCGAAAAAGGTTGGCCCGTTTTCAATTTTCCGACCGGATCTGTCTGTGCTTCATGAGTTTGCGCTGCGCCTCGCTTTGTGCCGGCGGCCGGGCGCGAGTGCGGTCGCTCACGGCGAGAGGGTGCCCGTGTTGGCGGTTGCCATCTCCCCGCTGCTCATCCACCTCTCCCCATCCTCCCCCGCCGCCCGCGGCGAGTGGTCTCGCCCACTCCCACTCATGGCGTCACCGCCGTGATGACGCGCTGCTGCTGCCGAGCCCGGCGGGCGCCGCCGCCGGCGCTGCCGCCGGTGGCCCACCACCGGCCGACGGGTGCCCGCCCTGACCCTCCGCCTGGTGTGTTGCTCTTTCTTTGTGGCTGCGTTCAGCGCTTGACGGTGTATGGCGGAGCCACACCGACTGGCTGGGAGCGGCGACGTTGGCGTTTGCGGTGGGCGGAGTGGGGAGGGGAGGGGGCGGGCGTGGGGGAGACGGCGGGGGAGGCCGACTGCGACCCCGCCGAGCAGGCCGCCCGCGCGGCTGCCGGCGCGTGCGTCGGCCGCGGGCGCGCCAGCAAGTCGCGGCGGCGCCGCAGGCGCGGGTAGATCTTGTGGCGCGCCGCCGACCCGCGCCCCGTCACGCGCTGTGCGCCCGACGCTGCGAGTGTGTCGTCCCGCCGCGCGTGCCGGTCGGTCCGCCCGCCGCGCGCCGGCGTGTAGGCGGGCGCTCCCAGTTGCCGTACGTGGGCGCCGTTCTCCCGCGTTGGCGTAGGTCCTTCTTTCCCCCCGCCGCGCGGGAGCTTGCCCGCCCGCGTGGCAGCGCCGGCTAGGCGGCGGCTGGTAGACGCGGCCGGCGGGCGTGGCCAAGCGCGGTTGCCGGCAGCGGCCAGGCGTTGGTTGCGGGCGACGGCCACCCGCCCGACTGCGGTGCCATACTTTGGCCGACGGGCATGGTGTCGGCGGACCTGCCCTGTGACCCGACGCTGCCCAGCTCGCGGGATGGGGCGGCCAAGGCGGCAGCCGGCGGCGGAGCGGCGTCCCCCGTGGGCGTCCACCTGGCCGTCTCCCCTTCCGGCTCGCTCGGCAGCGGCAGCGCCGGCCGCAGTGGCAGCGGCGGTGGTGGCAGCGGCAGCGGCGGCGGCGGCGGCGCGTCGGCCGATGGTGGGGGCTCGGTCGCGGCCAAGGCGAGTGGCGGCCAGTCGGCGTGGGTGGCGGAGGTGACCCTCCAGGCGCGCGGTGCGGCGGTGGACCTGCTTGCCGCGGTGGACAAGGAGGGCGCGCCCGCGGGCGGCGGTAGGAGCGGCTGAGGGGTGGACAGCGGTGGTGGCGGTGCGGGTGCCGACGGCCCGTCGTCGTCGCGCGCCAGCCGGAGCATCCGCCGGCTCGGCACGTTTTCCAAGTCGTCCAGCTTTGTCGCCGCCGCCGGCGGCGGCCCCCCCCGCTCGGGCAGCATGGCGCGGCTGGGCGGCGATGGCGGCGGCTCGTCGATGCGCTCCCTCCACCTCTCCTCGACGGTGCGGTCGACCAACGCGCTGCGCGTCTTTGTCGGCACCCTTGCGGTGACGGTGGAAATTTTCCGCGCGCAGGGCGGCATCAAGGCCGTCGTCGCGCCGCTGCGCACGCACCCAGGCGCGCCGGCGGTCGTGGACGCGGCGTGCCGCGTACTCCTCGCGCTCACTATTCACGACGCCGCCGCCGCGGACGAGGTGCTCGCCGCCGACGGCGTCGCGGCGGTGCTCGCCTGCCTCGCCGCGCTGGTCGCGGCGGCCGCCGCGGCGGCGCTGTCGCCACCCCCACCGGGCGCGACGACTGGCGTCGCGGCGACAACGTTGGCAATCAAGGCGCTCCGCAACCTGACGCAGACCGCCGCCCACCGCGAAGCGATTGTTGACGGCGGCGGCATTGAGAGCGTCGTTGCTGCGATGGGCGCCTTTGCCGCCGACGCGCGGCTGGCGAGCCACGGCTGTCTGGTGCTGTCCAACCTGACCTTTGGCTCCGCCGCCGCCAAGGACCGCGTTGGCGTGGCGGGCGGCCTCGACGCAATCGCGGGCGCGATGCTCCGCCACCCCGACTACCAGCCCTTCGCGGCGCGGGGCAGCCTCGCCCTTCGCAACCTGCTGTACAAGGCCGACGCCAACGCGGACCGGGCCGGCGTCGGCGGCTGCCGCGTCATCGAGGCGCTCGTCGGGGCGATTGTCAACCACGGCTCCCGGGAGCGGGAGGTGGCACACCAGAGCTGCGTCGCGCTTGACAACCTGTCCAACGTCAAGGAAGCCAACCGGGCGCCCATCCTCGCGGCAGGTGGCGTGCGCGCGGCGCTCACCCTCCTCGCCGCCTACCCAGATTCCGCCACCGTTGCCGATGACGCGGTGGGCATCTTCCGCCACGTGGCCGCGGCGGGGGAGGGCGCGCCGCTCGAAGTCGGTCGCATTGGCGGCGTCGAGGCGGTGGTGCGGGCGATGAAGGCGCCCCCATCGGGCGGGGCGGTGGTGGAAAAAGGCGTCGCGGCGCTGCGCTACCTGTGCTTCCTGCCTGAGAACCGGGACCGCGTCGCCGCGGCGGGCGGGGTAGACCTGCTTGTCGGCGCGCTCTCCACCCCCTTGTCCGGGCCGCGGGCGGTCGAGTCGGCGTTCCTCGCGCTCGGCAACGCGATTTTCGGGCACGCCGCCAACCAGGAGCGCGCGGGCATGCTCCGCGCCGTCGCCGCCGTGCGGGCCGTGGCGGGCCGCCACCAGGCGGCGGCGGGCGTCACGGAGCACGCATGCCGCGTCCTCCGCGCGCTGTGTGAGGGCAGCGATGCCAACGCCACGCAGGCGATGGTCGGCGGCGCGGTCAGCACCGCCCTCGGCGCGATCGTGGCCTTTCCCGACGACGCGTCGATCGCGGAGCAAGCAACTGCGCTGCTGCAGTGCATCGCGCTCGACCCGTCGCGCCGCCCCCCCCTGCTCGACGCGGATGCGGTCGGGATTGTGGGCAAGGCCATGGCGGCGCACGCAAAACACCGGGGGGTGCAGCTGCAGGGGCGGCAGCTGCGGGCGGTGCTCGCGGGGGAGGCCATCGAGCCGATCCCGGGGGCGGGCGCGCCGGCGGCGGTCGCGGGGGGGGCGCCGCTGTCGCCGACGGCGGCCGCGGCGGTGCGCGACGCGTTTGTCGCGGCGGGGCGCGAGATGTATGATACGGGGGCGGGGGGGCGGAACGACGCGCAGGGGGGGGGGACCAGCTGCCGCGCGCGCCGGTTGTTGCGGCTGCGGGGGGGGCGCCCGCCGGTGGCGGTTTAGGGTGCGCCGTGGTGGGCGGGGTGTCACTGTCGGCGAAACCATGTCGGCGGCCACGGCCGTGGGCACCCTCTACACTGGTCACTACACTGGGCACCACTGGGGGCGGGTGCAGCCGCGCTGCCGACAACCAAGCAGGCACACAAAAAGACAAGTGCATCCCGACACGCCCCCCGCAACTGCCGGCCCCTTCCCCATTCCCCCCGCCTTCCGCGTCCGTCGCGATCCGACGCAGCGTGCTCCCCCCCCCCACCACCACCACCCGCTCCTCCTCTACCAGCGTCGGGACGGCCGCCCGAAACTCCGCCCTTGACACCCCCGCCGCCGCGCCCGCGTCGGCCTGCACCGCCCGGAGGAGCGCCGCCTGCGGCACGTCCCGCTCCCCCCCCCCCCCCACTCCCTCTGCTGCGCCTGTGGATGCGGGGTCGAGTTTGGCCGATGCCGCCTCTGCCACCGCGCGCGACTCCCCCGCTGCGGCCCGCGAGCACCCCAGCGCAAACACGTCCCCATCAATCTGCTCCGTCCGCGAGCCGTACGCCGCGGTACGCAGCGTGGCCATTCCCAGGCGCACCGCCACGGCCACATCCGCGGCGGCCATTTCGAGTCAAAGATGCACCAGCGCGTGCGCCTTGGCACCACAAACGCGCCATTTCGGCACGCGGGAAGGGAGCGGTGACGCCGCCGGCGCAGCCGCAAGAGCGAAAGTCGAGACAGGCGGCGACAAACGCGGCGAATGCGAACAACATGAGGGTGATGACGTGCCAATGGTACAAACTGGCTCCCCACCCGACATCTCACCGCGCCCTCTCCCTCACTCCTCCCTCCCATCTCGCCCTCCACCGCCGCCCCTCCCCCCTCCCCTCAGCTCCCCACACCCCCCGCGCCCACACCCAAACAAAAAAAAAAAAACAACAGCTGAAAAAAAAATAGAAAAAGGCAGTGGCACAAGCGGCAGCTGCGGGAGAAGCGATGGCCGAGTCAGCAATGACAGCAGCTGGCGGTGGCGGCAGAGGCGGCGGCGTGTCGGCGTGGCCCCCCACCCCCCCAACCCCCACCACCCAGGACGCGACGGGGCACCGTCCCAAAGTGCCCCGCCACGTCCGTCACCATCCCCACGCCGCCGCCACCACCCCACCACCACCACCAAGCCACCACCACCACCACCCCACCACCACCACCCCGGCAGCTACCACCCCACCACCACCACCCCGCCACCACCACCCCGCCATCCACAACGCCGGCCACGCACACGGCCGGGGAGCCCCCCAGCTGCCCCGCCACGTGCGTGACCGTCGCCAACACCGCCCGCCCACCTCGGCACCAACACCACGCCGCCGCCACCACACCACCACCACCACCCAAACCCACCACCGCCGACACCTCCGCCCCCCCCCACCACTCCCGCCGCGCCCGTCCTCGCCCTCCCCGCGTCATCCCCCACCAAATACCTGCCGCCGACACCACCCCCGCCGCCCCCGCCGCTGACTTGTACTTGCCGCCGCTCTTGCCGCTGCCGCCGCCGCCGCCGCCGCCGTGTTGCCCTTGTCGCCGCCCTTGGCGCCGCCGCCGCCATCGCCGCCGCCGTTGCCGCTGCCGCCGCCGCCGCCGCCGCCGTCTTGCACTTGTCGCCGCCCTTGCCGCCGCCGCCGCCATCGCCGCCGCCGTTGCCGCTGCCGCCGCCGCCGCCGCCGCCGTGTTGCCCTTGTCGCCGCCCTTGCCGCCGCCGCCGCCATCGCCGCCGCCGTTGCCGCTGCCGCCGCCGCCGCCGCCGCCGTGTTGCCCTTGTCGCCGCCCTTGCCGCCGCCGCCGCCACCGCCGCCGCCACCATCACGCCCCTCCCCTCAGCCGCCCCTCCGCTCTCGCCCTCCTCCGCCTCCCCCCCCCCCTCCCCTCAGCTCCCCACACCCCCCGCGCCCACACCCAAACAAAATATAAAACAACAGCTGAAAAAAAAAAAAGAAAAACGCAGTGGCACAAGCGGCAGCTGCGGGAGAAGCGATGGCCGAGTCAGCAATGACAGCAGCTGGCGGTGGTGGCAGAGGCGGCGGCGTGTCGGCGTGGCCCCCCCCCCCCCCCAACCCCCACCACCCAGGACGCGACGGGGCACCGTCCCAAAGTGCCCCGCCACGTCCGTCACCATCCCCACGCCGCCGCCACCACCCCACCACCACCACCAAGCCACCACCACCACCACCCCACCACCACCACCCCGGCAGCTACCACCCCACCACCACCACCCCGCCACCACCACCCCGCCATCCACAACGCCGGCCACGCACACGGCCGGGGAGCCCCCCAGCTACCCCGCCACGTGCGTGACCGTCGCCAACACCGCCCGCCCACCTCGGCACCAACACCACGCCGCCGCCACCACACCACCACCACCACCCAAACCCACCACCGCCGACACCTCCGCCCCCCCCCACCACTCCCGCCGCGCCCGTCCTCGCCCTCCCCGCGTCATCCCCCACCAAATACCTGCCGCCGACACCACCCCCGCCGCCCCCGCCGCTGACTTGTACTTGCCGCCGCTCTTGCCGCTGCCGCCGCCGCCGCCGCCGCCGTGTTGCCCTTGTCGCCGCCCTTGTCGCCGTCGCCGCCATCGCCGCCGCCGTTGACGCTGCCGCCGCCGCCGCCGCCGCCGTGTTGCCCTTGTCGCCGCCCTTGCCGCCGTCGCCGCCATCGCCGCCGCCGTTGCCGCTGCCGCCGCCGCCGCCGCCGCCGTGTTGCCCTTGTCGCCGCCCTTGCCGCCGTCGCCGCCATCGCCGCCGCCGTTGCCGCTGCCGCCGCCGCCGCCGCCGCCGTGTTGCCCTTGTCGCCGCCCTTGCCGCCGCCGCCGCCATCGCCGCCGCCGTTGCCGCTGCCGCCGCCGCCGCCGCCGCCGTGTTGCCCTTGTCGCCGCCCTTGCCGCCGCCGCCGCCATCGCCGCCGCCGTTGCCGCTGCCGCCGCCGCCGCCGCCGCCGTGTTGCCCTTGTCGCCGCCCTTGCCGCCGCCGCCGCCATCGCCGCCGCCGTTGCCGCTGCCGCCGCCGCCGCCGCCGCCGTGTTGCCCTTGTCGCCGCCCTTGCCGCCGCCGCCGCCATCGCCGCCGCCGTTGCCGCTGCCGCCGCCGCCGCCGCCGCCGTGTTGCCCTTGTCGCCGCCCTTGCCGCCGTCGCCGCCATCGCCGCCGCCGTTGCCGCTGCCGCCGCCGCCGCCGCCGCCGTGTTGCCCTTGTCGCCGCCCTTGCCGCCGCCGCCGCCACCGCCGCCGCCACCATCACGCCCCTCCCCTCAGCCGCCCCTCCGCTCTCGCCCTCCTCCGCCTCCCCCCCCCCCCTCCCCTCAGCTCCCCACACCCCCCGCGCCCACACCCAAACAAAATATAAAACAACAGCTGAAAAAAAAAAAAGAAAAACGCAGTGGCACAAGCGGCAGCTGCGGGAGAAGCGATGGCCGAGTCAGCAATGACAGCAGCTGGCGGTGGTGGCAGAGGCGGCGGCGTGTCGGCGTGGCCCCCCCCCCCCCCCAACCCCCACCACCCAGGACGCGACGGGGCACCGTCCCAAAGTGCCCCGCCACGTCCGTCACCATCCCCACGCCGCCGCCACCACCCCACCACCACCACCAAGCCACCACCACCACCACCCCACCACCACCACCCCGGCAGCTACCACCCCACCACCACCACCCCGCCACCACCACCCCGCCATCCACAACGCCGGCCACGCACACGGCCGGGGAGCCCCCCAGCTACCCCGCCACGTGCGTGACCGTCGCCAACACCGCCCGCCCACCTCGGCACCAACACCACGCCGCCGCCACCACACCACCACCACCACCCAAACCCACCACCGCCGACACCTCCGCCCCCCCCCCACCACTCCCGCCGCGCCCGTCCTCGCCCTCCCCGCGTCATCCCCCACCAAATACCTGCCGCCGACACCACCCCCGCCGCCCCCGCCGCTGACTTGTACTTGCCGCCGCTCTTGCCGCTGCCGCCGCCGCCGCCGCCGCCGTGTTGCCCTTGTCGCCGCCCTTGTCGCCGTCGCCGCCATCGCCGCCGCCGTTGACGCTGCCGCCGCCGCCGCCGCCGCCGTGTTGCCCTTGTCGCCGCCCTTGCCGCCGTCGCCGCCATCGCCGCCGCCGTTGCCGCTGCCGCCGCCGCCGCCGCCGCCGTGTTGCCCTTGTCGCCGCCCTTGTCGCCGTCGCCGCCATCGCCGCCGCCGTTGACGCTGCCGCCGCCGCCGCCGCCGCCGTGTTGCCCTTGTCGCCGCCCTTGCCGCCGTCGCCGCCATCGCCGCCGCCGTTGCCGCTGCCGCCGCCGCCGCCGCCGCCGTGTTGCCCTTGTCGCCGCCCTTGCCGCCGTCGCCGCCATCGCCGCCGCCGTTGCCGCTGCCGCCGCCGCCGCCGCCGCCGTGTTGCCCTTGTCGCCGCCCTTGCCGCCGCCGCCGCCATCGCCGCCGCCGTTGCCGCTGCCGCCGCCGCCGCCGCCGCCGTGTTGCCCTTGTCGCCGCCCTTGCCGCCGCCGCCGCCATCGCCGCCGCCGTTGCCGCTGCCACCGCCGCCGCCGCCGTTTTTGCCGCCGCCACCTCCACCGCACTCGCCACCATCACGCCCGTCCTCTCAGCCGCCCCTTCCTTCTCGCCTTCCACCGCCGTCCCTCTTTTGTCCTCTCAGCTCGCCACCCAACGCGTTCAACAGGAAGAGGACCAACGCGTCGGGGCGTGCTCCGCCACGTGCATCGCCACCACCACGCCGCCGCCACCACCACGCCGCCACCATCAGCCCACCACTACCACCACCCCACCACCAGCACCCCGCCAGCTACCACCCCACCACCACCTCTCCGCCACCACCACCCCGCGATCGACAACGCCGGCCACGCACACGGCCGAGGAGCCCCCCAGCTACCCCGCCACGTGCGTGACCGTCGCTAACTCCGCGCCACCCGCAGCGCTGGTCACCCGCAGGGCCGAGCAGCGCCGTACTCACCCCGAATAGCAAGATTCCAGACTACGCCTGCCGGCGAGAGGCGCCGCAAGGGGTAGGTCTGCCGTCCACGTCGGCGGTTACCGACTCGCTGGACGCGGGGCGTGGCAGCCGGAGCGGCCGCAGCATGCGCACCCGCACCCGCCCAGGGCGGGAGCCGGCGCTGGCGCGGCGGGAGGCGCCGGCGGGGCACAATCGCACTCGTGGGCGGGTGCGCAACGACGAGCAGCGGCGGCAACGGCAGCGCGGCCATCGTGGCGCTCCCGCGACGGCGGCAGCCCCGTGTCGACGCACCGCCAGCGACCGCCACGCCGTGTGCGATCGCGCGCGCGCGGGCTGGGCGTCGGAGGCGGCGGGGCGGGGCCACCCGCCCGCACGCTCTATGCGTCCCACCCGCGTCCCGCCATGCACGTCCCATCTCACCCCTCACTCCCCCCCTCGCGCCATCCCCGCCACCCCGCCTTCCGTCGCCCGTTACGTCACACCCAAAACGGCGGCGGCATCGGCAGGTGGGTGGACGACAAGAAGCACGAGTGCCAGACGAAGAGAAGGAAAAAAAAAACGGGCGGCCAAGTGCCCGTGAGCCGACACCCGAGTGGGCGGGATGCGGCATGGAGAACCGTACGAGTGGAAACGGGCAGGACGGCGGGAAGGCGGGCGGTCGAGCAGGCTAGCGGGCGGGAGGGAGATTGGGCGGGACAACTGGCGACGCGCAGGCGGGTAGGCGGGCAGGCGGGTAGGCGGGCAGGTGGGCGGGCGGGCACACGGGCGCGCCGGTGCGCGCGAGCGCGGGGGCGGGCGGGCGGGCGGCAGGGGCAACCCCGGCGTCGTGCGCGGGCGGGCAGTTGGGACGGGGGCGGCGACGGCGCGGCAGACCGCGTCGCGGCGGCCCGTGGCGATCCGCTCCGTCAGGTGCTGGGGCAGCGCGGGCGGCGACGGCGGCGGCGCAGCGGCACCGGTGAGGGTCGGGGCCGCGCGTCGAGCCGCGTCGGGGCACGGCTGCACTGCCGTGCGCGCCGCCGCAGCCGACCGCGAAACGGCGGCGCACGCGCACACACCGCGGGCGGCTGGCGGCGGTCATGGGCGGCGCGCTACGGCTGGTGGGGTGGTCAGTGCGGTGGGGGCGGGTGCCCACGGAGGCGGGGCGGCTCTGCTCGTGCCGCAGGCCCCCTGCCCAACCGCCCCCGCCGGAGCTCGGAGGGGGGGGCGGAGGCGAGGCGGGCGTGCCTGACGGCGGCAAGAGCGCTCTGTTTGCAGGTCGGTGTACCCCTCCCGCGCTCGGCGGTTCAAACGCGGCAATAGATCGTCTAGATGATGTACCCCCCCCCCTCCCGGCCGGTGTCTGTGTTGAATCCGTAGCGGGCGGCGCCAGCGGCACGCAGACGGCCCACGCGAGCGTCTGAGGGGGCACCGGGACGGCCATTGACAGCGGCGGGGGGTGCCGTTTTTGGCCGAGCCGCTCCTGGTCCATGCCCGCCCGCGCGCGTGACGAGAGAGCGCGCGCCGCGACGCGAGCGACTGATGTGCACGGCCGAGGCCCTCGGATGAAAAAAGCTCGCGAGAAAGTGCACCGCGGCGCGCATCAAATGTAAAGTAGACTGTGCCCAATAGCAGGTCAGAATTGTCTGAAGTCTCGAGTGACAGAGCTGGGGTGGAACCAGGGTTGTCCCATTCGCGACCCAAAAACTGCCCAATCAGAGGCGATATCCATAAAAATCTCCGTGTTCCGACCATTGACTGCCACGTGGGCAGTCACTCTCCTTGTCGGCAGCGGCGTGGGCGGTGGCGAGCGACCGCGTCGGTGGCGGCGGCGGTGGGGCAGCGACAGCATCGCGCCCACCCCCCCCTCGCTACCCATTGCCGCCCCCTACCAGCACGGAGTGACTCCCCCTGTCCCCACCGCCCCTCCTCCGCGGTCTGGTCGTGCCATGGCTACCACCGCTGCGGGGATGTTGCAGTCCGCGACGGCGATCTTGCGGCTGACTCAGCGCCCGGCGGTCGCCGCCGCGGCCGCCGCCGACGCGCTGACGTCAGTCTTTGTGTCCCTCGACGGTCACCGCGTGGCGGGCGTGACCGTCGCGGGCGGGATGTTGTAAACAGTCAAGTTTGGTGTGGGAGTGGGGGAGAAAGGGTGGGTGAGGCGGCCTTTGCTAGTGGTGGTGGTGGGGACGGCAGCGGCCATCGGCATGGCGGCAGCGGCGGGTGGAGGGGAAGGGGAACGCACCTGCCCTCTGGGGGGGAGGAGGGCAGCGCCGGCGGTGGTGACGCCGCCGGTAGCGCGGGCGGTGTGAGGGTGCTCGCCGTGTAGCCGGCGGCGTGCACTGCGGCGGCTGTGGCGGCGGCGGCGGCAGCGGCGTTGGACGCTGCCAGCGGGCACAAGCCACGGGGTGACGTGCTCGAGAGGAGAGGGGGGGGGAGCGGGCGACGTCGCGGCCGCCATCGATCTGCCTGCCCCTGCCGACGGCGGCGATGGTGGCGGTGGTGGTGGCTGTGGCGGGCGCGACGGGCGCAGGGCTGGCGGCGTCGCCGCCGCCACCGCGGCCACCGCGGCCGTCGCCCCCCCCCCCCCGGCGCCGCGCCGGGAGCGCCGGGCGTGACTGCCCCGCCGCGACGCGGTTGCCCGCCACCGCGGCGGCCAGCACGGAGGCGGCCTGGTCCGCCGCGGCCGCCGCGGCGGCGGCCGCCACCAAAACCCGCCGCGTCACCGCCGCCGCTGCCGTCGCGGCCCGCCGAACCGTCCCCTCTCCCCTCTTTTCGCCGTGTTCCCCTGTCACGAGAGCAAGCTGTCAGACCGCCTCGTGTGCGAGAGCAGTGGCGCCCATTCAAAGAGCCAAAAAAAAATTAAACCGCCGGCGTCCCAACTGGGGACGCGCCCACGCGTGTGCTACAGCCCTGACAGTCCGCGTCCCGACTCGCTACCCACCGGCCGCCGCCCCCACGCGCCGTTCCCGGTCGTGACGTGCGGCGCCAAGACGCAATATCAATGGGCGGCAGACCCTCGGCGGCGTGTGTGTGTCGAGACAAAGTTGGCGCGGCGTTTTTGGTTTGTTTTTCTTTCACAGAACAGGGGGGGGGAAGAACGACGTGTGCGACGCCCGCTGGGCCGGCAGCGAGGCGCTCACGGCCAGGAAAGAGCCGCTGGAGGTTGCAGGCGGCCCGGCGGCGGCGACGGCGGCCGCCGCACGGCCGCCGATGCGCGCAGAGGGGGGGGAGGGGGGCGCTCGCGCCCCGGGCGGACGGCCCAGACGGACCGATGCCGCAGCGGACGCAGTCGCGCTCACCCCCCGCCCCCGTGCCGTCCCACCGGCCCTTTTTGAAATCACCCGACAAGCACCCCACCACCCACCGCAAGCAGCACCGGCCGCGCCACCCACCGCACGCTACCTAGCGAGGCACCCCCCCCCCCCACCTGCTCCCGCGTCAGCCGGCGGCCGCCACCCGACCCGCCGTGGCGCTCGCGCCGGCGTAGCACCCCCCCCCCCCCACAAACGGGCTGCGGCACACGCCCTCACGCCAGCACCGCAGCAACATTTCGTCGGCCTGCTGCAGCTAGCTTCTGCGGCGGTTAACGCGGGACGCTCCCGCGCGGGCCGCCACCCCCAGCACCGCCCCGTCCCGCCGCACCCCGCCGCCGCCGCTTCCCGCGCCGCCGCACCCCGCGTCCCCACGCACCCCGCCCCGTCCCGCCGCGCACCGGCGTCCCGCCCCGCATCCGCCGCGCTGCACGGTGCCCTACGAACCCCGCTTCCCCGCGCGCTTGCCGTCACTCGCGCCACCCACCGCCCTCCCGTGATGTCCGCGTCGGCCGCCGCACTCCCCCCGCACGCGCCTGCGGCACGAGCCGCGCGGACGACTCGCGTCAAACCGTTCCCCCCCCCCCCCCCGCTCGCCCCTGCGCGCTCACCCCGCTTGCGCGCGCGGCGCCCGCCCCGCCCGTTCGAGCTCCTCCCCCCAGCGTCCCGCCACCCCCGCCTCTGGCCTCGATCCCCCGTTTCCCGCCCTCCGCCCCCCGCTTCCCGCCCCTCGCCCCTCGGTTTCCGCCCCCGCCCCGCCCCGCCCTCCGGTTTCGCCTCTTGCACCGCGGCGGTGGGTGTCACGCGCGAGTATGCCGCGGCGGGAGCTGCCTACCGCTAACGACCGTTCGTGACGGCGTGCCGCCGTCGCTGCCCGCTGCTCGCTGCCGTTGCCGCCGCCGCAGCCGTTGCGGCCGCAGGCGCCGTTACGGTGGCCACCGCCGAGTTGGTGGGGCGCGCGTCCCCGCCCACGCGGCGGTGGTGGCCGCCAACGGCGACGGCAACATTGGCGCGTCCCGGGCCGCTGCCGCTCGCGCCGTCGCGGCGGTCGGTGGCGCCGGCGGTGTCTTGGCGCGCCAAGGATCGACGCGGCGACGGGTGGAGGGGCTTCCCGTCACGCCCACCGCACGCCCCCACGCTTCCACCTCTGCTGCCGCTGTCGCCACCCGCTTTCCACCTCCACGTCCACCCCGATCCGGCTGCCGCCCAGATCGCTGCACCACCCGTCGCCCCGCATGCCAACTCTGCTGTTGGTGCGACGGGCGCCGAGAGCGGCGGCGGGCGGGGACGGGCGTGGGACGGCGGCTGGCGGGGCTCGACCGCGACGCTGCCGCCGCTGCCGCTGCCGCCGCCATCACGTTGACCCCGCTCCGACCCGGCGACCACGATCCGGCGGCCGTGGAGGAGTGCAGTCAACCGGCGGTGCCCCCGGCCGAGCGCCGCACTTCCCACGACAGCGTCTTTTTCACGGTAGGTTTTGTGCTGTTTCCCTCCCTCCTTTATTGGTGTGTGTCCGCCCGCTTTTTTGTGTGATTCTGTTTTCCGCGCGTCTGCCGTCCGTTGACTTGCAGCCTCGTTCATCTCCCTGCCGGTCCGCGCCAGGCGGTCCTTTTTGTTTTGAGGGCATGGATATCCCTGTTGCTGTCTCCCTCTTCCTGTCTGTGGGGGAGCGGGGACAGCATGCGCGGACAGAGGTGGCGTTAGAGCGCCTCCTGCTTTATCGCGCCCGCGCTGGGGAGGGGGTGTGCTGCGATGGCACTCCTTCCCTCGCGCGACGCCACTGCCCGCTGCTGAAATACGCAGTGGGGCGGGGCGGATGTGCGAAAGGGCGGGTCGTGAACGGACGACGACGGCGGGGCGCTGCCACGGCGGCGCCTGTTTGTTTGATCGCGCCATCGTGCTCCATTGCCTGCGTGCGTGTGTGTGTGTGGCCTTTCCCCGGCGGCCTGTCTGCCTCGCCCCGGCCTGATCCACAACAGGTAGCTTCCGTCGCTGGTGGCGGAGTTATTCCTGTGGCCTTTCTCTTCTTCCCGTGTGGTAGAGGGGGGGTTTTTGGCGCGTGTGGATCGTTGTGGCGCCGCCCCTGCATCGCGCCCGCGCCATGCGGGGGGGGGATCGCTTCTGCGCTCCTCCCCGCTGACGCGCGGCGCCACGGCCCACTGCTATTACGCAGTGTGATGGGCAGGGGGCGGGGGGATTGGCCGTCGGTGGATGGGGACGGCACCATGCGCGTCGCGGTACTGGTTGCGCTTGTCGTTTGTGTCTCTGTCGTCTTGTTGGGTGTGCTTTTCGTTTCTCTCTCTCGCCCGACCTCCGCCGACTACCGGTCTTCACGTCCCCTTCCCGCTCCGCAACAGGTGACTCCCTTTTGTTGGGAGCATGGGCTTTCCTGTTGCTGTTCCTCCCTTTCCGTACTCGGGGGGGGGGGTTCGGCGGATGCGGACGGCAGTGGCGTTTGAGCGCTGCCCTTGTATCGCGCCCGCGTGCCGGAGGGGGGGGGGGGGGGCGCGCTCCCGCGCGCCTTTCCCTCCCCGCACGCGGCGCCACTCCCGCTGCTGTTACGCAGCGGCATGGGGAGGGGGTGCGGGGTGGCCGGTGGTCGGTGGACGGCGATGGCGCCGCGTGCGTGCCGCGCGGCTCCTGTTCCTGGCGCACGCGCGGGAGGCGGCGGGGGGGGGGAGGGCGCCTGTGGGCCCACCCCACCCACCACTGCCCTTCGCGCGGCGCCAGCGCACGCTGCTATTACGCAGTTTGACGGCCGGGTGAGAGGGAGGGCGGGTCGCTCATCTACCTGATGCGCGAAAGTGCGGTGGAGCGAATTTGCGCCTTGACCGTGCGACTGACAATTTTCGTTTGTCTTCCTGGGCGCTTTTCTTCTGTGACTGTGATTGGTCTGGTACTGTTCTCTCTTTTCGTCGCTGCCGCTTCTCCACCCTTCGTCGAGCTCTTCCTGTCGTCAACACTCCCCGTGCCGCCGCTCCCCACCGGCGGCGGCGAGATGTCGCTGTTGGCGGCGGCGCCGCCCCCTCCCTCCCGCCGGCGGCAAGGTGTCGCTGTTAGCAGTGGCGCCTGCCGGCTGGCGGCGCCGCCCCCCCCCGCTCCCTACGGCGGCAAGATGTCGCTGGAGGTGGAGGCGCAAGCCGGCTGGCGGCGCTCCCCCCCACGCCGACGGCGGCGAGATGCCGCTCTTGGTGGCGGCGCGTGACGGCCGGCGACGCCGCCCACCCTTCCCACGACGGCAAGTTGTCGCTGTAGGCGGTGGCACCTGCCGGCTGGCAGCGCCGCTCCCCCTCGCTCCCGACCCGCCGCAAGTCGTCGGTGTTGACGGCGGCGCCTACCTGATGGCGGCGCCGCCCCCCCGCCGCCGGCAGCTCCCCCCTCCCCCTGCCGGCGGGCGTCTTTCGCCTTCCCTCGCGGGGGGCCGGCGGCCCCGCGCGGCGCTACTTTTGGCGGCGCCGCCCGCCCCCCCCGCCGCCGCAGCTCCCCCCTGCCTGGCGGCGTCGTCCTCTCCTCGCGGGGGCGGCGGCCGGCGTACTTTTGGCGCCGGCCCCCCCGCCGCCGGCAGCTCCCCCCTGCCGGCGGCGTCGTCTTCCTCGCGGGGGGCGGCGCCTGCTACTTTTGGCGCCGCCCCCCCGCCGCCGGCAGCTCCCCCCTGCCGGCGGCGTCGTCTTCCTCGCGGGGGGCGGCGCCTGCCTACTTTTGGCGCCGCCCCCCCGCCGCCGGCAGCTCCCCCCTGCCGGCGGCGTCGTCTTCCTCGCGGGGGGCGGCGCTGCCTACTTTTGGCGCCGCCCCCCCGCCGCCGGCAGCTCCCCCCTGCCGGCGGCGTCGTCTTCCTCGCGGGGGGCGGCGCCTGCCTACTTTTGGCGCCGCCCCCCCGCCGCCGGCAGCTCCCCCCTGCCGGCGGCGTCGTCTTCCTCGCGGGGGGCGGCGCGCGTCTACTTTTGGCGCCGCCCCCCCGCCGCCGGCAGCTCCCCCCTGCCGGCGGCGTCGTCTTCCTCGCGGGGGGCGGCGCGCGTCTACTTTTGGCGCCGCCCCCCCGCCGCCGGCAGCTCCCCCCTGCCGGCGGCGTCGTCTTCCTCGCGGGGGGCGGCGCGCGTCTACTTTTGGCGCCGCCCCCCCGCCGCCGGCAGCTCCCCCCTGCCGGCGGCGTCGTCTTCCTCGCGGGGGCGGCGCCGCTACTTTTGGCGCCGCCCCCCCGCCGCCGGCAGCTCCCCCCTGCCGGCGGCGTCGTCTTCCTCGCGGGGGGCGGCGCCTGCCTACTTTTGGCGCCGCCCCCCCGCCGCCGGCAGCTCCCCCCTGCCGGCGGCGTCGTCTTCCTCGCGGGGGGCGGCGCCTGCCTACTTTTGGCGCCGCCCCCCCGCCGCCGGCAGCTCCCCCCTGCCGGCGGCGTCGTCTTCCTCGCGGGGGGCGGCGCGCGTCTACTTTTGGCGCCGCCCCCCCGCCGCCGGCAGCTCCCCCCTGCCGGCGGCGTCGTCTTCCTCGCGGGGGGCGGCGCCTGCCTACTTTTGGCGCCGCCCCCCCGCCGCCGGCAGCTCCCCCCTGCCGGCGGCGTCGTCTTCCTCGCGGGGGGCGGCGCCTGCCTACTTTTGGCGCCGCCCCCCCGCCGCCGGCAGCTCCCCCCTGCCGGCGGCGTCGTCTTCCTCGCGGGGGGCGGCGCTTGCTCACGTTTTGCGCCGTTTGTCCGCTGCCAGGCCGGCTACTCTGTGTGCACGGGCTGCGCGTTTTTCTTGTTGGCAGCCGTCGTAGCCCGATGCAGGCGTCGTTTTGTCGTCAGAGCTTTTTTATGTGTTGCGCGCGTCTCAGGCGCCTGTTGCGCGCCGCTACGCTCGTGTGCGCGCTTGTAGAGTGCTGCGTTTGCGCCGATGGCGTTGCCTTGCTGCTTTTGGCGGCAGGTCTTTCATATGGCGGCGGAGTGTTGGTCTTTCTTTGGTACGGTCAAGGAGGCGACCGCGGGCGAGGCAGCGGCGGCGGCGGCCGCAAGCCTGTGGCGGGGATGAGGGCAGTGGTGGATGTAGGGTGGAGACGGCGGCGGTGGCCGCGGCAGCAGCTGCGATGGTTGTGCTTATGCTGGCAGCGGGGAGGGCAACGGCGGGCTTGCTGGTGGCGGCGATGGTGGCAGCAGTCATGCGCGAGCGGCCGTCTGGGGGATGGCTCGCCGCGACGCTGTCGCCACCTCGGTTGTTTTGTGGGGCGGGGGCTGCTTGTGGAGAGTTGGTGCGGGCGGCGAATAGCAGTGGCGGCGGCCGGAGATGGTAGCGACGGCGACAGACTTGGGGGGACAGCTGAGGGGGTGTTCCTCGGAGCCTGTCGACGTCGCTCCGCGGGGACAGGGCAGCCGGGGGGGTGCCGTGCCCGCCAGGGCGCTGCCGCAGCCAGCTTTTGATGGGGCTGAAGCGGCCTTGTTGTGGAGGTGGTCGGGCGGTGGGGACGTCACCGGCGGGGGGGTCTTGGCAATCCGGGGAATGCCGCCGGCGGTGGGGACGACGCTGCCGGCGGGGGGTTGCCGTCTTCCCTTTGCTGCTCGACGCCAGTCCGGGCGGCGGCGAGACGACTGGCACCTCGCAGCCGGCGGCTGCCACGGCGGGTGCGTTGCCGGCAGCCACCCGTGGCCGGGCGAGCTGGTCGCGGTGGCGGCAGACACGGGTCACGCGGGCACGTGGCGCTAGACTCCGCCCTTGCCCGTACGGGGGCGGCCGCGGCGGACTGGCGCCACGGCACCGCGGTGGGGGGTGCCTCCTGGGGGGGGCGGGGCGGGGGAGTGGCGGCAGCCAGCGGAGGGTACTCTACCGTACCGCCGAGTGCCGGGGAGGCGACGACCGCGGGGGAGGGGGCGGCTGGTCGCCAGCCCGCCTTTGCCCTTGGCGGGGACGCGGGCGTGGGAAGGGAGCGGGGAGGGTTTGGCGCCCACTGCGCCGCGGCATGGCCGTTGCGTTGTGGGGGGGGGGGGGGTGGCGTTTCTTCCGCTGTCCTTCCGCCGGCCGGGACGACGAGGCGGCGCGTCAGCCGGGTCAGGCTGACGCGTTGGAGTTGGGGCGGACATTGGTGTGGTCGGGCTGGCGCCTGACTGCGGCGGGAAGCCGGCCAGGTGAGAGCGCAGGGCGGGGGGGCGGGATGGGGGGGGGGGGGCGGGGGGTGCTCACGGGCTTGGCTTTGAAGGGGTGAGGGCAACAGTGAAAATCGGAGGGAGACAGGGGGGGGGAAGAGGGGGGGGAGAGGAGGCGGGGGTGGCGTGCTGGATTGCCATTGCCTGCCGCCGCAGTGGCGGCGGCGGGCCGGCAGTGGTGGCCGAGGTGCCGTTTGGTGCGGGGGGGGGAGTGAGGGGGGGGGACGACGGGAAGGTGCTACCCGCGCGGAGGCCACGGCCACCGCGCGTGGGGCGCGTGCGTGAACACCTTGGCACGTGCCCTGTGTGTGGCGTGGCGAGGCCAGAGCGGCCGGCTAGTCCCCTGCACTTTGTCCCTCCTCCGTGCCGTCTTGGTCGGGCTTCGTTGGCCGGCGGCCGGTCCAGAAAGAACAGTCTGCTGACGGGACGCAGCGGGCTGTTCGTTCCCAAAGACCCCTCCCTCTCTGGGAGCCGCCCATCCCCCCCCCTGCCTCGCCTCCCCCGCCGTCGACACCACCGCGCACGGGCGGCGCTCCCCCCACCCGCCCCGCCGCGTCGACCGCCCGGCCAAGTGTGGCGGAGCGTGCCGCACGGCCCCCCCTCGGCGACACGTGCCGGCGCCCGCGGCGGCGGCGGGGAGCAGCCCCCCCCCCCCGCCCCCTGCCCCCAACAGCAGCTGCGGCAGCCGCCGCCGCCGCCGCCGTCGCCGCCACCGCCGTCGCCGCCGCCGCCGCCGCCGTCGCCGCCGCCACCGCCGTCGCCGCCGCCACCGCCGTCGCCGCCGCCGCTGACGCCGCAAACGCCAGCCGCGGCAGCTGCCCTCCCCACCGCCACCCGCGCACGCGTAGCCGCCACCCCCGCCGACCGCCAGACGGTGTCCGTTGCGTGGCGCAGCGGCCGCCGCCCGTCCCGCGGCCGACGCCGCCGCGGCGGCACGACGGCCACGGTGGGAGTGACTAGTGGTGGGGTCAGGATACAGATAGGGGGGACACACCGTCGCCCGTCGGGGGTGGTCTTGGCTGCCGGCCACCGCGGCTGCCGCCGCCGGCCGCGGTGGGGGCCGCACCGGCGACGGTCACGCGGCGGCCTACCGCCGCGAACGGTCGGCCTCGACGGGTGCACCAGGCGGGGGACCGCCCCGCATGCGAGGAGCAGGGGCTGGCGGTGCCATGGCGTGGCGAGACGCAGCTGTGGGACAAAAAAAAAGGATGGGGAGGGGGGAGGGCAGCGGCGGTGATGCGGAGGAGGCGTGGCGCGGGTGGTAAGGCGACGCGGGGAGGGTGAGACGGCGAGCGAGAGCGTCGCGCTGCCGCCGCCAGCACGATTGGACTTGCACGTCACGTGCCTACAAAAGTGTCCACGTGTGGCTGTACCCCAGACGCGTGGCCAACGTGTCGTGGCGCGCGTCGGCCCTCGCTGTGTGTTGGCGCGACGGCCGACCAGACAATCGTGGCGCCGGTGACGTCTGGCGTTTCGATGCACAGCCGCGCACCCCCCCCCACCTTGCCCCACCTCCCCCCCTCCACAGCAAGTGTGGCCGGCGGTCTGGCTTGCAGCCGCGGCGGGTCGGGCGCCCCGCAGGCCAGCCCCGTCGGACCCCCCCCCCCGCCCAGACCGCCCGCTGCCGACGCGGCAGACGCCGGCGTGCCGGCAAGGGCGGCACGGGGGGGGATTGCCGAGGCAGACGGCGGCAGCGACGGCGGCGCGAAACGGACGCGCGCCGCGGGCGCCGCCCCACGGACGGACACGGTCCCAAACGTAGACACACCGCCGGTGCTCCGCGTCGCCCACCCCCCGCCGCGCCCGCCCGCCCGCCCGCCCGCCCGGCCGTCGCGCCCTTGACACGTTGCGCCGCGCACCGCCGCGCGGGCGGCGGGCGGGCGTCCTCATCGTCACGTTTCCCCCGGTTTCCCATCGGCAGCCCAACGCGCCGCGCGATGGCTACCGGCCCATCGGAATGGGCCTTCGATGGCTTCCGGACTGGCCCAGTTTGGCCTAACGCGCAGGCCATCGACTGCCTCTGGCGATGGGCTCGTTTCTCACCCCGGAGCTGGCGACGAGACCCCTCCCGCGACTAAAACTCGTGAGGGCGCCCGTGTCACTGGCGTGTCGCGGGGTGACGGCCAACAGTCCTACGCTCTCATTGGACCGTTAAAGAAAGAACTTACCCAAGACATTTAAAATTTAATCCAAGTGCCTAAGTTCAGGCGCGGAGATAGGACTTGGCTACCTCTGACCTGGTCACGGCCACCGCGACCATTTGGCAATGCGGGTTGCTGCCGTGCCCACACAGCTTCCCGGTTGCTTCGCTAGCCCACGCTACCTTTTCTTGCCCGCTGCGTACGAAGGGCAAGCCGGCCGCTAAAGCGACGGCGGGCCAGCGTGGCGGGCGCAACACCGCTCATGAAGCGGCAGCACAGGGGTAGCGGCAGCGAGGGGGGCGACGGCACAGACAGCACCGACAAGCGCTGTCATGGCGGTGCGCGAGAGAGATGCCGTCGAGGAACATGGCGGATAGGGGGCCACGCGGGCCCGCGGCTGCAGCCATTGTCACTATAGCCCGAATCCGCTACGCAAGGCCTACACAGCCCACACACATACACACCTCGCTTGTACAAGTCAACAGTGTCCCACAAGTCATACTTGGATCCGCGAGACGCGACTGCTTTACAGCTCGGGTGTCTCCTCTCTGGACACCCCGAGCCGCCTGGGGCATGTACGGGGGGCCCCTTGTGCCTCACTATGTCCACTCACGAACGGCTCGTCGCCACGTGGTGGGCCTGTGACTGGGCGAGTTCGGGAGCTCCCCGCACTTCGACGATCACGCGGCCGCGCGTGACGTGCCGCGAGGTTGCCGAGTGACAATCTCGCGGGCAGCAAATTACGGAAGGCGTTGCAGCGTCAGCACTCTTCATGGAACACTTGGATGCACCCCAAGTAAGGGGAGGGGGGGAGGTTCGGGCTCATCAACCAATAGGCAGGTCGCAGACGTGACAAATTAGTGCATCGATCAGACTTGCCTTCCAAGGCTTCGGAGTCGATCACCAAATTCTTCTTCGAGAAGGTCCGATCCCAACGTCTCAGAATCGAGACGCCGCGCGCCCTGGAGCTTGAGTCGCAGGCCGTGCCGTAGACTGGCTTCCAACCGCCGCTTGCCGTCTCACACCGAGTTGGCACGGTCCCCCACGCTGACGCGCACCTGCACGCACGCCCCTCGCCTCTCTCCCCGCGAGGCTCCCGATGACCTTCCACTTGCTCGAGTCGACATCGATCATCGGCGGCATCGCTGTAGGTGCTCGGGTCCTCGTCTGTCCAACCGTTGGGCAAGGTTATGGGAGATGTGAAGCGCCAGCACGAGTTCTTGATGACTCGCCGGGGTCCCGAGCAGCTGGAGGGAATGGACGCGCGTATCTGTTTGTGCATCTGTGCCTCGTACTGCATGAGTGGCATCATGGTGTCTAACTGTGTGTTTAGGCCGTGTGTGTTGCTGCGTGTTTTGGTATTTCTTTTTTTGTTCGTTCTTTGCATGCGTGTGGGTCTTTTGTGCGTGGATCGGTCAAGAAGACAAGGCATGAACGGGGGCGCTGGTGAAGCTGTGCTGCCTGGAGTTGGTGGACGCATCCAGAGGCAAGAAGTGAGGGGATTCGGAGAGAGAGAGAAGCATTTAGGATGGAAGGCGGGGTCGATGACGGGAGAGAGGCTCAAGATGGGGGGTGCGTTGATGTGGGTGGGGGGGTTGGGTTGCCAAGAGGGTGGCGACGACGTAAAGCTCTTGTGGGCGGGGGGTGGAGATGTGGGGAAGTGCGAGAGGCGAGCAGGCTTCTCCCCCTCCCCACCGTCAGCGGGAAGGGCGCCGCTACGGTGGGGCGGTGAGGAGGCTCGCCAACAACAGATACAACAAACAATAAAACGTGCTCTTGACGCCATGTAGGAGCCACGTGACGGGGAGCACAGAAACGGGGCGGCCGGTGGGCATCACAAACGCAGTTGCCCAGAGGTCCCAGGAAATAGTTGTGCGCCAGCGCTGGCGGCCGCCCTGTATTGATTGTTCCGAGGACGAATTGCCCTTCCCGTGAGTACCGCAAGTCTCAACTCCTCAACCTGGAGCTGCACTACGGATCCGAGCTCTGTGATTGGCCCAGAAGGCTGTCACGGCTGACCGTTTGTGACATGGCAGAGCGGTTCCGCCGGTGCACTCGGGCCCACCGGACGCCCATCGGTCCGGTAACCCCTCGACCCCAACAAGGTCCAACAAAGGGGGTGCGCGTTAGGCGATTTTGCCCCACCGCCGCGCTAACGAAAGTGGTGCGCGATGCATGCCCGGGGACAACGTGACGATCCCGGCCGCCCCTCCCCACCCCCCTCCCCCCCCTCCACAACCGCCTGCACGCGGGACTGTAAATGGCAACGTACCCAGCAGGGGACCGCCGCCGCCCTCTTGTCCGCCGCGTCGCGCCCGCCCAAGGAGGGGGGGTGTGCCAACCCAGCTGTGGTGGACAGTGGGGGGGGGGGGGTTGGCGCGCAGGGAGAGCCGCCCGTCGCCGCCGCCCCCCGCTGCCCCCCCCCCCCCCCCACCCCCCACGGCCGTCGCGGACGGCCTCGACGCGCCCGCGCACTGTATGCGGCGGCCGCCGCGGCGGCCGCGCGGACGCTGCCCGCGCGGCGGGGCGGCCGGCCCGCGCGCCGTCCCCTGCCCAGCGGGCGGACGCGACGCGCGCCGCCGCTCCTCCCCCGCCGCTGGCTGTGGCGCCCCACCGTCTCCTCCCCGCGCGGCGGCGGTGTGGGACGCGCGCGGCCACCCGTCGTTGGCGCCGCCGCCGGCGTGGTGGGGGGTGTGGGCCGCCTCGGCCGGCGGTGGCGGCGGCGCGGCTGGTGGGTGGGGCTGCCCGTGTCTCCACACGGGCACGTCCCCGCCCCGACGCCGCCCACCGCGTCGGTGGGGGGGTGTGTGCCGCGGCGTTTCCCCGCGCGCGCGGTCGGTGGCACCCGCGCCGCCCGTCCGTACCGCAACCCCCCCCTCCCCCCTCTCGCCGATCGTGCGTTCCGCCGCGCACGCGGGGACCGCCGTCGCCCCACCGCCGCCGCCCCACCGCCGCCGCCCGTCCGCGACGCCGCCGCCGGTGTCTAGTCGTCGGGCGCCCGACGCGGGTGGCCGACGGCGGCCGCCGCGGGTCGCGGTGCGCCCCCCCCCTCCCGCCGCCCCCTCGGTCCTCCCCACCCCGTCCGGTCGTCGCCCCGCGTCGCCACCCCGCGGCCGACGCGGTCGTGCGCGGGTTGCGGGCATGGGCGCCATGCGCGTCCCGCCGTCCCGGCCGGGCCGGACAGCCGCCGCCGCTGCCGCCGCCGCCGCCGCCGCGGTGGCGACCGTGGCGGTGTGGGCGGCGGTCGCCGCCGCCGCCGCTGCGGTGGCGGTCCCCGCGGTGCCGCCTCCGGCGTGGCCGGCGGGCCACCGCTGGGGCGCCGCCGCCGCCGCCACCGCCGCTGCCGCCGCCGCCGCCGCCGCCGCCGACATCACCGCCGCCGTCCGCGTGATCGCCGGCGGCCGCGTCGACGCGACCGCCCGGTTCTTCCCCTTTTCCGCCGTCGACGCGTCGTACGTGGCGACGCCGACGGTGACGGTGGACCCGACCTGCCCGCAGGCGGTCACCATTGGCGGCGACGGCCTCGTCGTGGGCGACATTGACGTCCTCTTCCTGCCCGTCGCCAACATCTCGCAGGGCGCCGCCGCCGCCGCCGTCCAGTGCGCGGGCGGCACGATGCGGGTGGTGCGGCTGGCGGCGGTGCTCAACGCGGGCGCGATGGCCGCGGCGAACCTGACCCGGATGGTCACCGACCTCAACGCGTCCGTGCCCGCCGCGTCCATGGCGCGCTCGCTCAACGCGTCCACGGCGGACGCGCTCGTCGGCTGGGACGGCGTGCCGCGGCAGTGTGGTGGCACCACCTACCCGGCGGGCACGTTTTACTTTTTCGTCGTCGCGGACGAGGTGATCGAGCTGGAGGTGGGGGGCGAGTCCCGCGGCACCATCCCGACCAACCAGCAGGCCATGATCATCGCGCCGGGCGACGCCCGCATCTGCGCGCTCGTCGCGGCCAAGCAGATCGCGTCGCCGTCTCCGTCGCCGTCGCCCGCGCCGTCGGTGCCGCCGACGGCCGCGCCAACGCCGCCGCCGACGCCGGTGGCGTCGCCGTCGGGGGCGCCCGAGCCGACCGAGGACCCCTTCCCGACGGGCGACCCCACTGATCCGGCCGTCACGGACGATCCGGCCGGGTCCATCGAGCCGACCGCCAGCCCCGCCGACGCCCCGGTCGCCGCCCCCGATGACGGGTCCGCGTGCTTCCCCGCCGCCGCCACCCTCCGCCGCGCCGACGGCGGGGTGGTGACGATGGGCGCCCTCCGCGTCGGCGACGACGTTGCCGTCGGCGGCGGCGCCTCGTCGCGGGTGTACCTCTTTTCGCACGCCGACGCGGCGGCGGTGTCGTCCATGGTGACGCTCACCACCGCCGCGGCGGGCACCCTCACCGCCTCTGCCGACCACCTGGTGTACGTCGCGTCGCGGGGCGGCGGCGGCCGCACCGCCGTCGCCGCCGACACGGTGTCTGTTGGGGATGTGCTCGTCGCCGACGCCGCCGACGCGGCTGCCGCGACGGTCACGTCGGTCGGCCGCGTGCGCGCGGCGGGCCTGTACGCGCCACACACGCACACCGGCGACCTGCTCGTGGACGGGTTTGTCGTCAGCAGCTACACGCGGCTGCTGCCGCGGGCGGTGGCGCACGCGGCGCTCGCGCCGGTGCGCGCGGCGGCGGCGGCGGGGGTGCTGCCCGGGCGGCTCGCGCGGTCGGGGCTGTGGGCGGGGGGGAGACCCCGAGGCGGGCGGCCGAGGCGGCGCTCGCGGCGGTGCGGGCGGCGGTGGTGGGCGTGGCGGGCAAGTCGGAGCTGTGATGGATCGGGCAGCGTAGGGACGGCGGGGGCACAGGGTGGGAGGCACTGCGTCGGAGTTTGGACGACTGGTGAATCGTTTTCGGTGTGGGCGGGGCGCTGCCCCGCGCTGTCTGACCGGGCTGCCCCGCCGAGGGAAGAGCGTGACACGCTGATAGTACCTGCTTGATTGACCTTTTCTGTGCCCCGTCGCGGTTGAGGCTGCAAACGCCCGCCACAGCGTGCACGAGTGGGTGTGTGCGCGGGCGAGCTGTGGCCCCGCTGTGGCGGCCTGCCGACCACAACACCGCCAGGACGCGCGTACGTCAGTCCCTGGCACTTTTCGCACGGCGAGAAACTCCCCTGCCTTGCCCTCTCACTTTGTAGGCCAGTCCGAGTCCACCAAAGAAACACAAAGGAGGGGTCGGCAGCAGCCCAGCAGCGGGGGCCGGTCAGCGAGAGGTGCCTCCGCCTCCCTCCTGCCCCCACGAGACCGTGTTGTGAGTCGGAGGAAAGACCTTGGGGCGCACGATAGCCGTGGGTCCGCGTCCGATGCCACGTTGTCAGCTGCAATTTCATCGAGATGCGCTCCAATTTTTTGGCTCGTTATCATCATGGGGGCTACTTTACGCCGTCATTGGCTCACGATGAGCGCGCCCCCAGCGAGACAGCCTGCTTGTCCGCCCCCTCACGCGCGCGCGCGCGGCGGCCGGCACTCGCAGTCGCCCGCGGCGGGCACCCGCTTGCGCGGGTCTGGTCCATCAGCAGCTGCCGGCCGCGGCACACACGGTGCCTGCCCCCCGCCCGTGGGTCCCCCCCCCGCCCCCCCCCCCTCCCCCTCCACCTCGACACCGCGGATCCCGGCCGTAGCGCCGCGGCTCGGGGCTCTCTGCTTGGCTGCCCCCCCCCACGCCCGCCCCGCCCCCCCCACTTGCGCTTTTGCTCTCCACCCCCCCCTCTGTCCCATCCCCGCCGAGGTGCCTCGGTGGCCGACACGCGTCGCCGCCCCCCCTCTCCGCCCACCCGCCCACCGCCGCGCCCCCGCCAGCGTGCCACTGCCGCGGCTGCCGCGGCGCGGCGCCCATGAACAGCCGGCCCAACGGGGCGCCGCCGCCGCCGCCGCCGCCGGGGGGGCCACGCGGCGGTGGCGGCGGCGGCGGCAGTGGCGGTGGCGGTGGCGGTACTGGTGGCGGTGGTGGTGGAGGTGGCAGCGGCGGCGGCGGCGGTGGCGGCGGCGGCGGCGGCGGCGGCGGCGGCGGCAGCAGCGTCGGTGGCAGGGATGGGGGCGGTGGCAGCGGCGGTGGCGGCGGCGGTGCGGCGGGGGGTGTGCCCGACGACCTCTTTGGGGGCTTCCTCCCCCCCTCCTACGCGCTGTCTGCCGACGGCGCGGACCGCGCGTCGTCGGCGCTGCACGAGCTCGAGGCGGTCCTCGCGACGCCGGGGGGGGGGGGTGGGGGGGGCGACGCTGGCACGGGCGCTGCCGCCGGGGGCGGGGGGGGGGGTGGGGGGGGGGGGCGCCCGTCGACGTGCCGGGGCTGGGCGGCCTCGGCAGCCTGGCGGGGCTGCTGGAGCTGGCGGGGGCGGGGGGGCGGGGGGGTGGGCCCCCTGGTGGGGAGACCACCGACGCCGGCGTCAGCGTCGGCGGCGTGGCCGGCGGTGGCGGTGGCAGCGCGCTGCTGCCCCCGCCCGCCGCGTTTTCGTATGACGTGCCGGGCGCGCTGGAGCGCCAGCAGCTGAGCATGGCAGCCGCCGCCTACGCGGCGGCGGCGGCCCGCGGGGCCGTCGCGCCCGGCGGCGGTGGTACTGGCGGCGGCGGCGGCGGCGGCGCACCCCCCCACGCGGCCCCGGCGGCGCCCGCCCCCCCCATCCTGCCCGTCACGTCGGGCTCGGCGGCGGCGTCGCAGCAGCTGGCGCTGCTCGCCGCCGCCCAGCGTCAGCAGCACATGACCGCCAACGAGGCGGCGCTGCGGTCGGCGCTGCTCGCGCCGCCGTCCGCGTCGGCACTGCAACAGCAGCAGCAGCAGCAGCAGCAGCAGCAGCAACAACAACAGCAGGCCGCCGCGGCGGTCGCCGCGCAGGCCGCCGCGGCGCGGCAGCACGCGCAGCAGCAGCAGCAGCAGGCGGCGGCGGCGCCGCACCCGCACGCCGGCGGGGCGGGCATGTCGGCCGCCGCCGCCGCCGCGGCGGCGCAGCAGCAGCAGCACGCGGCCGCCGTGGCGGCGGCGCAGCAGCAACAGCACGCGGCGGCGGCGGCGGCGGCCGCCGCCGCCGCGGCGGCGCACCACCGGCAGGTCGCGGCGCAGCAGCAGCATGCGCAGGCGGCAGCCGCGCAGGCGGCGGCGCTGGCCGCGGCGCAGCAGCGCATGCTCGCCGCCGCCGCCGCGGCGGCGGCGGGGGGTGGCACCGCCGGCGGCCGGCCGCCGGTCGTGCCGGCCGGCGGCGGCGGCGCGCCCACCCCACCGCCGGCCGCGTCGCCGACGCGGTCGGCGGCGCAGTCGGCGGGCTCGTCGGGCGCGGTCGGCGCGGCGGGTGCTGGGGTGGCGGCGGGCGCGGCGGGCGCGGCGGCGGGCGCGGCGGCGGGCGCGGCGGGCGCGTCGCCGCCGGCCGCGGTGGTGGTGCCGCCCAAGCCCAAGAGCCACAAGTCCAAGGCCAAGCAGGCGGCGGCGGCCAAGGCAAAAAAGGCGGCGGCGGAGGCGGCGGCCGCCGCGGCGGCCGCGGGGCTGCCGCCGCCGGGCAAGGGCAAGGGCAAGGGGGGGGGCAAGGGCGGCGCCAAGGGGGGGGGGACAAGAAGAAGGGGGGGGGCAAGGCCGCCGCCGCGCCCGCCGCGGCCGCGGCGGCGGTGTCAGAGGCGGGCCCTTCCGCGTCGGCTGCGCCGCCCACCGGCCACGCGCCGGCGCACCTGCGCCTGGCGCCGGCGCCGCAGGCGGCGTACGGCGCGGCCGGCGGCGCGGCTGGCGGACCGGGCGGCGGCGGCGGCGGCGCGCTGCCGCCGCCGCCGCCCCCACCCCGTGCACCCGGCGCGCCGTCGCCGCCCTCGCACCCCGTGGCGGGCGGCGCCCGCGGTGGCGCGCAGGGGGGCATGTCAGCGGGGGCCGTTGGGGGGCTCGCCCCCGCGGGCGGCGGCCCGCACCCGGGGGGTATGCCCTCCCCCCAGCAGCAGGCGGCGGTGGCGCAGCAGGCGGCCATGCTGCTGCAGCAGCAGCAGCAAATGCAGCAGCAGCAGATGATATTGCAACAGCGGCAGCACATGGCGGCGGCCGCTGCAGCCGCTGCCGCGGCGGGGTCATCGCCGCCATCGTCGGCGGCGGGGCCACCCTATGACCCCACGGGCGGTGGCGCCGGGGCGGGCAGCGCACCTGGTGGTGGTGTTGGCGGTGGTGGTGGCGGCGGCGGCGGCGGTGGTGGCGGTGGTGTGGGCATGTACACCCCTGAACAGCAGCAGATGCTGCAGGCGCAGTTGCAGCAGCACCACCTGTCGCGCCTGGCGTCCTCGTCTGGTCTGAACGTGCAGCAGCTGCAGCTGCTGCGGCAGCAGCACCTGCTGCAGCAGCAGCAGGCCTACCAGCAGCAGGTGCTCCTCGCGCAGCAGCGCCATCAAGTGCAGCAAGCGGCGGCGCAGGCGGCGCAGGCGGCCCAGCTACAACAGCTGCAAGAGGCGCGGCGGCTGGCAGCGGCAGGGGGCGGGCAGCCATCCCCTCCACTGGCGTCGGCGGCCGCACCCGTGTCGGCGGCAGCAGCAGCACCATCCCCTCCACTACAGCCGCAGCAACAACAGCAGCAGCTACAACAACAGCAACAACAACAGCAGCAACAGCAACAGCAGCAGCAGCGGCAGCCGCAGTTGCAAGGGCAACCGCAAGGGCAACCACCACAAGGACAATCACCATCGGCACAGCGGCAGCAGCAACTTGCCACGCAGCAAGCGGCTGCTGCCCAGCAGTCGCAGCTGATGGCCAACCACCAGCGGCAACAGCAGCTGCTGCAGGCGCAAATGGCTCAGGCCGCGCAATTGCAGGCGCAGCAGGCACAGACAGCGGCCGCAGCCGCCGCCGCGGTGGCGGCACAGCAGCAGCAGCAGCAGCAGCAGCAGCAGCAGAAGCAGCAACAACAGCAGCAGAAGAAGCAGCAGCAGCAGCAGCAGCAGCAACGACAGCACCTTCAACAACAACAGCAGCAGGCCGGGACAACGCCAGACGGGCCAGCGGCACCCCCTCCACAGCGACCATTGGGCGGGACGCCCACGGGCGCGCCACCCACCGGTCTGCCATTGCGGCCCGCGGCCGCGGCTGCTGGCGTGGCGCCGCTGCCGGGGGGGCGCCCGCCTGGTATGCCAACGGCGGCGGCGGCGGCGGCGGCAGCGGCGCCCCCCCCCCCCGGTGGCGGCGGCCGCCCCCCGTTGACGGCCGCAAGCCGGCGGCGGGTGCGGTGGCCCCCGCGGCTGGCGGCGGGCGGTCAAAGCCGCCGCCCGGCGGGGCGGCCAAGGCGCGGCCGCCCGGTGGCGGCGGCGGCGGCGGCCGGCCGCCGCCGTCTGCCGGCGCGCGCCAGCCGTCAGCGGCTGGCGCGGCGGCGGCAGCGCCAGCCGCGGCGGCGGCGGCGGCTCGGCAGGCGGGTGGCGCCGGCGGGGCCGCGCCGGCCAAAGCGTCTGCTGGAGCGGGTGCGTCACCCGCGGCGGCGGCGGCGCGGGGGGCGGCTGGTGGTGGCGGCGGCGGCGGCGGTGGCGGCGGTGGCGGCGGTGGCGGCGGCGGCGGCGGCAGCGGCGGCGGTGGTGGTGGTGGTGGTGGTGGTGGCGGCGGGCGGCTGCCGCCGGTGGGGGGTGTGGCCAAGCCCGCCGCCCCGGCCCGCGTGCGGGTGCGCAACCGGGTGGGCGCCCGCGCGCGGGCGCGGGCGGCGGCGGCCGCCGCTGCCGCCGCGGGCCTGCCCGTAAAGGGCGCCGCGGGGGCCGCCGCCGCCGCCGCTGCGGCTGGCGGCAGCGGCAGCGGCGGCGGGGGTGGCGGTGGTAGCGGCGGCCGCGCCGGTGGGGGTGGCGGCGGCGGGGCGGGCGGCAAGCCGACGGCTCCCACCGTCGGCGGCGCGGGCGGCGCCCCCCCCCCCCAGCCCCCCCCCCACCCCCCCCGCGGCGGCGCTCTCCCCCGCGGCCGCCGCGCTCGCCGCGGCGCTCGACCGGAAGCGGCGCAAGCTCGCCGACTCCCCGCTGCGCGACCAGCTGCGCGCGCTCGCGCCCGAGTCGCACCGCCCGTTCGAGTCGCGCATCGACGCGTGGCAGCGGCTGGTCGGCTACCACGTGTTCCTGCCGGTGCCCCCGCCGGGGGCGGCGGGGGGAGCCGGGGGGGAGGGGGGGGGGACTGGGACGCCCGCCTCGAGCGCGTCGCCGACGGCTACGGCGCGTGGCTCGCGCGCGCGCAGGCGGGACTGCCAGCGGCGCTGGCCGACTGGGATGGGGGGGACCGGCGGAGGGGGGGGGCGCCGCCGCCGCCACCGCCGCCACCACCACCGCCGCTGCCGCGACGGACGCTGCGACGGACGCTGGCGGCGGCACCGGCGGCGCGACCGGCGGCGGCGTTGCGAATGGCGGCCGCGGCGCACGCGCGTCCCCCCCCCCCGCGGCGGCGGCGGCGGCCCGACCAGCGCCCGCCGCGGTGGCCGCGACGGCCATCGCCACCACCGCCGCCGGTGCCGCGCCCGGCGGCACCCCCGACGGCGCGGCGTCGGCGGCGGCGGGCGGCGGCCCGCCGGCGTTTGTGACGGGCACGGTGCTCGGGGTGGACGAGGCGCTGCTGCTGGCGGCACTCCAGTGGGGCGACGAGGTGGCCCAGGCGGGCCGGCCGCCGGTGGTGGCGGCCGTGCCCACGGTGGTGGGGGGGGGGCGGGGGGTCGCCGCCCGCCCATGAGCGGCGGTGGCGGCTGGGGGCGGTTGGCTGGGGGGGGAGGGGGGGGTGCGTCCCGCACGACGCCTGGGGGCAGAGCGCGGCCGGTGTATAAAGGGGGAGTGGCCTGGCCGGCGCGCCCACGCGGTGGCACATGGATGTGTATAGCTCCCTACGTGACGTGACCCCTTGCTGGGCGGGTGCTCCCGCCGGTGGTGGTCATGGCGACCCGCCACTCTTGCCCCGTCCCCGCCCCTCCTCACGGCGCAGTGGTGTCAAACCCGCGAACGTCCGCGGATCAAATTTTCGCCCTCTGGGCGTGCAATCGGCCGTGCAACGGCGTGAAAACCTCACTCCAAGGGGTCTCAGACCACGGTTTTTTGGCACGCCGACGCACGGCGCCGTACACTTTTGAGGCATGAGTTCCGGAGCACTTTTTTTTCCCAGCCGCCGTACGGGAGCACTGGAGCATGAGCACGTCCTGCAGTATGTCATCGGAATCCATGCTCGTCGTCCTCAGTCGCTCTGACGTCAACACGATGCACGTTTTTGTGCTTTGCGTGCCATGCGATGGCACGGGCCATGCGCAGTGGAGCGCACGCCTTTGCAAGGAGCAGTGCACTCCGATGCACGCCGGGCCCAGATCTATTCCCGAAACAACCCAATTGGCAGTAGTTGGGCTGTCCCAAAGCACGCCCTCACTCTCATAAATCCATCCTCATTCCGCCGGACGGTGACGGTTTCGAGGATAGCGCCAATGACCTTGCCTTATGGTCCAGCACAGTACACAGGCCACCCACACTTGTTGAATTGGGCCGTAGTAAATAATCTGGCAACACGAACCGTCCGTGCACTGCTGCGTGCCAAGGCGTGCGCTCCAGCGTGCACTGCGTGCAATAATCTGTGCACAGAGTGCATAATTTCGTGCCATCGACGCACGCGGCGTGCACTCGGGGTCGGTCCCCCCCCCCTCTCACAGGCCCCGTCAGGGGCTGTGCACGCCGCGGCACGATGGCCCGACGTTCGCGGGTTTGACACCACTGCGCGGGCGCGCCGCTCGTCGCGGCCTGCGCGGGGAACGTGGTCCCATGCCACGTGGCACTGCGCCGGGCGTGGCGGCGGCCGCGGCCAGCGCTGCCGCCGCGTCGCGAGAGCGCGCCGCGCCGGCCCGTGCCCGCCGCGGCCGCCGCCCCCTTGGCGGCGACCACCCCCCCCCGCGCCCACCACAGCCGCCGCCGCCCCGCCGGCGTCCCCCTTTTCCCCCCCACCCCCCCCCCCCAACTTGCTCACGTCCTCCCCACCGACCCCCCCCCCTCCCCTCCTGCAATGGCCACCCCCCCCCCCCCGAGGACATCTTCACCCCCCCCCCCCCCCCCCCCCGCCCCCCCCCCCTCGACATTGCGCGGACCCCCCCCCCCCCCGGGTGCTCCTCCCCCCCCCCCCCCTAGCGGTGCTCCTCCTCCCCCCCCCCACCCCATGGGCAGCGACCACCCCCGCCATCATCGCCGTCGGCACCGCCGCCACCGCCGCCGCCACTGCCACCGCCCCCGTCGCGCCGCGACCACCGACCGCGTGGGCGGCCGCCGCCCCCGCGGCGGTCGTTGCCGCCGTCACCGCCACCGTCGGCGGGGGGGGCGCCGCCGACGTGGACGTGGACGACGGCATGGACGGCCACCCTGCTGGCGGTGGTGACGGGGGGGAGGTGGGGGTGCAGGTGGCGCTGCTGCCGTCGCCACCGCCGTCGCCACCGCCGTCGCCACCGCCACCGCCGCCGTCGCCGCCGCCGCCACCGCTGCCGCCGTCGTCATTGGCATCGGTGAGCGCGTGGGGGGGGTCCGCGGCACCTGGTGCGTCGACGGCGGTGGGGGGGGGCGGTGCGCGTCGCCATGGCCGGCTGGAGGGGGGGGGGGAACCCGGCTGCACGTCGCCATTGCCGGCGTGCCCGTGACGCTCCACCCCACCGACGGCGTCGCAGTGGCGCGGGTCGTCGCCGCCGCGTACGTTGCGGCGCTGACCGACAGCGCCGCCACGGGCGCCCGTGCGCCCGCCGCCACCGCCGGGGACCTCCCCCCCCCCCCCCTCCCCCCCCCCCCCCCCCCCCCACCGCCACGCCCACCGCCACCCCCACCGCCACCGCCGTAGCCTCCTCCCCCCCCCCCCCCCCAACGACGCTGCCGCCACCGCCGCCGCCACCGCCGCGGCGGTCGCCGACGCGGCGGCGGTCGCCGCGGCGGCGGCGCCCGCGGCGGCCGCGGCGGCCGCGGCGGCGGCGGCGGCCGCCGAGGCGGCGCTGCGCGCGGCGGCGGCGTGGCGGGCGGCGGGGGTGGCACGGGCGGGGGTGCTCGCGGAGGTGGTGGTGGGTGTCAAGCGGGGCTGGCTGGCGCGTGTTGTGGACGACGCCGCGGCGGGTGTGGCGGCGGCGCGTGGCGCGGCGGGTGCGGAGGGGGGGGGGGGGGCGTCGGGCTGTAGGTTGGCCGCGGCGGTGGCCGGGGGGGGGGGGGGGCGCCACGGCCGACACCCGCGCTGCGGACGCCCCGGCCCGGACAGTACGCACGGCCGCGGAGATCAAGGAGCGTGGCTGACACCCGCGCCGGCGCACGCACGCCACGACGCGCTGCCCGCGGTACTGTACTGTACGCCGCCGCAGCGTCTGCTCCCCACCCCTCCTCCCGTCCCTGCCCCTTCCCCCCCTGCTCTGCCTCTCCTTTCCTCTTTGCTCTGCCTCTCCTTTTCCCCCTTCCCTACCGGTTGCCTTTGGCCGCGGGCCGCCACTCGCGTCCTTGCACCGGCGGCTCGCCTACTAGCCAACCGCTTCCCCCCCCCCCCAATGTTCCCCCTCTCCCCATCCTCCCATCTCTACCCCCCTCCCCATCTTCCCCTTCTCCCCCCCGGTCCTCCCCCGGCTCTCCTTCCCTCCCCCCCCCCCACGCTCCTCTCTTCCCTTCCGCTTTCCCCTTCCCCCCCCTCCTTTCCCCCTTTCCTTCTACCCCGGGTGGTGCCCATGGACGCCCTAGACATTGAAACCGCCGCCGTCCTTGCCGCCACCGCCACGGCGGTTGCCGTGGCGGCCGCCGCCACCGCCGCCGCCGCCGCGCACGGCGTCGCGCCCGCCGTGCGGGCGGCGGTCGCCGCCGCCGCCGCCGCGGCGCTCCTCCTCCCGGCGCTCCTGCCCGTCGACGTTGCCCTGACGGTCGCGCGCCGGTGTGTGGTCGCCGAGGCGGCGGTGGCGGCGGTGGTGGCCGACGCGGCAGCCGCCGCGGGGGGGGGGCCGCCGCGGTCGTCGGCGTCCCGACGCCGCCGCCATTGGCGGCCGCGGCTACCGCCGTCCCCTCTGCTTTGGTTGCCGAGGAGGGAGGGGCCACCGCCACGCCCACCGCCGCCCCTACCCCCGCGCTCATCGACGCCGCTGCCACCCCGTCGGTACCACCCGTCGACGTGGCGGCATCGACCGCTGCGGCCGCCGTCGTCACCGCCACGCCGCCGCCGCCGCTGGCCGTGGCGGCCACGCCAACGCCGTCCGTGACGGCAGCGGCGACGGCACCCGCTGTCGTGCGGTGGGCCTCCCGCCAAGCGCCCGCCGCGGGCGCCGCCGCCGCCACCCCCACCGCCACCCCCACCGCCGCGGCTGCTGGCGCCGACGGTGTCGGTGGGGTGCCCGCGGTGGCGGCGATGTCCCCTTCCCCCCCTCCCCCCCCCCCAGCCGCTGTGCCGGCCTGTGGGGTTCGCCGCCTCATCGCCCACGGCACGCGCGGTCCCCCCTCCTCGCCGCCACCCGCGGCGCGTTTGTCACCGCCACGGGCGCGGCGTGGGTGGTGCTGCCGCTCGTCGCGTCGTACGAAGCGGCGGGCGGGTGGACGACGCGGGCGCGCCTCGCCGCGGCGGGGCGGGCCAACGCGGCGCTCGCGGCGGCCGCCGCCGCCGCCGCCGCCGCCGCGATTGCCGCGATTGCCGTCTCGACGGGCGCGCCCGCGGCGGCGGTCGCGGCCGCCGCGTCCGCGGCGGTCACCGCCGTGTCGGTGGGCGGGGGGCTCGCCGCGCTTGGCGTTGGCGCCGTCGCGCTGCCGCGTGACCTGTGGCGGTCGGGGTCGCCCGCATCGGCGGCTGCCGCGGCGTACCGGCGGGTGGCGGCCGCCGCGGAGCGGCTGGAGGACGCCAACGGGGGGCTCGCGCGCGTGCTCGGGCGCGTCGAGGCGGCACGCCGCCGCCGCCGGGCGCGGGGGGGGGGGGTGCGCCCCCGCCGTCGGCGGCGGCGGCCGCCGCCGCCGCCGCCGCCACCGCCGGTGGGGCGGCCGTGCCCGACCGGGCGGCGGTGGTGGACGCGGAGGTGGCGGCGCTGCTGGCCGCCGCCGCCGCCCACGCGGGCGGCCTCCTCACCCGCATCCCCGCGGCGGCGGCGGAGAGCGCCGACGCGGACGCGGACGCGGCGGCCGAGGCGGCCGCCGCGCCAGCCGCCGCCGCCACCGCCGCCGCCGCCGACGCGGTGCTGGTGGGCATCCGCGAGGAGCTCCGCGCGGCGGGGACGGAGCGGCTCAAGGCGGCCGCCGCGTACGCCGCGGCCGTCGCGTGGGCGTCGCGGCTCGAGGTGCTCGCCGCCGCCCGCGGCTTTGGTGGCGGCGGCGGCGGCGGCGGCGGCGGCGGCGGCAGCAGCAGCGGCGGCGCGGGTGGCGCTGCCAACGGCGGCGGCGGGGACCCGCCGCTGCCCCCACCGCCCTGGGCCGACCGCGTCGTGGCCGTGGCGGCGCCCGCCGTCGGCCGCGTCGCGGCCGTCGCCGCGACCGCCGCGTCGGCGGTGCTCGTCGCGTCCGAGGTGTCCCTGTGGCCCGCCCTCCTCGGCGTCGACGCGTCGCCGCTGTCGTGGGCGGTCCATTACGGGCTGGTCGGCGGCGGCGGCGGCGGCGGCGGCGGCGCCACCGGCGTCGCCCGCCCGCCGCCGCTGCCGCCCTCATCGGCCGCCTCGGCACTAACCGCGGCCGGCGTGCTGGCCTACGGCCTGGGCGTGACCGCCTACGCGGCACGGCGGGCGGCCGCGACGCGCCCGCTCACCGAGGCTGTCCGCGGCGCGACGGGCGGCGCCGCGCTCGCCGCTACCGCCCTCTGCGCGTGCCGCTTTGTGCCCGCCCTCGCCGTCAACGCGCTGGCGGTGGTGGGCGAGAGCGGGCCGGGCGCCGTCGCCGCGGGCCGCGCCGCCGCCGCCGCCGCCGCCGCCGCCGCCGCCGCCGCCACTGGTGCCCTCGGTGGCGGTGGCGTCGCCGCTCCCCGCGTCGCGGCCGCAACAGCGGCGGCCGAGGCGGCGGTCACGCCCGTCGTTGCGGCGCTGCAGCGCACGACGCCCGCCCTTGGCGGCACCACCGTCTCGGTCCTTCTCCCCGCCCTCGTCGTGCCCGCCGCCGCCGCCGCCGCCGCCGCGTACGCGCGGCTGCCGTCCGCCGCGCACCGGCTGGCCGCCGCGGTCGCGGGCGCGGGCGCCGCCGCCGCGCTCGGCACCTCCCCCGGGGGCGGGGCCGCCGCCGCGGCCGCCGCCACGCCCGGCTGGGGGTGGGCGGACGGTGCGCGCGCGGGGGGGGGGGGGGTGGACGCCGCCCGCGCGGCGGCCGAGGCCGCCGCCGCCGCGGGGCGGGGGCACGTCGCGCGGGAGCGGCGGCACGCGGCGCGGGTGGCGGCGGCGGCGGCTGGGGGGGGAGGGGGGGGGCCGCCGCCGCGGCCGCCGCGGCCGCCGCGGCCGCCGCGGCGCGGCGGGACGCGGCGCCGCTGCTGCCGGCGGACGATGTGGAGCAGAGCTGGTGGGGGCGGTAGGCCGGCGGTCAAGGGGGGGACGGCCCATTGTCTTTCCGCTGCCGCCCCGCGCTCCCGTGCGTCGTGGCGCTGGTCCGTCCCGGTCGCCCGCGGCGGCGACGGGGGGTGGCGCCCGGGCCGCCCTGGCGGTGACGGCTGCCGCTGGCGTCGCTGTGCGCCGCTGGGGGGTCGTCCCCACGGAGAGGCTGCTGGCCAGCCTCGACGGCGGGGTCCCATCCTCAGCGTGGGCGGCGGGGGGGAAAGCGGCACACGCCGCCGTGCGTCTCGCACCTGCCGCTGCCGGCCGGGGTGTGTGCGCGCGGGCGGCGCCGCACGTCACGCATGTTGGGGTGTGGAGCCGCCGCGTCTGGCTTGGTGTGGCGGCGACCTGCTTCTCTTTTTTTGTTGTGGTGACCTCGTCCCCGCCCCACTCACATTCCCCCTCCGACCGCCAACCACCCCACCCGCCCAGTCACCACGTGCGGACACGACGGGGCAGCAACCGGTGCAACCCCCCCCCCCCCCCCCGGAGCCACCCATCGTGCCCGAGCCACCCCACCCCCCCACCCCCCACCGCCGCCGCCCACCGGACCGGCGCGAGCAGCGCGCGCCCCGCCCCCACCCCCACCGCCGTTGTCCATGTCGACGCCCACACCCCCCCCACCACCAAGTCCCCGTCCGCCGCGGCGGTGTGGGGGTTGTACAGCCCCACCGCGGCGACGCGGCCGACGGCGGTGACGGGGAGGGCGCCGCCCGACGGGGAGCGGAGGGTGCTGCCGACGGCCAGCTCCGCCGCGGGCGTTAGCGCCCAGCCGGTGGCGCGCGCCACGCTGTCGCAGGCGGTGCCGTTGGCGCCGCCGCGGGCGTGGCGGCTGGCGTTGCCGTCGCCGCCAGTGGCGGCGGCGGCGGCGGCGGCGTAGACGAGGTGGCCGGGCGACAGCGTCAGGCGGCCGCCGCCGGCGGTCGTCAGCGTCACCATGGTCGTCACCGCCGCCGCGTCGGCGTGGGAAAACGCAACCACCCGCGCCGCGCGGCCGCCGCCCGTCGCGACCACATCCCCGACCCGCACGCCCGCCATGGCCGTCGCGACCGGCGGGCCGCCGCGCGGTCCGGCCGGGTACACCCACACCACCGCGTCGGCTGGGAAGCACGCGGCGTCATCGTCCTCCCGGCCGCCACCGCCGCCGTCGGTCGCGGCGTACACGCACGACGCGCCGCGGCCGGCGGCGGCGGACGGGACGAGCGCGACGGCGGCAACGACGCCCGGCGGCACCGAGACGGGCGGGCCGCCGCCGCTGCCGCCGCTGGCCGCGGCGGGGAGCGTCAGCGGGCGGCCGCTGCGGACGAGCAGCACGCCCCCCGTGGCGCATGCATCGACGGGCTCGCCGTCCTCGTCGGCGGGCTCCCCTCCTCCGCCATCCCCCCCGCGGGGCTCCCCGACGAGCACCTCCGTGTCGGCGCCCACGCCGTGCCGTGACGACGCCACTGCGAGGGCGGTGGCGAGCCACGCGCCACCGCCCGGCCCGTCGTAGGTGGCCGACCTAGCCGTGTCGTACAGGCGCGCCGTCGCCGCCGCGGGCGTCCGCAGCGTCAGGCCGCCGCGGCACGCGCCGCCGCCGCCGGTCGTCACCAGGCCGCCCACCCCCTCGTCGGCCGCGTCGCCACCACCGGGAGCGGGGGGAAGTCGCAGGGACGCGGGGCACCCCGCGTCGGCCTGGCCCGCGGCGAGCGTCAACACGCGGCGCGCGAGGAGGGTGGCCGCCACCGCCGCCGCGGACGGGGCGGCGGCGTCTGCCGCTGCCGCCCCCACCGCCACCGCCGCAACGACCGCCGCCGCGGCGAGCACCGCTGCCGCCGTCGCGGTCGCCGCCGCCGCGGGGGGGGCGCCGCGCGTGCCGCGCCAACGGCACCGCCGACGGAGGCGGCACGCGCGGCACGCGGCGGTGGCGGCGGGCCGGCGGGTGGTGGGGGCGGCCGCCATGGTCGCGCACGCCGCGCGTAGCGGCCGAGGGGAGGGGGGGGTGGGGAGTGGGAAAAGGGGGCCGGATGCCAGGGGATTGACCTCCTCCTGTGTGGATGGGGGGGGGAGGGAGCAGGGGTCGGGTCACTGGCGAAACGGGCGCGGCTGATAGAGAGCGGCGAGCGGGAGTGGGGGCGGGTGCACTCGGTCAAAGGGGGGAGGAAGGGGGGGGGGAGCGGAGGAGGCCGTTATGCTGACGACCGCGACCGTGACAGCGGGCGTGGCCGGGGATGAGGGGGCGGGCTGTCGGTGTCGGCCGTTTCGGGTGGGCGCCCGACAGGGCGGTGCGTTGCCGCGAGAGGGGTGGGGGGTGCTGCCCCGCGCGAGGACGGGCGCTGCGGGCGCGATACGTTCGCGCCTGGTTGTGGCACCCTGCCTCGTGCGGTGCGGGGAAGGGGGTTTCCGTGCACCACCGCGCACCACCCACAATCCCGACTGGATGCGGATTGTGTCAGCTGTGGGACGGGACCTCCTGGACTTGGGACACTCTCGAGAGCTTCCTCAAATTGTGTCTCGACGAGAAATTGAACCGGCTTGCCATGTTCTCTTTCAATTATAGCAAGTCTATCTGTTGCGGGCGGGTGAGTCTCGATACCCCATGTTCATGCTGACAGCGATGAGTGGTTCAATCCCCAGGTCGGCATCGCTTGCCAACACATTACAGTGTGGTCCCCACCGTCAGCAGGACGGTCCACCGCCGTTGTCCTGTGGATTGTGGATTGACTCGGCCGCATCCGCGGGGGCCATCCCCACTTGGCGGCCCCTATCCCGGACTCCGCGCTTCCCCTTGCCCCCCCCATCGCGTCCGTCGTCACCCCGCCCCCTCTCTGCGGCCCGTGCTGCGTCACCGTCTGGTGGCGCCACTACCCCCGCTTCATTCCCCGGTGCACCTCCTCCTCCTCCCCGCCGCCACCTACCACCACCGTCGGAGCGGCGGAGCGCGCGCGCGGCGCGCTGCAAGGCCACCATGGGGTTCAAGCTGCTGAGCCTGGTGCGGCCGTTCATGCCGCTGCTCCCAGAGGTGGAGCAGCCGGGCAAGAAAATCATGTTCAAGGAGAAGGTGCTGTGGACAGTGACGACGCTGCTCATCTACCTGGTCTGCTGCCAGATCCCGCTGTACGGTGTCAAGAACACCAAGAGCTCCGATCCCTTTTACGCCCTCCGCGTGGTGCTCGCCGCGTCGAACCGGGGAACGCTGATGGAGCTGGGCATCTCGCCGATTATTACGGCCGGCCTGATTATGCAGCTGCTGGCGGGGACGCGCATCATTGACGTGGACGGCTCGTCGCGGGAGGACCGGGCGCTCTTTTCGGGCGCCCAGAAGCTGGTGGGCATCCTCATCTCCCTTGGGGAGGCGTGTATTTACGTGTGGTCGGGCATGTATGGGGACCTGAAGGTGCTGGGCTGGGGTAACGCCCTGCTCATCATCACCCAGCTGTTTGTGGCGGGGATGCTGGTGCTGCTGCTGGACGAGATGCTGCAAAAGGGCTTTGGCCTGGGGAGTGGCATCTCGCTGTTCATCGCGACCAACCTGTGCGAGACGGTCATCTGGTCGGCGCTGTCGCCCATGACGGTCAATGTGGGGCGCGGCGTCGAGTTTGAGGGTGCCTTCATCTCCCTCTTTTACTTGCTGCTGACGCGGTCGGACAAGATCCGGGCGCTGCGCGAGGCCTTTTTCCGGCCCGAGCTGCCCAACGTGTCCAACGTGCTGTCCACGTTTGTCGTGTTTGCGGTGGTCATCTACTTCCAGGGCTTCCGCGTGGACCTGCCGGTCAAGAGCTCCAAGATGCGCGGGCAGCAGGGCACGTACCCCATCAAGCTGTTCTACACGTCCAACATGCCCATCATCCTGCAGACCGCCCTCGTGTCCAACCTCTACTTCCTGTCGCAGATGCTGTACCGCCAGTACCCGTCCAACATCCTGGTCAACCTGCTGGGCCGGTGGCGCACGTTCCGGGACTCGAGCCACATGGTGCCCGCGGGGGGGCTCGCGTACTACATCTCCCGCCCGCCGACGGTGCTGGCGCTGGTGCAGGACCCGGTGCGCGCCATCACGTACGTCGCGTTTGTGCTGGCCGCGTGCGGCCTGCTGTCCAAGTACTGGATCGAGGTGTCGGGGTCGAGCGCGCGCGATGTGGCGCGGCAGCTGCGGGACCAGCAGATGACGCTCAAGGGCCACCGGGAGACGTCGCTGGTCAAGGAGCTCAACCGGTACATCCCGACGGCCGCGGCGTTTGGCGGCATGTGCGTGGGGATGCTGACGATCCTTGCCGACTTTCTGGGCGCCATTGGGTCGGGCACGGGCATCCTGCTGGCCGTCACCATCATCTACCAGTACTTTGAGATCTTCTCCAAGGAGACGGCCAACGAGAGTGGTCTCATGTTCTTCTCATAGGGTTCCGTGCCTGAACTTTTTGCTCGCTCTTTTGCTCTCCTCGCACAAAGCGTGCGTGCGTGTGCCGTTGCGCGTGCCTGTGGGCCTGGAGGGGGTGCGTCTCCTCGCTCGCCCCCGTGCGCTGCAGCGGCGGTGTCCCCCCCACATCGAGTGCGCTCTCTGCCCTCTGGCATGGACAGGGGCTGTGGTGGGGGATGTCATGCCCCGGGGTCCGTCTGTGGATACTTTCGCGTCTTCTTGGTGCCTCTCTTTCCTCCTTTATATCGTGTCGTCTGCCCTCGTCTTGTCTGGCGCCTTGATGAACAGGAACACAAAAGAAAGAAAAAGAACTCGTCCCTGCTCCGAACATTGCGATGGCTGCCGGCACACGCTCTTCTATGCGGTTCCCCCCTTTGCCTCCTGCCAGCCTCACACCCCCTGCGTCGGCGGCGGGACCCCTCCTCCCTTGTCCCCCCGCGCACAGTCCAGCAGCCCCCACGCGTAGTCGGCCCCCCCCGGATATGGGGACGGCGCCCACCGGCGCTTCCAGTCATCGTCAGCGAGGCCAATCCACGTGGTCGCCACCCCCGCCGCCGTCGCCGCCGCCTCAATCTGTTTGGCGTACGCGGCCGCGGCGGCGACCGACGGAGTAGCCGTGGTGTTGGCGCCGCCCGCGGGGGCACGCCACGGGGGCCCCCGAGTCGGGAAGCCCGTCTCGCTCAGCACCACCTCCTTGCCCGGGTGCGCCGCCGCGACGGCCGCGAGGCGGTCGAGCACCGCCCCCGACACGTCGGCCGCGAGCGGGTCGGCGCCCGCATAGTACGGGTGGATTTGGACGCCGAGCACGTCGATCTCGCGGGCGAGCGCCGCCGCCGGCGAGTCGGCCGTCGCGGCCAGCCAGTGCCCCCCAATCTCCGTCACGCCCACCTTGGGCGCCGCCGCCGCCGGCCGCCCCGCCGCCGCCGCCGCGGCCGGCGCCGCCGCGACCGCGGCACGCACGCGGCGGACGACGGCCGCGACGGTGGCGACGGGCAGCCCGTGGATGCTCGTCGCCTCGTTGCCCACCCAGATGGTGCGGATGACGTCGCCATACCCGTCGGCAAGCACCGCGCCGATGAGCTTCACCTCCCGGTCCACCGCCGCCGCGTCGGCGCCCACCCACACGCCCGCGTCGACGGTCATGCCGCCCGCCCGGGCGGCGTCGTAGATGACCCGGTTGGCCTCGTCGCACACCGCCGAGTAGGTGCGCACGCGGGGGGTGAGCGCGTGTAGGCGCTCCATGTCGGCGGCGACGCGCTCGGGGGGCAGGCAAAAGTCGCCGCCGTCGGCGGGGCGGAAGGGCGGGCACGTGCGGCCGGGGGAGCCCTGGAAGGGCGCGTACGCGATGGAGTGGAAGTTGGTGCCGGGGGGGGAGGCGCGTCGGGGGGTGGGCTCTGGGCACGCCGCCGTCGACGCCGCGCGGGAGACCAGCTGGACGCCGACGACGGTCGGCGGCAGCAGGGCTACCGCCACCGTGGCCGCCACTGCCGCCGCTGCGGCCATGGCCGTCGCCTGGGCCTTCATGGCTGCCCGACTGAGGGAGGCTGGAGGGACGAGACGACGTGGGCAAGAAGATGGCAGCAGAATCAAAAGCCCGCGGCGTTGCCGCTGTGAGTGCTTTACGGGTGGCGCATGCAGGCAATGGGAGGCTGTGACGACCGTGTGGGCGGCGAAGCGGCCTCTGGTGGTAGGCCTTAAGAGGGGATGCTCATCGCGGCGGCAGCGGCCGGCCCTGCCGCCGCGGCAATGGAGAGCCGCCGCGGCAGTGCCGGCCGCCAGAGCTGCGGCCGCCGCGGGGACCGCCACAGCCGCGCCCGCCGCGCCACGCCATCGCGGCCGCCCGCCACTTGCGCGCGGCGCCGCGCGGCGAGGCGCGGCCGACGCAGGGGCCGCTCGCCCCCCCCGCGCTGGTGCGCGCCGCCCGCACGCGGCGGCGCGGCCGTCGCGGCAGCCCGCGCTCGCGCCCGCCCGTCGGCCACCGCCCTGCGCGGCAGCCCGACAGGCGGGCACGTTGCGGCGGCAGGCAGCGCGCCTGCCGCGGACGGGGGGGGGGGGCGACAGCGTGGGGCGCCGACGAGGGGTGGTGGCCCGTTGCGGCCGCCGCTCACGCCGCCTCCCTCACCCACCCCGCCCGTCAGCGCCGCTCGGGAGCCCCGCCTCGGCCGTCCGCCCGCGCGTGGCCGCCAGCGCGTGGCCTCCACGCTGGGGGTCGTCATGGTCACACAACCGGGAAAAAAAATGAAGCGGACGCACCCAAGGGAGCGTTCAACGGCAAAATGACAGACCTGTACTAAATATGGCTCGGGGCTGGGGCTTTGGTCGAGTTTCAGCTCAATGAGCACGAGGACAGACATGAAAATAATTTCAGCAAAGGTTCAAGACCAGCTCGACCCTGAAAGTGGGGCTGCCGCCCTGTCTCGACGAGGGCCCTGTCCGCACGCCAGAGGTGGCGGCATCCCTTGACGCCGACCTCGCCGCGTTGGACGCGCGTCCGTGGCGGCATCGGTTCTTGTGGGGAGAAGGCTGCTGGTTGGGATGGCGGCGCAGGTGGAGCGAGTGGGAAGCACGCCGCCAAAGAGACCGAGCCCAGGCCGCGGAGGGGGATGCGGGCGCCAAGGATGTGAGTTACGTCCTTTTGTACGTGCAAACAGTGGGAGGCAATGGAGCATGAGCACCGCTGACCTGGCTCAATGGTTGGTCGCCCGCTTTGTGTTTTTCCAAAGGAGTGAGGTAGACAACTGCGCTGACCCGTCCGCCGCGTCCATCACCGGCATCCACCGGCGGCGCTGGCCACTGCGAGCAATGGACAATGGATGACGTGAGCAGCAGGCGCTGCGCTCGACGGTGGGAGGGAGGGACGTGCGCTCGACGGTGGGAGGGAGGGACGTGCGCTCGACGGTGGGAGGAGGGAGGGACGTGCGCTCGACGGTGGGAGGGAGGGACGTGCGCTCGAGTGCATAGCTTGTCATCTTGCCTGGATTGGCACGCCTTTTCAGCGGGGATCCTCCACCACTTCCATCACGGCCTGCTGTGGCTTGATCGGTGCACACGCGCTGTTGGGCCACGGAGCCATTTCCAAAATGGACCGTCCCCATCATGAAGCGTCGAACCTCACTCGAGGGGCACGCCCACGTCCTGTACCGCCTCCGCGGTGCGGGGGGCGGGTGCGCACGCACGTGGCAGAGGCGGCGGCGCGACAATGATCCCAGTGGGCGACCCCCCCCCCCCCCCCCGCCCACCGCGCGCGCGGCCGGGGCGCGTAGCTAGCTACAACCCGTCGGGTGGCGCGGCGCCGCCGTGGCCACGTCCCGCGGCGGCGGCGCGGCCACGTCCCGCGGGGGGGGCCCCGAGAGCGCCGCCGCGCACACCGCCGACCGCGGTTCCCGCCCGCGCACGCCCACCGCGCCGCCGCCGGCCACTGCCCGCCGCGGCGCGCATCAGTGCGCGTCGCGGCGACCGCCGCGGGTGGGGGCCGACACGCCGCCGGCGGGGGACACTGCCTGGCGGGCGGCCGCCGCTGCCGGCGCGCCCTGCCGCCTCTGCCTGCCCAGGCAGACCGAGTCGGACGCTCCTCACCAGCCATCCCCCCCCCCCTCCCCCCCCCTCCCCCCCCTCCCCACCTCGCCCCCCGTTCCATCTCTACCGCGCGCACCACGTGCCGGCCGCGCCACCGCCCTTTCACATCCAAGCCCCGCTCACCCCACCCCCCCTGCGCCGCCTGCCTGTTTGGACTGCCCCCCCCGCCGCCAACCCGCCTCTTCCCAATAGCCTTGCTACCTACTACCCCGCCACCTCCCCACCCGCCTCCTCCACCAGCCGCCGCCACACCGCCGCGTCGACGCGCACGCCGTCCGCCGCCGCCGCCGCCCGCCGCGCCTCCCCCCCCTCCCCCGGCAGGCGGGCCCCCCCCGCGCGCAGCGCGGCGACCATCGCCGCCGTATCCGCCGCCACCTCTGCCGGCGGCCGCAGCAGCCCCGGCCGGGCCGCGACGACCACGTTGCCCCACCCCCGCGGCGGCGCCACGTCCCCCGCCGCGGTCGCGGCGGCCGGCAGCCCCGCGGCGGGCGCGCCGACGGCGGGCCCCGTCAGCCACTCGACGAGCACGCCCAGCGCCGACGCCTTGTGCGCCGCGCCGGGGCCGCCAAACGGCAGCAGCGCCGCCGCCGCGGCGGCGGTGACGGTCGGCACGCCCGCCGCGTCGAGGGCCACGTGGGGGGGGAGGGGGGTGCCCGCCGCGGCGGCCGCGCGGACGGCCCAGTAGGAGAGGGCGGACGTGCCAATGTCCGCGACAATGGCGTCGCAGGCGGGCGGGGCGGGCGGGGTGTCCCCGCCACCGCCGCCGCCGCCGCCGCCGTCGTCGTCGCCACCGCCGCCGCCGCTTTCGGGTGCGGGGACGGGAATCCCATACGCGAGCGGGTTGGTGCCGAGAAGCGGCACCCGCGCGCCCGACGGCGCGACGAGCGGGCTGCTGCCCGACGCGGCCAGCCCAAACAGCCCCGCCGCCGCGACGCGGCGGGCGTACCACCCAACCGCGCCACTCCCCGTCGTCGTGCCCGTCGTGCCCACGACGCCCACCCCCGCCGCCCGCGCCAGCCGGATCGCCTCGTCCGCCGCGGCGGCCATCACCACCATCCCCGACCGGCCGGTGCCGTCAATGAGCGCCGACACGGCCGACGTGGCCACCGGCACCAACGGCGGCGGGGGGGGCGGCCGCCGCGTGTCCCCCGCCGGCGCGTGGGTGGCGAGGGAGCCGACGCCGCGCGAGGCGACCGTCGCCAGGCCCTGTGAGTTGCCCGACGACTGTGCGTAGTGGAGGATGTCGGCCATGAGCGCCGCGTCGTCGGGGGGAATGCCCTGCCGCGTCAGCACGCGCGTGACGGTGGCGATGACGGTCGCGGACGGCACCCGCACAACGTCCGCCCCGGGGGGGGACGCGCCGCCGCCGCCGCCGCCACCGCCACCCGCCATTGCCGCCGCCATGCGCAGCCGCCGCCGGCCGCCACTGGCGGCGGCGACCACAACAGACGCGCCGACGGGACCGCGGCGGCCGCGGTGGCGGCGCAGCGCCGCCGCGGCGGCGCGGCGCCACGCCGCCGCCGCCGCGGGGAGGGGCACCCCAAACGCGGCCGCCGTGGCCATGGGGCGGCCGGCAGCCACGGCGGCGGCGGCGGCGGCGGCGGCGGCGGCGGTGGCGGCGGCGGCGGCGGCGGTGGCGGCGGCGGCGGCGGCGGCGGGTGGTGGCAGCGGCGGCATGGCGGGCGGGCGAGGCGGGGGACGGATCGCGCCGCGCAGAGTGGCCGGTCGGCGGCGGGGGGGGCGGCGAAAAAAAAAAATGGAGCGGGCGGCGGCGGCGGCAAAAAAAAAAAAGAGCGGGCGGCGGTGGCGGTGGTGGTGGCGGGGGGTGGGTGCTTTAATGGAGGCGGCGGTCTTGCCGGCGAGGGCGGGGGGGGAGCGCGGCCACGCCGCGTGGGTCGGGGCGTTGGCGCGGCGGCGGTCTCGGACGCGAGTTTGGTAGGGGGGGTAGCGCGTCTGCAGAAAGGCGAGCAGTCCAGAGCACCCACCCACGTCGCACGCCGCGTCCCGACTGTTTCGATGATCCGGACCGACTCGGCCACCCGCGCACGCCGGTTTCCTCGGCCTCGCCCGCACCCAATCTCTGCTCGCCACTTTCTTCTTGCACCCGCTCGCCACTTTCTTCTTGCATCCGCGCCCGACTGTGTCCCATCCCCCCTCCCCCGGAACGCTTCTTTGCTTGAGCACCCCTGTCCCTTCCTTTTTTTTTCCCCTTTCCTGTGCCTGGCTCCCCCCCGTCCCCTTCCCCCCCCCCCCCCCCGCCCCCCCTCCCTCGCCCACCGCTTCTCCTGACTTTGCACCCGCCCTCCCCCCCCGCCCCCCCCCCCCGCCCGCACGATGCCGTCCCCCCCCCTACCCCCCCCCCCGGTCGGGACCGGCCGCCCACCGTCATCGCGCCATCCATCCTGTCGGCGGATTTCGCCGCGCTCGGCGCCGCCGCCGCCGCCATGACCGCCGCCGGCGCCGACGCGCTGCACGTGGACGCGATGGACGGCCACTTTGTGGACAACCTGACGCTCGGCCCGCCGGTGGTGGCCGCCCTCGCCGGCGTGACGCGGCTGCCCCTGGACGTCCACATGATGGTGTCCGAGCCCGCCGCGTGGGTCCGCCGCTTTGCCGCCGCGGGCGCCGCGTCGCTGACCTTCCACCTCGAGACGTGCCTCGCCGACGGCGGCGCCTCGTACGAGCCGGCCACGCCGACGCGGCCGCTGACCGCCGCCGAGGTCGCCACCGCCCGTGGGGTGTGTGCGGCCATCCGGTCGGCGGGCTGCCGCGCGGGCGTCGCGCTCCGGCCGGCCACCCCCGCCGCGGCGGTGGCGCCGCTCGTGACGGCGGGCGACGTGGATTTGGTGCTGGTGATGAGCGTCGAGCCGGGCTTTGGGGGGCAGCCGTTTATGGAGGGGGTGATGCCCAAGGTGGCGGCGCTGCGGGCGGCCGCGCCGGCGCTCGCCATCCAGGTCGACGGGGGGGTGTCGCCGGCAACGGTCGGCGCCGTCGCCGCCGCGGGCGCCAACTGTATCGTGGCGGGGAGCGCGGTGTTTGGGGCGGCCGACCCGCCGCGTGTGATCGGGCTGCTCCGGTCGGCGGTGGACGAGGCGGCGGCGGCGGCGGCGGCGGCGACGGCGGCGGGGGAGAAGGCGGTGGCGTAATACAGGCGGGGCCACGTGGGGGTGGGGGTGGGGGGGCGCCGTATCGACGGCGGGTAGGGAGGAAGGCGGCGGAAGGGGGGGACAAGCGGGAGCGGCCTTTTTTTTTTTTTAGGGGCATTGGAGGAGAGGGGGGGGGGGGGGCGGCGGGGAAGCCAAGCGGCCGCCGCCGGGAGGGTGCGCGCCCGTCACCGCGCGGGGCGGGAAGGGGCGGCGGGGTCGCTGCCCCCGGTTGTGGATTCGCGACGAGGCCAGGAGGCAACGCGGGGGGTGGGGGGAGGCAATGGCCGGCCGGCGTCGCGGCGGCCCGCTGGCGGCGGCCGCCGCCGCCTGTCCGGTCCGTGGCGGTGCGCGTGCCGGCCGTGGCGGTTCTGCCGGCGGGAGAGGGCGGTCCCTTTGGCGACACGCGGGGCGAGTGACGGGGGGAGGGACACGTCGAGAAGGGCAAGACACGCCCTCCTATGTCGTGCGTTTCCTCTTTTTTTTTTTTTTTCTCTTGTTCGTCTCGCCGCCCGTGTCGGCCACGACCACCCGTCTCTACCGACGGCCGGGCGCTTCATAGCGCGGGCGACCGCGGGTGGGTGGACGCCATCCACACGCGGGCACGAGCTATATCCCCTGGGCTACTTTTGAGCTGCCGCCATCGGGGCCGTGGAAGCCCCATCTAGCTAGCCACACGCACCACAACCGCCGTCGCCAAGGCCGCCGAGCGCCGACGCCAGCGCAGGTGTCAAGACGGGACCGCGGCTGTATTATACCAGACCTGCTGTGGGTGCCTTTGGGGGCGCCGCGTCCCCGGCCGCCCTCGTCCTCTTTCACTCTGTCCTTGCCCTTTCCTCTTGTTCTCTGGTGTCTCCCTCCCTGTTCCCCTTCTCTTCCCTCGGCGCCACCCTTCCCTCTTCTTCCCCCCCCCCCCCCACCTGCCTACACTACCTTCTTTGCGCGGCGCTATGGCCTCCTCCCCCCCCACCCCCCCCCTCCCGCCCCCCCGCATTGGCGTGCTGGAGCTCCACGGCGACTTTGCCGAGCACACCGCCATGCTCCGCGCCCGCGGCGCGACGACGGTCCCCCTCCGCACCGCGGCGGACGTGACGCCCGACCTGGACGGCGTCGTCCTCCCCGGCGGGGAGAGCAGCACCATGGCCATCCTCCTCGACGCGCTCGGCATGGCCACCCCGCTCCGCGACGCGATTGCCGCGGGCCTCCCCGCGTTTGGCACGTGCGCGGGCGCCATCCTCCTCTCGGACGAGGTGGTTGGCAAGGGGGGGGACGCCGCCGCCGTTGCGCTCGGCGGCCTCGACGTGGCCACCCGCCGCAACGGCTACGGCACGCAGGTGCACTCGTTTGAGGCGGAGACCGCGTGGCTCCCCGCCGACGCGGACGCGACGGCCACCACCACCACCACCACCACCACCACCACCGCCCCCACCGCCGCCGCCGGCGGCACGGTAGCGCCGCTCCCCACCGGCCCACTGCGGGTGGTGCTGATCCGCGCGCCGGTCTTTGAGCGCCTCGGCGGCGGGGTGGAGGTGCTCGTCTCCCACGCGGGCCGCGCGGTGATGGTCCGCGGCGGCACCCAGCGGCACGTCCTCGCCGCGACCTTCCACCCGGAACTGACGGGCGACGGGCGGGTGCACGCGCTGTTTTTGGGGATGGTGGACGAGCGGCGGCGGCGGCTGGCGGGGGACGGGGGGGTGGGGGGGGGGGGGGGAAGGCCCCCGTCGCGTGAGCCGCGTGCTGGCGGGGGGGGGGGGGGGTGGCCGCGTCGGGGGTGGCGGCCGTTTTTTTTTTTTGGGGGGGGGGGGGGTGGGGTGGATGGGAGAGGTAGGTGCGGGGCGGGGGGGGCGGCGGGCGGGAAGGGTTTTTTTTTTTTTTTTTTTTTTGGGATGAGGGGGCGGATGACAAGCGGGCGAGACGGGTGGGGGGGCGGAATTGGGGGATGCGCATGCACCGAGTAAGGCGGGCGGCGTGGCCGGTCGACGGCCCACCGCACGCCACGCACGTGGTGCCTCTTTTCTGGGTGCCGACGCGCGGCGGACGCGCGGCCGTGGCGTCGGCGGCCAAGAGCGGGCGGGTCGGCTCCCCCACGGGCCGCGCGCGACGCCCATCCCCACCACCGCTGCCGTCAGACCTCCCACGCCGCGGGCGGCCTCACGCCGTCCGCCCCCCTCTCAACCCCCCCCACTCCCCCTGTCTCACACGTTGCCGGCTTGAACCGCCGCGGCAATCGCCGCGCGCGCCCCCCCCCCCTCCCCCCCCCCACCACCAGCACCCCCCCCCCCCTCCCCCCCCACCGCCGCGGCGATGGCACCCACCAGCCTCCCCCCCGCCGCCACCTCTGCCGCCGCCGCCTCCACCGCCCCCCGCACCGTCGTTGCCGACACCGCCAGCCGCCCAAACGCGCCCACCGCCGCGGCCAGCAGCTCCGCCCGCCGTGCCTCCCGCGCCGCCACCTGCGCGGCGGCGGCGGCGGCGGCGGGCGGCACCCCCCCATCCCCCCCTCCCCCCCCCCCGGCACGCCCCCCCCCCCCCCGCAGCGGCAGCCGCCCGCCGCCCGACCGTCACGGCCAGCCCATCCGCGGCCGCCACGGCGGTGGCGGCGGCACGCGCCCACGCGGCGGCCGCCGCGTCGGCGCGTGCCGCGACCGCCGCGGCGGTCGCGGCGGTCGCCCGGTCGGTGAGGGTGGCGGCGGCGGCAACGGGCGCCGCGGCGGTGACGGCAATGGCGGGCCAGCCGGGGGAGGTGGGCGTCAGCGCCGCGACCGCGGCGGCCCAGGCGGCACCGGCGGCGGCGATGGTGTCGTGGAGGGGGGGGGGAGCCCCGCGCTGGGGGGGGGGACCGCCCGCGCCGCGGCCGCCGCGACGACCGCCGCCACGCGTGCTTCGGAGGGTGCCGCAGAGGCGGGGGGGATGAGCGTGTAGAGGGGGGGGGGCGGGGGCGGGGGGGGATGGGGGGGAGGGGGGGGTGGGGGGGGGGGGTGTCCCACCCGCCGCCGCCGCCGCCGCCGCTGTGGCCCCCGCGCCGCCGCCAGTGCCGCCACGGGGCCCGCCGCCGCCGCGGGTGCCGCCCCGGGGCTCGCCGCCGCCGCCGCCACGACGGGCGCCGCGGCCGCCCGCGGTGGCGGCTGGCGTGGCAGCCGTGGCGGCGACGGGCTGCCGCCGCCAGCCGGCCGGCCACGCCGTGGCGACACCCGCGGCGGCCGCCGCCGCACCGCCGCCGCCGCCGCCACCCCCGCCGCCGTCCGTACCGGTAACGCCGCGACCGTTGTGGCGGTGGCCCGGCGGGGGGACACACGCGGTGCTGGGGGGGGGGTGCCGCCGCCGGTGGTGGCCGCTGCCGCCGCCGCCGCCGCCGCCGCCGCCGCCGCCGCCGCCGCCGGCGGCCGCCGCGGCGCCTTGACCGCCGACACGGCGTCGGCGGCGGCGGCGGCGGTGTGGCGGCCGCTGCGGCGGGGCGTGCCGGCGGGGGGGGGCGGTGCGCCTGCCGGCGGGTCCGCCGCGGCGGCGGGGGAGGTGGCGGTCACGCCCGCGGGGCCAGTGGCGGCGGTCATGGACGTGCCCGCCGGTGCGCTGGCCAATGAGGCCGTGGCGGGGGGAGGCGGCGGTACGCGACCCGCCGGCTCACCACCCCCCCCACCCCCCCCACCCCCACCACCCCCCTCCCCACCACCCCCACCACCTCCGCCACCGCCGCCACCACCACCACCACCACCCCCACCACCACCACCACCACCGCCACCACCGTCCGTGCCGCCACCACGGCCGCGGCGGGCGCGCTTCCGAAAGTGAAACCCATCCGCCGCCGCGTCGGCCACCGCCGCCGCGTCCGCCCCCACCACCTCAGCAGCGGCGGTGGGGGCGGCACGCCTCGAGCGGCGGCTGCCGCCACGCGCCAGGGGGGTGGGGGGGGGGGAGGGGGGGGGGGGGGGCGCCGCCGCCCCGCCTGACCGCCGGCGTTTGGTACCCGACGCGGGCGGGCGGGGCGCAGACGCCATGGAGGGAAAAGTGGGGGGGGGGGGGGGGGGGGGGGGTGCGACAAAGAGCGTGGGCGGGGAGCGGGGTGTGGGGTAAGAGGGAGGGGGGGGGGGGGGGGAGGTGGAGGGGGAAGGCGCGGCAATGACGATGCGGACGGGGTGGCACGGGGCAAGGGGGATGGGCGGGAGGACGGAGCGGCGGACGGCGTCGCGCGCGGTCAGGCAGACGGCGGCGGGCACCGCGGCGGTCGCCGCCGCGGGCGGGCGGCGGCGCGGGCGGCGCGAGCGGGCAGCCGGCGGGGCGGGCGAGGTGGCACCGCCGGCGGCGGCGGCCGCGGCGGGCCGCTGCCGCTGGGGGGGACGCACGCTCGCCAAGGGAGGGGGGCTCCCGACGTTGGTGGGGGAGGGGTGGGGGGGGGGGGGGGGGGGGCGGGGGGGGGGGGTGGGCGTGGTGCTGCTGCGTGCCCGCGCGTGCGCGCGCGCGCGGCCGTCGTGGCGGCGGGCGGGCGGGCCGCCCGACGGGGCCGCTTTGAAAATTTGAACGGCGGTGGGGCCACCGCCGTGGATTCCACCGGTGTGCGCGCGCGTGGCGCAAGGTGTGGTCGAGGCCATCCGCTCTTGACTACATCGTCTGCATCCGTCGAAGGAAAACTGGGAATGAAATTGTGTGTTGGCCGTCACCCGAATCATGGGTGGTGCGGCTGCGGTGGGGTGGTGCCTCGGCCGTCGTGCCGCGGCCGGCCACGTTGCCACCCAACCGGCGGCTGCGCCGGCCGCCCCGCCGCCGCGGTGCGTGGCGCCTCGCCCCAGCCGCGCCCGCCGCCGCCGCCGCTGCCGCTGCCGTCCTGGTCGCGACCGTTGAGCCCCCCCCCCCCCCCCGCCCCCCCTCCCGCACACGCGCCGCCGCCGCCGCCGGCCGCACCGCCTTGGCCGCCCCCCCCAGCCGCCCCGACGGTCGCGAGGCGCATCGGGCGCACCCACACCCCCTGGCGCCGCCGCGCCCACCACGACCGCCACACCCCCCCACCCCCACCCCCACCCCCACCACGACCGCCACCGCCACCGCCACCGCCACCCCCACCCGCACCGCCACCCCCACCCCCACCGCCACCCCCACTGCCCACACCCGTTGCCGTACCGCCCCCCCCCCCCCCCCGCCGCCGTTTTCTCCCGACCCCCCCCCCCCCCCACCGCGCGTGCCGCTGACGTGGCGCCCAGACGCGGCGTCAACACGCACGCCGCCGCCACCCCCAGCCGCGCCCGCCACCGTATCGCGCCCGGCCGGCCGGCCACCACCCCCCTCCGCGCGGCGCCACCCGCGCGTGGTACCGCGTGGGGGGGTCCGCCGCCGCGGCCCCCGAGCGGGGGGGTCCCACCGCCCCCGCCGCGGCGGGATGCCCCGCCGCCGGTCCGCCCGTTTTTTTTTTTTTTTCTCCCCGCGGTGGTCGTCCCGCCGCGCGCCGCTGCCGCTGCGGCCGGTGGGTCGCGCCGCTGTGGGGGGGGGGGTGTTGCGTTTGGGGGCGACGGCGGCGGTGGCGGCGGCGGGTGTGGTTGCGGTATTGCTGTGGAGGGGGGGAGGGGGGGGGGGGGGGGGTGGGAGCTGCTGCCGCTTCCATTGTGTGGGTGACGTGGGGGTGAGCTGGGGGGGGGGTGGCGGCGGAGCAGGACGTGCGAGGGGGTGGGGCGGAGATGGAGGGGTGGGGGGGGGGGGGGGGGGTGTCCCTCTTGTAGGGGGGGGGGTGAGCCAACCCCTTCGCCGCCCTCCCCCCTCGCCACCATTGCCAAGGCGGTACCCCACAGACGGCGGCCACTGCGGGCCATCCCCGCCCCCCGCCCACCCCCCAGCGGGCGTACGCCCAACCTCCTCCCTGCCCGTACCAGCGGCGCCCCCACACCAGCGGCGCCCACCCCCGCCACAGCCGCCGCCGCTGCCGCTGCCGAGGCGCCGCCGCCGACGGCGCCGTCGACGGCGGCGGCGGCGGCGGCGGCCGCCGCGGTGGGGAGTGGCCGCGACTGCGTGGCACGCTGCGGTGCGGCTGGGGTGGGCGGCGGTGGGCGGCGGGGGGGGGGGGGGAGCGGCCGTCGGCGGCGCGGCGGTACCGCCGCGGTGGCGGCGGCGACGGTGCTTGGCGCCGCGGCCGCGGGGCGGCTGCCGGCGGGCGGCGCGTACATGAGCGCCGCGGGGATCCCGCGCACGCACCCGCCGCCGCGGTGGCCGCCGCCGCACCCGCGCCGGCAGCGGCCGACGCACCGGGCTGCGGCCGCGCGGTGCTCCCTCCCATCCTCCTCCGCGGCGGTCGCCGCCGCCGCGGCCGGCCGGCCAGCACCGGTGTAGCGTCGTCCCTGGCCGACGCTGACGTGCTTTTGTGTGGCAAGGGGAGGCAGCGACGCGCGTCACGGGCACGTCCCCGCCCCCCCCCCCCCCCCCCCCCCCCCCCGAGGCGCCCACCACCACCACCGCCCCATGGCCGGCCCCATAGCCAGCCCACCGCGGCGGCGCCCCTCCCCCCCCCCCCCGTCACCCCACCGCCGCCGCCGCCGCCCCTTCCCCAACAGCCCAACAGCCGTGGCGGCCGCCGCCGCCGCGGCGGCCACCCTCCTCGCCGCCGCCGCCGCCGCCGCCGCCATCGCCGCCGCCGCGGCCGTCACCACCCGCACGGCGGCCGCGTCGGCGGCGGCCGCCACGGGCGGCCTGACCGCCCGCGCGACGCCACTGGCCGACGCGCCCGCCGAGCGGGCGGTGACGGCGGCGACGGCGGCGGCGGCGGGCGTGGCGATGGGTGGGGGAGGGGGGGGCGGGGGGGGGCGCCGCGGGGTCTGGTACGCGCCCCGCCCGGCCGACGCGGCGGCCGACGCGGCGGCCGACGCGGCCGCCGCCGCCGCCGCCGCGGCCGCCGCCGACGCGGCGGCGGCGGCGGCGGCGGAGCCGGCGGCGGCGGGCGTGGCGGCGGCGGCGGCGGCGGCGGCGACCGCCGACGCGCCCTCCCCGTGGGCGACGCTCGCGGCAACGTGGACGGCGGCGCCGCCGGTGCGGACGGCGGCGGCCGGCCGCCACCCCGCCGGGCTGAGCGTGTGGACGGGGGCGGCCGCCGCCACGGCGGCGGCGGCGACGCCGACGGCGGCCGCGGCGCGGACGGCGGCGGTGGGGGATAACCCGCCGGGGCTGAGCGTGTGGAAGGGGGGCGCCGCGCCGACGGCGGCGGCCACGCCAGTCGCCTCTGCGACGGCCACCCCGGTGGTGTCCCCGGCGGTCACCTCGGCGGCCACCCCGGCGGTCACTGCCGAGGCCGACACGACGCCGTACGCGACGCCTACAGCGGTGGCCACGGGGACGGCGACGGTCACCCCAGTGGCCTCTGCGACGGCCGCCCCGGTGGCGTCCCCGGCGGCCACCGCTGTGGCCACCGCTGTGGCCACCCCGACGGCCACCGCCGAGGCCGAAACGACGGCGCCTGCTGCTGCTCTGCCAGCATCGACGGTGGCGGCCACCCCGGACGCAACGTCGGTGGTGACCCCCGCCCCCGCCCCCGTCGACGCCGGCGGCACGTATGTGCCCGTCGCCGGCGCGCCCCCGCCGCCGGCCGCCCTCAAGCCGTGGCGGTCGGGCGCGTTCCCCATGTGGACGGGCCGCCCGTCGGCGGGCGTGCGCGCCTTCTCCGCCCTCCCCGCGACGGGCGTGCACCCGCGGCTCTTTTTCACGCCCGACGACCTGCCGTCGATGCGGGCGGCGCTGCTGGACCGGGAGGGGGAGCTCCCCGACGGCTGGAAGATGGACGCGGTGAGCCTGCGGGGCGCCGACCCGCCGCGCCTCCTCGGCGTCACGTCCTACCTGTTTATCCGCGACGCGGTGGCGTCGGGGTACGATTACGGCGCGCCGCCGCTCTTTGCAGGCGCGTTTGCGCGCGTGTACGGGCGCCTGTCCGAGGGGGACCTGACCGTGGACCTGTCCAAGGTCAAGCTGTATGGGGGGAACGTGGCGGGTGCCGGCCAAGGCCGGGAGGGCCTCTACGGCAAGCTATCCGCGGCGGGCTTTGTGTCGCTGCTCCGGGAGGAGGGGGGCTTCCGGCGGGGGCCACTGGCCACCGCCCTGGCCACCACCTGCACCCTCCACGCGCGGACGTACAAGCCGGGTGCGAAGCGGGGCTTCCACCACGACATGGCCGTCGACCTGGGCATTGCGTATGACATGCTGGCGGGCGCCATGACGGCCGCCCAGCGCCGCGCGTGTGTGACGCTGATGGGCACCATGATCCGTGGGCGGGAGGAGCTGGGCACGGGCGGCTTCCAGGAGCGGCCGTACAACTCCAACTACAACCACATTGGCTGGCACGCCCACATTCACGTGCTCGCCCACGCCATGGAGGGGGAGGCTGGCGAGCGCGGCGACGAGGGCGACCTGTGGCGGACCACCCTGCCCATTGGCATTGACGTGCAGAAGAAGTTTGTCGCGCAGACCATCACGGAGGGCGCCCTCGGCCGCGAGTCGGGCGGCTACTTTGCCATGGGCTGGTACTGGGCGCTGCCCGCCAACATCATCTTTGCGCGGCGGGGCTTCAACGTCTTTACCGACCCCGAGCTGGGCGACCACTTTTACCGGGGCCTCCTCTTCTTCTTCACCGCGCAGGTGCCCCTCGCCGAGCCACTGACGACGTGGGACGGGCGGCACCACGACGATTTGCCGTCGGGTCAGCGCCCCCGCTACCAGTGTCTCATGGCGTGGCTGTACGGGTCGGACGCGCTCGCGCAGCACCAGCTGGCGCACTCTTGGCCAGCCGAGATCCCCTCCTCTGGCGACGCGTTTATGTGCGCCCTCTTCCCGCCCGACAACCGCGGCGGGGGCGTTGCGGTGGCGGCGGTGGCGGCGGCCAAGGACATCCCGCTCACCCTCTTTGACCGCGACAAGGGGGAGCTCACGGTCCGCAGCTCGTGGGCAGACGACGCGGTGGCGCTCAACTTTGAGTCCCGCCTCGACACGTACCGCCTCGGCCACGTGCACGCGTCGCGCAACTCGTTTTACCTCTACGCCCGCGGCCGGCCGTGGGTGATTGACCAGACGCGGGCGGATGTGGAGAACCTGGGCCACTCGACGGTGCTCATTGACGGCGTCGGCCAGTCGGGAGGGGGCGACGCGGCGGGGCGCGACCTGTGGCCCTCTTTCCCGGCCGTGTGGAACGAGATGAGCGACGGTGCGGGCCTCACCGTCGCCGCCGCTGACGCCAAGTACGCCTACGCCTACTCCCAGCGGTGTGTCGCGCCGGCCTATGCGTGTGTGAACAACACGTTTACGGCGCCGTCGTTTGGCTACGCGCCCGACCCGTACCAGCCGGCGTGGATGGACGGCTTGCGCGTCGGGCCCAAGACCGTGTCGGTTTTCAACCCCGTGGCGCGCGCGTTTCGGACGGTGGCGTTTGCCAAGGGCCCGACGCCCTTTGTCCTCGTCGTGGACGACATCCAAAAGGACACTGCTGAACACACGTACGAGTGGGTGGTCAACGTGCCGTTGGCTGATACCCTCTGGCGCCATGAGGAGGAGGACGTGAACGTCGACGCCGACTATGCCGGGAACGGCGGACGCGACCTGGTCCTGCGCTACACCCCGGATGAGCAGGCTGGCACCCCGCGGCTGCTGCTCCGTGTCCTCCGCGCTGACGGGGAGATGGTGGACGGCGGCCTGCGCGTGCGGGACCGCAAGGTGCGCATCCGGGACAGCAAGGTGGCCGCGAAAAAGGGCTTCAAGCGCGAGGAGGGCATCCGCACGGCCGGCTTTTCGGTCCGCTCTGTGGCTCCCGGGTTTGTGGTGCTCGCGTGGCCGTTTGTGCAGGGCGAGCCACTTCCCGAGACAAGCGTGGAGGGTGGTGCGGTGACCGTTGCGGGACGGCGTTTCCAGCTGACGCCCAACGCCGATGGCCGCACGCGGGTGGCCGAAGTGTGAGCAGAGGTGAGGCCGCGGGGCATGCGCGGGGGGTGATGGGCACGCCCAGCCTGGGTCCTTCCCAGGTGGCGGCGTTGCGTGTGCCGCATCGGGCGGGAGCGCGTCATGTGGGAGGGCGGGCGGTAACACTATGTTTCGATTTGATGCATTGTTGTTCATCCGTTGTCTCTTCTCACTGCGGTGGGCAGGAGGAACACGCGCACATGCAAAATGGCTGTGCGCAGGTCACGTGCGGCTGGCAAGAAAAGTAGCAAAAGGAAACACCGAGTGGGGGGCTCGAACCCCCGACCACCAGATGTCAGAGCTGGAAGCGTAAGAGTCTGGCGCTCTACCGACTGAGCTAACCCGGCTGATGTCTAATGTGTCGACAACACACACTATGAATTCTGCGCACATGCCTTGGAAAGCATCATCTGGCCACAGTTTGGCGTGATACAGAACAGGAGCGACACGCGACTGGATGTCCAGGGAGGGAGGTGTCAGGGACACAAGCGTACAAGCGAGACACTGCTGTATGTTCAAAGAAAAAAACTGGTCCACACTGCTCTCCACTCGAGGCGTCGACGCAGTGCTGCCCATCCCCCCCCCCGTGCTCACCTCCGCCGCCCTACATCGGAACGTTCATGGGCTGGAAGTGCAGCAGCTGCTGAATGACAGGCGTGTTGTACATGACGCTCTGTGTGATCATGCCCCCCGCGGCGAGCATGGCCAAACGTCCATTCTTGACCTCCGACGTCCGCAGGCGCTTCTCCTTCTCCCCGCCCTTGGGCCCCATAAAGTTGAGGAAGTCCAAGCCAAACGAGCCGCCCACCCGCTCGGGGTGCTTGTCAAAGAACTCGAGCATCATGGGGTAGTTGATATTGCCGCCGTACGTAGCCAACTCAAAGAGCCCGCAAAAGGCAAAGATCTGCCACAGCGCCAACGATGGCACGTCGTTGAACGCGCCCGACGGCATCGGGTTCGCGTACAGGTGGTTTGGCAGGTGGACAAACTCCTGGACGACCATGCCGAGCGCGGCCAGCATCGCGACACGCCCATTCTTAAGCTCCGCCTCCACCATCCAGCGGCGGTCGACGCGCGCCACAAAGCCAAACGGGTCAAAGCCCGCAAAGCCGGGGAGGTTGGCATCGAGGCCCGCCGGTGCCGGCATGAAGGGCATGGAGCGGCTCATCCCCGACGACTTGGTCGCCGGCGGGGGGGGGGAGGCCGCCATCCGGAGCGCCCGGGGGGTGACGCCACCGCGGCCCGTGGTGGTGGTCACGGGGGAAGACGCCCATGTCGTGCCGCGCAGCACCGGCACGGACGTCACAAACGCAAAGGCCGCCATGGTTGGGGATGCGCGGGGGGGGGGGGTCCGCCGTGTGGTCGGCGGGGAGGTGGCGGCGACGGCTGACGACAGGCCGAGGGCGACGGGGAGCGGAAGGGGGGGTGGAGAAAACAGCAAGGCTGGCTGGGCGTGGGTACGCGACAGGTGGGCTGCGGGGTGCGCGTGCCAGACCTCGGTGACGACAGACGCGGCGCTTTATGCACCACCCTGTCCCCCCTTCCCCCCCTCCTCAGCAGGCCTCTGCCACAGCGGGCACCCGCCACGACCAGCCGCTCCGCTCAGGGCGGCGCCTCGGAGCTCCCACCAACCCCCCCCCCGCCCCTCGCCCTCCTCCCAAGCCGGTGCTCGCTCGTGGCGGCGCTCCCCCCCCCCCCCCCCCGCCCTCCTCGCTCATCTTCCAGCCCGCACCCCGCCTTCGTGCGGGCAGCCCGTCGCCGCCGGCTGCCATCGCGCGGGGGGTGGCGGTGCGCGCGCCCCCCACGGGCGGGCCGCGGTGGCGGCAGCGCACCCAGCCGCCGCGTGCAGGCGCGGGGGGGGCCGGCGGCGCGGCCGCCGCGCCGCCGCGGCCGCCGCGGCGGCCGCCGCGCCGCGGCCGCTGTCGTGCGGGCCGCTGCACGCCGGCGGGCGTGCTGCCGGCGCGCGCGCCGGCAGCGGACCGGCGGGGGGGGGGGACCCCCCGCCGGAGCGGGCCGCCCGCACCGTGCCGTGCATCGGATCGCGCGAGCGGCCGCACGTGGTCTGCCGCGGAAGGCCGCCCCGAGGCGGCGCGCGCCTGTGCACGTCGACCACAAACGCACCCGCACTGACACGATGGATCACGTCGTCACGTGACATGTGGAGCGACCGTAGCCCGTCGTAAGGTCGGCATGGCCCACCAAGATTCAAGGGCGGCCACCCGAAACAGCCGTTGGGATGCGCCTTTGGTGGACGGTAGCGGCCGCCTCCTGTCCACCTCCCAAGCTGGACTGCCCCCCTGCGCCGGGTGCGACGGGTTCAGGCGGTCTATTGTGACAGACGAGGTGGTGGGGGGGGGGGGGGCGCAAGGGGTAGTGCCGTCAAGGTGGGCGTGGCTTTGTGCACACCGCCGCGGCTGCTGCTGTCGCCACCTCTGGAAGCGGCAGAGGGGAGGGATGCAGCTCCGCTGGTCTGTGACACGGGCTCCCACGGCAAGCCCGCGTCACTGCCGACGCCCCCTATGGCCGTATGCGTCGGCCGTGCGGCCGCGGCGACACACCCAACCCCTACTCCGCGCCGCCCCCCCGACGGCAGCTCGTCGTTGCTCTCCGGTCCGACCACCGGTCGGGGCGGTGGCGGCCGACGCGGCCCGCCGCCGCGGGTGTCTCCCCACCCACGCTCCATCGGTTGAGGCGCGTCGGGGCGGCTGCGTCACGGGCGCCGCCCCTGTGGCCACCGGCGCGACCGGATGAGCGCCTTCCCACCGCCGCCGCCGCCGCCGCCGCCGCCGCCGCCGACGCGTCGTCGCGTCGCCGCTCCCCCCGCCGCGGCCACCCTCCCTCCACCCCCCGCCTGGCTGCCGCCGTCGACACCGCCGCCGGCGCTGGTCACGGCCGCCAGCGGCATCCCCGCCGCTGTGCGGCGGGGATTGCACGCAAGCGGTGGCGGCGTCGGCGGCGGTGGCCGCGTCGAGCGACGGCGGCAGCGGTGGCGGCGGAGACGGCGACGGCGTCAGCGGCGGGTGGGGTCGGCAGGCGCCTGGGCAGTGCCAGGGAGAGGCTGCGCTTGCGGCCGGTCCTCACTGGGCGTAGGCGTGTGCCGCCCGGGGAGTCGTGAGATGCGATGCTCTGCGGAGTTGGCTGTGTGGGACGTTTGTTCCTGTCTGTTTGCACACGTAGATGGGTGCACGAGCCAGAGCGTTCGTTTCCTAGACCTACTGGGTGCCTGCCGCGCGGCACCAGCGCCGCATGCTGTGGTGCGCAGTTGTTCCCTTCTGGGCCCCTCCTGCGGGGCGCCGCCTCCGTGATGTAGACGTCACCATCGACGGCGGTCAGGGTGGCGAGGGATCCACTACGCGGGTGCTTGCGGGTGGGCGACCGCCGTCAGGCTAGCGGCCGCACTGCGGGAGGGGCTGGGGGCACTCTGGTTGGCGACAGGAGTGTGGCGGTGGGCTCTCGGTTTGCAAGAGCCAAAAGAAAACGTGCGCGCAGCAAACAGGCGTGTAGCGAATGCGCCAGCACGGCGTGGCCCGCGCCTGTTCCCATACCTCTGGCCTACACCCACGCGTATGGCCCACTCCCCAATGTAGTTGACCGCGCCCCCGCACACCCTCGCCCCCTACACCTTACAGGCTCTCCTTGCGCAGCCTGTCGATGGCCGCCGCGCTGACGGTGGCGGTGGCGTCGAGCTCCACCCGGAGGCCCGGCAGCGCCAGCTTGGCCACCCCCACCAGCGTCGCGGGCGGGCAGCCGAGCCCGCCCATTCTCCTTGATCGCCTGCATGTCCGCCTCTGGGTCATAGTCCACGACGAGGGTGGTGAGCTTGAGCAGGTCCGCGGGCGCCGCGCCGACCGCCGCGAGCGCCGCGACGAGCGCCGCGCGCGCCAGCCGCAGCTGCTCGTCGAGGCTGGCGCCCACCGGCGTGGCGGCCGCGTCCATGGACGTTTGGCCCGCCACGTGCACGACGCGGGTGTGCGTGTCGACGGCGAGTTGGGTGTAGCCAAAGGGGGTGGCGTCAAAGAGCGCCGCGGGGTTGAGCCGGAGGATCCGCGGGGCGGCGGGGGGGGGGGGGGGGGGGGCGCCGCCCGCGTCGGCAGGGGCGCCGCCTTCGAGCGCCATGGGGGAGGATATCGAACGGTGCCGCCGCTACGCTACGGGGGGGGGGGTCCGCGGGAGGCTGCCGACCCAGACACAGACCGCGGCGAGGTTTGGCTGCAGTGGTTGTGTGGTGACGGCGTTGCCGGTCAGACCAGGGTGGGTGGGTGGGGTGCTGATGGGCACCGGCGGTGACTTGGCGACGGCGCTCCCCCCCGCTCTTGTGCCACCCGGCCGGGTGGGCTACGACCGAGGCGCGGCGGTCCTGTGGGGGCACCAAAGCAACGTGTCGCCCGCACGCCCACCGCGACGCAGCCCACGAAACGTCGGCGTACACGCCATCATCGCGCGTTGAACGCGCCCGGCGGTCCACCTCGACGATGAGAGGTCCATCCGTGATGGAGCGCAATGCACCGTGAGCCGCGCGTGGAAGGGGCACCGATCGATCCGCCGGTCGGCACCGCGGCCATTCGCATGGGTCCCCCACACACGCGGCGCAGTGCCTGCTAAACCGTTGGAAAAAAAAACCTGCTTATTCGGTTGCGGGGCCCCGTGCGGGCTGGTGTCGGATCTTGCTTTCACGCAAGTCAATCTGCGGGACAAGCAAGATTTTTGTGTGGAGTCTGCTTTTTCCGCAAGTCAGTCATTCCTCCTGGAGGCCTGGAGTTGACACGTGCGTTCCCACGCGGTCCCCTGACCACGTGTCTGGTCCCCTGAGCGATGATAAGAACAAATTTGGTCTTACCGTAGCTGAGGGGACCGGAGGGGACCAAAGCGCACCCTCCTCAGTGGCATCGCACCATGGTGGTGCCAGCGGCGGACGCGTCGACCCGAGCGCCGACCCGACGCTCGACGGGAACCTCTTTTGTGAGACCGCCACGCCCTTGCCGGCGCTGTGGTGCTTAAAGGGAGGTTCAGGAATCGGCCCGAAATCGTGTTTGCGGGTTGCGCACTCTTTTGTGGACCCCCTCTCACGGTCCGATGCGCCCCAGTTTTCTCTATTTTTTTTGCCTATCTCCTGTGGTCATGCCGTCGGTCGACATACACCCTGCGTACCACCATTACGTGAAGCACCGTAAACAGAGCTACAAGAGCATGTCAGAGAGCAGGGTGTATGTCGCCCGACCGTCACCGTCCTGTGCGCCCCACAGCAGCTGTCAAAAACACCCAGCAGAAAATTGTGGAATCCACAAAAAACCTGTGGACAGGGCCTCAGAACACGCTTTCTCCCAGGAAGCCGCCGGGCCTTAGAAGAGTACTGATTGGCTTGTGACCGGGGGCACCACGCGTGCTGAGTGATAATTGGCTGATGCACTCGAGTGCCGCGCGGTGCTCCGCAAAGTTTTGCACATGGCCCACAGCGGATCCGCAAAATCCGAGAGAAAACGCGTTCCACAACCATCCTGGCCACCGTCTGTGGACTCGTCTGCGGGCCCCGCAACAGGGCAAAACAGGCTTTTCCTGAACCTCCCTTTAAGCACCACAGCGCGGGGCGGGAGCCCGCCATGACCGCCGCGACCAGCGGGGGGGGAGTGCTGGACGGGCGCCTGCCAGGCGGCGGCGGCGGCGGCGGCGGTGGCGCCCGGTCGGCGGCGGCGGTGGCGACGGCGACGCCGGTGGCGGCAGCGGGGCCGTCGGTGACGCCGTCCGTCTCGCCGCGGAGTGGGAGTACGCTCCAGTCGCGGCGGCCGCGGCGGCCGACGCCGGGGACGGGTGGCTCGGCCGAGGAAGCGGGCGGGTCTGCGGGGGCGCCCACGCAGGAGACAGGTGGACCAGGGAGGGGCGGAGGGGCCGGGGGGGGGAGTGCCGGTGGGTTGCCCGCCACGACCGCGCGGCGTGTCGGGGTCGTGGCGCAGGGGGGGGGGGGGGGGGCGGGGGAGGGATGGCGGTTGACGTCCAGTGCATCCCGGCCGCGCTGTGACTGGGGGGCACGGCGAGAGCGCGCTTGTCCCCGGGGGCGCGGCCGCCGGCGCACGCCGCGGGCGGGGCGCCGGCGTCGGGCGCCGGCGCGGCGGGGCCGGCGGCGGCCGGCGGCGGCCGCGCCGCCGCCGTGGCGCCCGCCTGTTTTTTTTGTTGGTCTCTGCTGTTGGTGTGTCACCGCGCGCACCCGTGCAGCCCGCCGGCGGGTGCCGTCGCTCCGCCCGCACCCCCCTCGCGCGGCCGGCGTGAGCGCGTCGGTCGGACGGCTCCCTTCTCCCGGCCCGCCCGTATCCCCCACCGTCCCCCTCATCACGGCCACCGCAGACCACACGTCACGCGACCACCGACGCGTCCGCGCCGGCCGCTGCCGTGTGGCGGCCGACGCACGGCGCGACGCACCCCCCGCACGGCCCGCCCGCCCGCCCGCCCGCCCGGCAGCCCGCCCGCCCGGTCACCGCCGCGGCCGCCGCCGGCGGTCGCCGCCGCCAGCGTGACCGTGTCGCCGCGGCAGTCGCCACTGCCGGTGCCGCCGCGGTCAGCATCAGCGCCACAGCAGCACCGGGCACTGGTGCGGTGGCGGGCAGGGGCGGCTGGGTGTCGCCGCAGCTGCCGCGCTGGTGCTGCGGGCGGGTGTGGGACACCCACCAACAGATTGGCTCTGAGGCGTTGACTGCCCTTGTGCGGGAGGCATTGCAGGACTGGGGCATGCTAGACGTTGACAAGGTCGCGACCCATTCGGGAAAGCGCTCCGGCGTCCAGCTGTACGACGCGCTCGGCATGACCCGACGCGTGGGTGAAGGACAATGGAGGGTGGGACCCGGCGTCCGCCTTCATGAACTACAAGGCCCTGTGCAATCGGGTAGAGATGCAGTTTGCGTTCTGTTCTCCGTCAGCGTGGTCCGCTAGTTAAAGTCCTCACGCCTCGTTGAGGGCTTTCATGACCTGACAAACCCCCCCTCCGCGTGGCAATGATGGCGGCATCCCACCCCGGGTGGTGGCCTCCCAAGAGCCCCTCCCCCACCCGGCGGCGGCGGCGGCGGCGATCGCGGCAGCTGCGGCGGCGGTGGAGGCGTCGGCGGAGGCACTCCCCCCCCATCCCGGTCGCAATGACAGCGGCATCCCCCCCCGACCGGGGCGCGCCGCCGCGGCGGCACGCGCCGACGCAGCCGCCCGCCCCGCCGCGAGGGGGCGGTGCGGGCAGCTGACGCGGCCTCCCGGTCCGCCGCGACCGCCGCCCCGCAACCGCCACGCCGCCACCCGCCCGCGAGACCGCCCGCGGCGGCCGCCGCCACCGCCACCGCCACCGCCGTCACCGCCGCCGCCGCCGCCGCTGCCGGGCGGTGCGTCGACCACCGCCGCCGCCGCGGTGGCGGCGGCTGCCGCCTCGGCCGCCAGTGTCGCGGCGGCGGCCGCGGCCGCCGCCACGGTCGGCGGTGGCCGCGGCGGCGGCGGTGGCGGCGGTGGCGGCGGCGGTGGCGGCGGTGGCGGCGGCGGGCCAACGGCGGCGGCCGCCGCGCGCGGCGGCCGCCCCGCTAGGCCGGGCGCCCCGCCGTCAGCGGCGGCGGGCACCGCGGCGGCGGCAGCGGCGGCGGCGGCAGCGGCAGCGGCGGCAGCGGCGGCGGCGGCAGCGGCAGCGGCGGCAGCGGCAGCGGCAGCGGCGGCAGCGGCAGCAGCGACACCACCCTCATCACCGGCAGCACCGCCAGAGCCAGGCCCCCCCCCCCCCCGCACCCCAACACCCCCCGCGCGGTCCACATCCATCGCGGCACCCCCCCCCTCGACCGCGGCGGCTTCCCCCCCCCCCCCCCCCCCAATCGCCCCCCCTTCCCCGGCGACGCGGCCACCGCGGCGGCGAGGCGGCGGAGCTTGAGCTCGTTGGACCGCGCGCACGCGAGCGACGGCGCGAGCGCCCGCGCGGCGGTCACCGCCTCGAGCGCCTCGCCGTACCGCCGCGTCGCGGCGTAGAGCACCGACAGGTTTCTATAGACGACCGCCGCGCCCGGCCGGTCGCCGTCGCCCGCCGCGTCTGGGCACGCCGGCGGCGGCGACGCGGCGGCGCCATCGCCACCACCACTACCACCACCACCACCGCCGCCGCCGCCGCCGGCACGGCCAACCCCCCCGTCCCCCCCTCCCCCAGCAGCCACCGGGGACGCGGCGCGGTTCCTCCTCCCCCCGCCGCCGCCCTCCTCCAACGCGTCGCCACCGACTGGGAGTCCCCCCCGGTACCCCCCCCAGGTGAGCGCCTGTGCGTACGCCGCCAGCGCCGCGGCGGTGCGGCCGGGCTGCTGCCGCCGGAGGTTGCCCAGGTTGGTGTACACCGCCGCGAGCGCCGACCGCGCCGCCGCATCTTCGACCGCCTGCCGGCCGGGGATGTTGTCCGTCGTGGGTGGCGGGGGGAGGAGGTGCCTGGGGGGGGGGGGGACGCCGCCGGTTGGCAGGGGGGGTCACCGCCGCCTTGGGCGGCCCCGCCGGCGGCGACGGTGGACGCGGCGGCGGCGGCGGCCGCCGCCCCTGCCGGCGAATTCACCGACGCGGTTGCCAGCGCGGCGGTGACGGCGGCAACGGCGGCGGCCGCTGGCGTCTGGGCCGCCGCCGACGGCGGAAAGCGCGGGCGGTCGGCGGCGGCGGCGGTGGCAGCGGCGGCGGCGGCGGCGGCGTCCCCCCCCCCGCCCCCCGCCCCCCCCTCCCCCTCCGGCTCGCCCTCCTCTTGCGTCGGCTGCAGCGACGGAAACAGCCCCGGCAGGCTGGTGAGGGAGCCCAGCGGCAGCAAGCCGAGCGGCACCGACTCGCCCGGCAGCGTCGGGTGCGACGGCAGCGGGCCAAGGGCGGGCCCGTCGCCGAGCAGCTCGCTGCCAACGAGGCCGGCCAGGGGTGGGGGCAGGGGAGGGGAGGCGGGGGGGAAGGGGCGCACACCTCGGCCGAGCCGTCGGACCACGCCGCCGCGCCGCCCGTGTCGTCAGTGGCGCCGCCGGTGCCACCGCCACCGCCGCAGTCGGTGGCGGTGGCGGCGGCGGTGGCGGTGGCGGCGGCGGCAGCGGCGGTGGGGGCGGCGGCGGGGGCGCCACCGGCGGCGCCACTGCCGGCAACCTCGGCGGGCGGGCGCGCGGGGGTGTCGGCAGCGGCACCCCCCCCCCTCCCCAACCCCCCCCCCCCCGCCGTCCTCATCCTCGTCCTCCCCCGCGGCCTCCCCCGGCAGCGGCGGCAGCGGCAGTGGCCCCCCCCGCACAGCCAGTGGCGCGGCGGTCGCCCTGGCAGCCACCACGGCGGCGCCAGCCGTCGTGGCGGTCGGCCACCCCCCCCCCCCCCCACATCCCCCCCCCCCACCCCCCGCTCCCCCTGCTGTGCGCGACCGCCGCGGCGACCGCCGGCGGCGGCACCGCCACGCTGAGCGTCGACCCCGACGGCGACGCGGCGGTCGTTGCCTCGAGGCTCTCCACCAGCCGCTCGGCCACCTCGGACCCAATAGTTGCGGACGCCCGCGTCCTCCCACGCGCGCCCGTGGCGCACGCGGCGGACGGCGCCGAGGCCGGCGAGCGCGGCGGGCGTGCCGACCGCCCGCGCCGCCGCGCGCAGGCGGACGGCGGTCTCGTCCACGTCCGCGCGGAGCTCCTCCTCCCGCGCCGCCGCCGCCGCGGGCGTCAGCCCGTGCACGGCGGCCGCCGCACGCGCGGGGGGGGGCGGGGGGCCCACCGCCGCCGCCGCGGCCGGCGGTGGCGGCGGCGGCGACGGCGGCGGCGGCGGCGGCGACGCGGCCGCCGCGAGCTCCCCGTTGCCCACCGCGGGGACCCCCCCCCCACACACCCCCCCCAGCGCCTCCCCCCCCGGCCACACCCCAAAAGTCCGCACCTCTGCCTCTGTCGCCGCCACCGCCGCCGCCCCCGCCGACTCCCCCGGCGGCACCCGCCGCGCCGCCACCGAGGCCCGCTGCCGCCGTCGCCGGCGGCAAACGTATATGCGACCTTTCCGGAGACGGCGGGGGAAAACGGCCCAGGCGGGGACCCCTCCTCACCCTCCGCGTGAACCCGCCGCCCCCCCGTGTCGTCCCCCTCCCACCCCCCGCGTCAGCCCCCCCCCACCGGCCGCGGGTCCCCCCCCCTCCCCCCCTCGTCATCTTCCATCCTTCCCTCCTCTCCCACGCCCCCCCCCCTGAACTCCCCCCGCCCACCCCCACCGTACCGTCACGGCGCGTCGGCCACGGCCACCACGCACCCCACCCCCACCACGGCCGCCACCCCCCCCCCCGTACCACCCACCGCAACACCCCACTCCGGTCGGGAGGAGGAGGTCGCCGCAACGGCCGCGGTGGTGGGGGCGGCGGAGCGGCTGGCGGCCGCGTCGCCGGCGGCGACGGCGGCCGAGGCAGCCGCCGCGGAGCTCCCGCCGCTCGTCGCCCACCCGCCGGCCCGCGGGGGGGGGGCGACGGGGGGGGGATGGGGGGAATGTGAGACTCGGCCGGAGAGGGGCGTCCCCCGGGGGGGGAGGGGCGTGCCGGGCTCCTCAGCGCTGCGAGGGCGCGGCGAGCGCAAAGACGAGGGGGGGGGGGGAAAGACGGCCGAGAGCGGAGCTGTGCACGCCCCCCCCCCCCCCCAATGGCCAGAACCAGCTATTGCCTTGGTGCAGACAATGCCAGCAGACCAGCCTACGCGGGAGCCTCGTGGCACCGGACAATCGGCTCGTCGCACTTGTTGGACACCCGCCACGCCCCGGGCTCCACAGCGGGACTGGAGGGGTCATGTTCCGATGTACGGACAAATCCTTTGCTAATATGGACTTGAATCAGCTGGTCCCCTGACGCTTAGAGGCCAGATCCCAGGGGACCAGGGGGGGGGCCGATTCCAGGCAATCCAGGGGGGGGGTGGTCCCCTCAGGCCGAGTGGATACTGCTTCCACGCCGGCCGCGTCCATGGACGGCGGCACCCCCCACCCGCCGCCCGCACCCGCCGCCTCCCCCCCCATCGCCCATCGCTCTCCCCTCCGCCTCCGCCTTCCCTCTGTCCACCTCCACCCCCCCCCCCCCCCCCCCCCCCCATGTCTCCCTCCTCTACCATGCCCCCCCGATCGCCTTTCTTCCTGGCTCCCCCCCCATGCCTCTCTCCCCCACCATGCCCCCCCGACCGCCTTTCTTCCTGGGTCCCCCCCCTCCCCGCCGCGCCGGCGCGCCCCACCCCCTCGCGGCGCCCCACCCCCGCCCGACGGCGGCGGGCGGCTGCCGCCGCCCCCCCCCCCCCCCCCCCCCGGGCGACGCTCGGCGAGCTGCCCACCCCCCCCCCCCACCCGCCACGTCCACGGCATCCCCCTGGGCGGCCGCGTTCGCGCCCCCCCCCCCCGGCGTCACCGCGGCCTTGACGCCCGGCGGCCCGGCGGTGGCCGCCGCCGCCGCCGCGGTCGCCGCGTACGCCGCGTCGGGCGCGGGCGGCGCCACCGTTGCGGATTGTGGGCACAGCTTGGCGCGGGCGGCGGCGGCGGCGGCGGCAGACGCGGCGGAGGTGGTGGCGGTGGCGGTGGGGGGGCGCTCGCGTCGTGGCGGGGGTGGGGGTGGGGGTGGGGGTGGGGGTGGCGGTGGCGGTGGCGGTGGCGGTGGGGGGGGGGGGGGGGGGGGGTGGGGGGAGCGCCGGCAGCCGTCGCGGGGCAGGCGCCGTCGTTGGCGGCGGCGACCGCCACGGTGCTGGGCGCGTGGGGTGGTGGCCGCCGCCGCGGCGGTGGCGGCGGCGGTGGCGGCGGCGGTGGCGGCGGCGGTGGCGGCGGCGTGTGGCTGGTGCCCGTGACGGCGCGGGCGGGCCTGGTGGCGGGCGTCACCGCCGCCGCCTCGTCGGCAGGCGCCACGGTGGTATGGGTGGCCGGCGGCGACGCGGACGGCGCCGCGGTTGTCGGCGACGACTATGCCGCGGCGCTGTCGCCGGCGGTGACGCTGCTGGTCGTGGCGGCGGTGGACGGCGTGACGGGGCGGGTGGCGGCCGCGGCGGAGCGGGCGGCCCTGGGGGGGGTCGCCCGCTCCCTCGGCGCGCGGCTGCTGGTGGACGGGAGCGGCGTCGTGGGGGGGGCGGGGCCGTCGGGTACCCCCGACGGCAGCGGCGGCGGCGGCGGCGGACGTGGTGGTGGTGGTGGTGGTGGTGGTGGTGGTGGTGGTGGGGGTGCCGCGGGGGGGGGCTGGGCCGCGGACTGGTGGGTGCACGAGGGCGGGTGGATCGCGTCCGTCGCGGCCGCGGCGGCCATGACGCCGCCGACCTGGGCGGCCACCGCCCCACGGTCCCTCGCCGTGGCGGCCACGGGCGGCGGGGTGGCGCGGACGCTGCCGCCGGCGGAAGCGTGGGTCGGCCGCCGACCGGCGGCGGCTGCCGCCGGCGGTAGCGGCGGCGGCTCGGGCAGCGGCACCTTTGGCGCGCCCCCGCCTGGTGGCGTCGCCACCCCCGCCGCCGCCGCCGCCGCGGCGTTTGCACCCGCCGGTGAGCCGCACCTGCCGCCGCTGCTCGCCACCGCCGCGGCGGTGGCCTGGTACGACGCCGCCCCCGGCCGCCGTGCGGCGGTGCGGTCGCACGTGGCGGCGCTCGAGGGGCACCTCCGCGTCGCCGCCGCGGCGTTGCCGGGCGTGACCGTGGTTGGCGGTGGCGGCGGCGGCGGCGGCGGCGGCGGGGGAGGTGGCGGTGGTGGGGGGGGGGGGTGGTCGGGCTGGCCGTGAGGGGGTTGTCTGCGACGGCGGCGGCGGCGGCGCTGGCCCGCCGGGGGGTGGTGGTGGGCGTTTGGGCGGGGCGCGCGGCGGTGGGCGCCGGCGGCGGCGGCGGCGGTGGCGGCGGCAACGGCGGGGGGGGGGGGGCGTGGGAGCGGGGCGTCGTGACGGTGGAGGTGGGCGCGTGGACGGGGATGGAGGCCGTGGCGGCGCTGCTCGCCGCCCTTGCCGAGGTGGCTGCTGAGGGGGGTGGGGGGGTGGGGGCGGAGGAGAGGTGAGGGGGATGGTGGGGTAGTGGGGGGGGGGGGGGGGGGGTACGTACCTCCCATCGCTCACCCCTGCGGGGCTGCCAGCGTCCGCACGAGGGGAGGGCGCTGAGAGGGTGTGCGGAGCCCGCCTGGCGGCACCCAGTTGGCCGCCTCGCGTGGACGCCACGAGCAGCGCGGTGCGCGAGAGTATTGACGGTGGGGCAAGAACAGGCTGTGGCCGCCACCCGCGGGTGGTGCGTTTCATCGTCATGCTCCATGCGAGGGGCAGGAGGGGTCGCGGTGGCTCCCCCTCTCGTCCCCGCCCTCCACCTACCATCCCCACCTCCCAGCGGCACGCCCACCATCCCCCACTCCCCCGCCATGCCAAATGCGGCTCCCCGCGCCCACACACGGCGGCCACGGCGCCCCCCCTGGCGGGCTCCGGGGTTATCCCCTCGCCGGGAGGGGCGCGTAGCGGGGTCCGCCGCGCCCCCCCCCCCCAAGTGTCGGCACCCCCCCACCCGCAGCGGTGGTACCGCCGCCGCCGCCGCCGCCGCCGCCGCCGCCGCCGCCGCCGCCGCCGCCGCCGCGGCCCTTGTCCCCCCGCCCCCAGCCACACACCCACGCGGCGCTGCCCACCGCCGCAACCCCCACCAGCGCGACGAGCACGCCCATGACGCTGCTCGCCGTCCGCAGGAACCCCGACTGCCGCACCCGCACCGGCGCCGCACACGCGCGGACAAACGCCCACTCGGCGGCGGCGGCGCCGCGCGTCGGCAGCGTCACCAGCACCGCCGACGCGCCGTCGCGGAGGCACGTCAGCCGCACGCGGAGGCGCGCGTGGTCGCCCACGCGCAGCGGCCGGCCGCCCGTCGCGGGGAGGTAGGCGCGGGACTGGCCGACGGGGACGACGACAGAGACGGCCAGCACGTCGGGGCGGGTGACGGTGAGGACGGGCGCGCCGACCGAGACGGTGCCGGCGCTCCCGTCTGCCGCCGCCGCCGCCGCGGCCGAGTCGGCCGCGGCGGCCGACGGGGGCGGCCCGCCGTTGGACACGAAAAAGTCCTTGTAGGGGGGGGCGTCCGCGCCAAAGACGGTCAGGTGGCCGGTGGCGTTGGCGGGGGTGCCCCCATCGGCGGCGGCGGCGGCGGCGGCGGCGGCGGCGGCGCCGCCGCTGCGGGTGCCGTTGAGGCCCGCCGCGAGGGCGTCGACGGACGCGGCCCACGGCGGGGTGGCGACCCCCCCCACGACCACGTCCGGCGCGTCATACGCGGCGGACCCGACCTGCAGGCCCGACCCCCCCCCCCCCCCGCCGCACGTCTTGACCAGCCGCGCGGTGAGGGGCGCCCACGGCGGCAGCGGCACCGACACGGTCACCGCCGTCGTGGCGGCCGCGGCGCAGTCGTACACGAGCGGCAGCCCGACGGGCGCGCCCGGCACGAGGACGCCGCCAAAGACGTGGCCCCGCGCGTCGACGCGCACGGCCGCCGCGTCGGCGGCAACGACGGTCGGCCGGTAAAACTCTTGAGAGCCGCCGGGGGGGCGGAGGGAGAGGTAGAGCGACGTCGACGCGTCGGCGGGGCCGACCGCCAGCGGGGGCGTCGCCGCGCCGAGGCCGACCGCCACGCCGCCCGTCGCGCCCGCCGTGGTCGGCGCGCCCGTCGCGGGGTCGGCAAAGTAGCCGAGCGTCACGTACGGGTGCACGCCGTGGCCACACGTCTTGCGGAGGGAAAAGACCGCCTTGACGTCGGTCAGCAGCGGCAGCGCCACGGTGACGAGCGTCGTCCGGAAGGGGGCGGCCTCCTCGCCAGCCGCGGCCGCCACCGGCTTTGCCGCGGCTGCGCCCGCTCGCGAGGCGACGGGCACGCCCGCGGCGGCGGCCGCTGCCGCCGGTGCGGCGGCGTCCCCGTCCCCCCGCGTCCCCGCGCCGCCCTCCCCCCCCACCGCCACCCGCGACGCCTTGAGCGCCGGGTGCTGGCAGTCAAACGCGAGCGTGAACCCGCCCGCGCGCTCCCCCCCCGCCGACGCGGCGGTGTAGTCCACGACCTTGGGCGCCGCCACCCCGTCCTCCTCCACCATCGCCGTCGGCTCGTCAAACGCGTACGCGTCGCCCGCGGCGTAGTCAAACGCAAACGCCACGCGGTCCGCGTAGGCGCCCACCTCTGCACACGCCTCGGCGGTCGCGTTGCCGCCGCCGCCGTCGCCGTCGCCGTCGCCGCCGCCGCCGCCACCGCCGCCCGTACCACACGAGTCCCACGGCGGCTGCAGCGCGCCGTTGGCAAAGACCGTCGCGGCGGCGGCGAGCGCGGGTGGCAGCGGCGGCGGCGGCGGCCGCCCCGCCGCCGCGGGGCCGCCGCCCGACCCGCCGACGGGCACGAGGGTCAAGCGGAACGCCGCGAGCGCGGCCGCCCGCTCGCGCTCGCCGGGCAGCGGCGGCGCCCCTGTCGCGGCGGCGGCACCAGCGGCGGCGCCATCACTCAGGCGGGGCGGCGCCGCGGTGGCGGCCGGCGCGGCGGCGGCAACGCCGTCGGCGCCGTCGGCGACAGCCAGCGGCGGCGACGCGCCGGCGGCGGCGGTGGCCAGGAGCGTGGCCGCGACGGCGGCGGCGACCGCCGCGGCGCGGCAGCGGTGGCGGCACCCCGCGGGCGACGGGCCGCCCATGGCGGCGGCAGGAGCGGGGACGCGGCGGCGGGGGCGGCCCGCGGCGGCCCGTCGGGGGTGGGGAGGGGAGAGGAAACGCACACCAGGGGTGACCCGACCGCGCCGCGGGCGGAGGGGAGACGGGCCCGCAGCGGAGCGCACAACGACTCGCGGAGCGCCCGCGCGGGGTGCACCCGCAGCACGGGGCGTCCGCGGTGGGCTCCCCCGGGGGCGAGGCCGCGACCGCCGGCGGCGGCCGCGGCGCGGCACCAACGGGAACGCGCCGCGGCGTTCCGCCTGGTTCCCCGCACGCCGCGGGGCGCCCGCCCGCGCCGCCGCCGCCGCCGCCGCCGCCGCCGCCGCCACCGCCGCTGGTGCCGCCACCAGAGGCGTGCGTGCGGTGGCGGCGGCCGCTCGCGGCGCGGCCGCTACCGCCACGGCCGCGGCCGCCCGTCGCCGCCACCCACCCCCACCGCGACGGCCGTCGTGTTCAGCAGGACAGGCAGGGGGGGGGGGGGGGAGGCAGGGGCAGGCAAGCGCGCGGCGGCGGCGGCGACGGCGGCGGCGGCGGCGGCGGCGGCGGCGGCGGCGGCGGCGGCGGCGGGCGCCCCGGCCGCGCCGCGGCGGCCGCGGCGGGCGGCCGCCCGCGGCGGCGGCCGTGTGTCAGTGCGGGCGCCATGGCGAGGGGCGAGGGGCGGGGGGGAGTGGGGGGGACGGCTCGCCCACTACCGCGGTCGACGACGCAGCGGGTGTACCTCGGTGCACGGCACCCCACCAAGCAACCAGGTGCGGTGCACGCGTCGGGTTGCACTCAGCCCGAGGCGCCATCACTGAAGCGCACGTGTCGTCGTCTTGGCCGTGGGCGGCCGCGCTGCGCGGTCAAACCCGTGACCCCGCCGTGGCGGGTGAAGGGCCTCAGAGAGGCCGTGGGGCGAGTGCTGTGTCGCACGCAGCCGCGCAGGGAGTGCAGTTTTAGCACTCCAATGATTGCGGTTTGTGCGAAACCGTGCAGTCTAGCACCCGACAGCGGTCGGACGCCTCGGCCCTCACCGTGGAATTGTGAAATAATTTTGGTCATGACTTCGTTCAAGTCACCTGCTGTTGTTGGCGCGGGCGCGATCTGGAGGCCGGGGGCTGTGGACAGTTGGACTGAGGTCGCATCGGCCGCACTCAAATACCGCTGCGAGAGCCCCAAGTGGGGGTCCGTCCTCCCAAGTCCCGTCTCGCGGCTGTGTGCCGACGTGGGACGATCGCGGCCGGCAGTGCTAAACTTGCACTGTTTGCAAGACTCCACTGCACAAACTGCACGAAACCGTGCAGTGTTTGCGCCTTGTAGCTCCCAATGTGGAGCCGCACTGTGTCCGGTGACCACGTCTTCGACGACAAGGTCGTCGTCCACCACCTCCATCAGTATGAGCAAAAAAAGCGCTTCGCACACTGTGCAAATTGACCTCTACGCGCGTGTGCGGCGGTGTACAAAAAAAAGGCGGTCCTTGGGGGCTCACGGGGCGATTCGCACGACCCCGCGCGGATTCGCACTCGCTCAGAGTGGCCCAAATCTGCTCTCGTCGGGATCACGGGTTTGACCGCGCAGCGCCGTGGGCGGCCGCGCGTTCGCCCTGCTGGTGGGCGCGCACCCGCAGCCGGGCCCCTGTCCTCCACTGTTCACGGCAGACCTCTGGTTTGTCAGCACTGGTCAAGGAGGCAAAACGTTGTCGTGGTCAAAATAGCTTGCTGTCTGTCGGTCACGAACGCGAGGGCTCTACCATGAGCGGAAAGAGCCACGGAGAGCCGTGAGACGATCAGGAAAGGAATAGGCGCCATCGCAAGGACTCTCGAACCTTCACTCTATCTGCACGCGAATTCAAATGGTCTCTGACGCTCTCGTGCAGCCAGAGTTATCTGTAACCGTTCGTCGCGGCGTTTCTGTTTTGGGCGCTGTCGACGCCACGTGGTGCAGGCCGCCCCCGTCTTTGCCCGCGCCCACGAGCGTGCGCAGCGGGCCCGCCGCCACGCGCTCGCGGCGGCCGCGCGGCGGCCGCGGCCGTCGCGGCGCACGCGGCAGCGGCGGCGCGCGCGCCCAGACCTGTGCGGCACGCCGCCGGGCGTTGCCCTCCCCCCCCCCCCCCCCCCCCACCCCGTCCCGCGGCTGGCCGGGTTGCCTCCGCGGCCGCCGCTGCGACCGCCGCCGCCGCCGCCGCCGGGTCCGCACAGCCGCGGCGCGGCGCGGCCGACGCGTGGGCGGGCGCCGCCGGCGGTGCGGCGGGTCGGCGCGCCACGGGCGGCCGGGCACAGGGCGAAGACGGCGTCGACGCGGGGCTGCCAAGGGGCGAGGGGCGGGTGCAGAAAAAAAAACAACAAAACAACAGCGAGCCGCCGTCGGTGTGCATTGCAATGCCCCCACGCCCCAGCGCGGCCACCAACCCCCCCGGGCCGGCGGCGCGGCAACGCCTTGCGGTGGGGCCAGTCCCCTTCCCCACCCCACTACGTGTCCCCCGCTCGTGTGCGGCCACTCTCCTCAGCCCTTCTCCAGTGCGGCCACGCTCCTCAACCCCGCCTCCATCCCCCCCCCCCCCCCGGCCAACCCAAACCGCACCCGCACCGCTCTCTGCCCCGCCCCTGCCGCCGCCGCGAGCCTGGGACCCTCAGCGCCCTATCACTTGCCCCCCAGGCGGCGCTCAAAGTCCGCCACCGCCGGGTCAACCTGCTCTGCCGCGTCCCGGTCGGTTGAGTACACCACGTCCGCGTCGCCGACAATGACCTTGGCCCGCCGGTACGCGGCCGCCCCCTCCACCCGCCGCCGCGACTCGCGGTCGCCCGCAAGCCGCCGCGCGGCGCGCAGCCGCCGGTCATTGCGCTCCCGGATGCCCCGGTTGCGCAGCCGGTTCCACCACACCCGCACCGCCGGGACGATCGCGTAGATGCCCGCGTACGCGGCGAGCGCGGGGAACAGCGTGCTGATGGTGCCGACCAGCGCGACGCCGTCGGGCGTCAGTGCCGCGGTGCGGACACTGCTGAGGAGGCTCCCCAGCGCGAGCGCACCCACCACGTTGACACCGCCCAGGAGCGCTGCAGCCAAGCGTTGGAATGGGGTCGCCTCGGAGAAGACGTACTCCTTCTCTTGCAAGTACGCGCTCGAGCCAGTCGACGCGGTGCCAGCCAGCTCGGTGCGCCCCCCCGTCGAGGCGGTGGTGGTCAGGTCAGGGAAAATGTAGACAATGTCCCCCTCGTCCGTCACCTCCGGGTGGCCGCCAAACCGGTTCAGCACCGGCAGCATGTACTGCTCATCTACTGCAGACGCAGACAGCGCCGGGTTGTCCCCCTCGACGGTAGCGGGCAGGTCCAGCAGTGGCGCCAGCTGCACCGCCGACACGGCCCCATCAGAAGCGCGGATGGCGGCAGCGACCCGCCGCCAGCGGCGGTTCTCCAGGTCAATGTTGGGATCCCCATCACCAAACACAAACGAAAAGACCGCCTGCAGGAAGGACATGCCGTTGGCGTCGCCCTCCTGGGCCCCCCCCGGGGGACGAGTGGGCGCCCCGACGGCGGCACGGCGCCCGTAATAGCTACCGTACGGGTTGTAGTAAAAGGCGTCAAAGGGGGAGGGCCCAAAGACGCGGCCAGGCGAGAGGAAGATCATCCCACCGCCCCCCCGCCGCCGGTCGTCACGGTCACCGCCGCTGCTCGACGACGATGCCGCCGCGATGAGCGCAAAGATGGACACAAACGTGACAACGATGCTGACCAGCAGCAGCACCCCAAAGCCCGTGCGGATGCCCGAGTAGATCAGCGGCCACGCCGTGTCGACCAGCGACTGCAGGCGCGCGCGGGCCGAGCCGCTGAGCAGCGCCGCCTTGACGTCCTTGGGGAAGCGCCACGCGAGGTCGCCGCCTTCGGACACGTCCATCGCGCCATTGGTGATGGACGCGAGCGCCACCAGCTCCCGCTGCGCGTCATCCATAGAGATGCCCGCCCCCGCCGCCACATCCGCGGCGGTCACACGGCGGCCGCGGGACTTGGAGACGGCGCTCACCACCCGTGAGTCCACGTCCCGCCAGCGCACGTCGTTCGAGACGGCCAAGGAGGAGTCCAACGCCATGGACAGGACTGCCGCCGCAGAACCCAGCAGGGGGAGGGGTAGCACCATGGGTGCCGGCGTGGGGGACGAGCGGGAGTGATACGAAAACGAGTGGGGGAACGGAGGGAGGGGTGAGGCGCCCAACACAGGGGCGCCCCAAAACGACGCCGCCGCAGCGGCCATTGGCGTCGCCCCCCGAGCGGGGCCGCGGCTAAGAAGCGCCGAGCCGCCCAATACGCCGCGGTAGTGGCGGGCGGGTACCCCCACGGCCCCCCGTGGGCAACCGCCGACGACCGGCATCGACGGGGCGGCGGCGGCGGTGGTGGCCGCGGCGCGGGAGGTCACGGCGGGCGTCACACTGGGCCAACCGCCGGCGAAGCAGCCCAGCGGCACGGGCACGCCCGCAAAGGCGGTGGCCACAGCGGTGGAGCGCGCCGCCACATACCGAGCTGATGGTAATGGGCCGGCGGCCGCCATGGTAGGCGCCTGGCCGAGCCGGCAACGGGGCACCGCAAGGTGGGCAATGGGCAACGGCGGCAGCGACAGCGGCAACGGCGGCGGGGATAGTGACAGCGGTCGCAGCGATCAACAGGGAGGCGGGCTTCACCTGCAACAGATACCGTCAGGTGGGTGTCGAGGAGGCCGACGGCGCGTCAGCAACGACACCGAGGGGGACGGATGGACAGCCGCGCAACGCCGCAACCGGATGACGCGCTGGATGTCAGTACGCGATGAAGAAGAGCGGGGCGGGGCGGGGCGCGCGTCGGGGAGGTATGGAGGGACCGCGTCACAGCGATGGAGTAGGCTGGAAGTGCACGAGCCGCCACACGACGGAGAGGGTGGTGGTGGTCGATGGTGAGGACGCGCACGGGGCGTGTCCCCCGACGAACAGGCGAGACGGCCACAGCCACACGGCCACGGGGAGCCGTGTGGCCGTGCGCTGGAAAGCTCCAAAGCTGCTCCAGAGATGGTCCACCAGATGTGTGCCATCGAGGCCCGTGGAACGCGCCGTGTGCGTCTCTTGGCCGACAAAGTGCAGTAATTGTCTACGCAAGTGGTCTGCCTGAGTGTGTATTTGTTCATGCACGGCTCTGATCAAGTCTTTGGTTCACGAGCCGGAGCGCCTGCCTGGCGAGCAGCTGTCGTGCCCGACCCGTTCGCCGCCGCAGACCACCTGGCACGCGACTGCCGCACCCCATTGAGAGGGGGTTTTTGCGGACAAACGTCTTCCGAGGCCTGATGTACGATGAAGCACTGGAGATAAAAGCAATGTAAAAACACCACAATGGGGAGGAGCTCGTCGTGCTTCTGCGGATTGGTTGATGTGCACGCGCAGCTGGGGAGGGTGATGATGCCGTAACGTTGTTTTACAATGCATGGCTAACAATCCTATCACGCAGTGATTCACAGTGCAGACGCGGGTGCCTGGAGCTGCAAAGAGGCACCCGCCACCAATGGACCCCGAGGTAGACAAGGGCGCACACCCGACCGGCCGCGGCGACCTACCACGCCGGGGAGGATAGGGGAGTGCGAGACTAGGGACGCTGCCCCACTCGAACCGCGGGGCAGGGGCGGGCCGCCGGGGCACGGATATATCGGGCGCGGCACGTACCTTGGCGGGAAAAGAGGGGGGGGGGGGGAGAGGCCAGCCCGTGGGCGCCGCTCGAAACGGCTCGCGGCGACAAAACGACCCGCCGTGCCCACCGCGCCTGCTCTCCCCGCCGCCAAGTGGCGGCACGTGCGCTGCGTCCCGCTCTCGTACCAGCGTAGGCCTGTCGGCCCCCCCTTCCCGGCGGCCCGGGCCCGGGCCAAATGCCGGCCCAATCGCCAGGGTGCGACAGGTGTACCGAACACCGCTCACAAGTGGGTGTTCCTCGTTGCCGTGTCACGTAATGAGTCGTGGGCGCAGCGGTTCTGCCCCGGCGGCCGTGAAGCCAGTGGCCCCGCGTCCGTCGGCCGGTTGTGGCCGCCTTTACGCATCCGTAGGAGCGGCGACCAGTCCATCGCACGACGGTGGGAGACACCCGTCGTGGGCAGTTGGCGGTGGGTAGGCCGTCGTCTCTCCCTTGTTTCTGCTGCCGCGCGACTGTCCGGACCGCCGCGCCCCCCCCTTGCGTCGGCACCCCCTGGCGATGGAGTCGTCCGCTGTGCCTCGACGCGGCCGACGCGCCCGCGGCTGCGGCTGGCCGCTGACCAAGTTCCCGCTGCTGGCGTTGCTCGTGGCTGCGGCCGCCAGCGGCGTCGTGTTGGGGGCCCCCCCCCGCCCGCCCACGTGCACCCGCACCCGCTGCACCGGCGTCGCGTCGGTGCGCCACCCGCGGCTGCAGCCGTGGACGGCCGGCCCGCCGACACCCGTGGACGTGCCGCTGCACCTGACGTGGCCCGCGCGCCGGTCGGGTCCCGTGCCGCTGGTCATCCTCCTCAGCGGCGCGCTCGTGCGGTCGGCCGACTATGCGGGCCTGGTGTCGACGCTCGGCCAGCGGGCGGTCGTGGCCGCCCCCGAGTACGCGGCACGAAACTTTACACCCCCGCCGGGCGTGCCGTCGGCGGGTCCCGTCTTTGACGCCTTTCTCAAAGCCGTCGCGACGTCGGGCAAGCTGCCTGAGTGCCCCTCGCTCGGCGTGCTCCCCTCTGCGCGCCTCGTGCAGAGCGTCCTGGATGCGTTTGTCGCCACGGCGCGCGCCACCGCCGCCGCTGGCACGCGCCGCCCACACCCCGTTTTGGCGGCGGCGGTCGCGGCAGCAGACGTGGACCAGCTGGTGCTGTACGGCCACTCTGCGGGGGCGGCGTCCGCACTGGCGCTCGCCACTGGTCAGTGCGTGTCGGCGGCCCTGCCGCCGCAGGCGGCTCGGGTCACCTGTGAAGGCGCGGGCGCGCCGCCGACGGGCCTCGTCGGCGTCGCGTGGTACTCGGGCGCGGTGTTTTCGCCAGGGGGGTCGGCGCTCCCGCCGGGGGTGTGGGGCCTGGGCCTCGACGGGGACACCCCCGCGGCGGCCGCATCGCTCGCCGCCCTCACCGCTGGGCTGGCGCCCAAGGCCGGCGGCAAGGGCCGTGGCGTGCTCCTGACCGCGGCGCTCGTCGGCGCGGGGCACTATGGGGTGGTTGGCCCCCGGCGGGCCTGTCGGGGGGGCGCGCCGGCCGGGCAGCGGCCGCCGGCGGGGGGCCCCCCGCTGTGCGCGGCGCCCAACGCGGGGGACGCCAACTTTACCACCACCCCGCGGGCGGCGGCGTCGGTCGTGCGGCGGGTGGCCGCCGCGACCGCCGCCGCGATGGACGCGTACCTGCCGGCCCCCGCGGCCGCGCCAGCGGGTCGCGGCGGCGGCGCCGCCGCGGCGCCGCGGCCAGAGGCGGCGGCCATCCGCCGCCGCCGCGGGTGTGCCTACCTGGACGCCATGGCGCGGGGGGCGCTTCCCGGCTATGCGTTTGTCACCGTTAAAGGGGCCACCGCGGCGTGCGCCGGGGTGGTCGACGTGTAGGGGCGGCCGGCCGGCAGGCGGCCGCTGCGTGGTGCGTCTGGGCTTGGTCACGCAGGGCACAGGTGCCCGTCGCGATCATGTCATGTGGTAATATGAAAATGTCAACCATGAGGAGTGAAACGGCGAGGCACAAGTCCGACCGAATCGTTAAAGCGTTTGTTGTTCAAACGGTGAATGTCCCGACAGCCCACGCTCGTGGCTGTGTCCGACATGTTCTGCGTTTGGCCGTCGGATGGTTGCCCGTCCAGCAAGACGCCCCATTCGTGCTGATCCTTGTACTCGTTCGAGTAGGCTCCCGTCCCATGCACACACGAGGGCCCGGTTTCATCCCACCAATAGAAGTCAAGGAGGGGACGATGCGTAGTGTAACTGATGGATGGGGGCGCAAGCTGTCGACCGCTCTCAGCCGCAGCCTGTATGTAGCGGCGCACAGCGCTCGGGCTTGAAACAGCATCAGCCAGTAGAACATCTGGGATACACAACTTACAGCTGTTTTCGATGACTGTCAAGCTTTGTGAAACATCACTTCAAAACTGAGATAGGTGGAGACCTTTTGCAGTGTTAGCTGTTGGACGGACGTACTTTGGAACGCGAGGGGACTGCAGATGTTCCACTTCTGGGCTTTCAATTTGTCATGGATATAAATACTGGTTATGGTGTAGATGATACGGTGAGGACACTCGCCGGTTGGGGGCGTCCGCCGGCTGCGACGGCAGTCTGCCAAAGGGAAAAAGTCTGGTGACGGCTAGCAGCGCCCACAGGCTGGCGGGCGGCCGCCGGGCAATGATAAATTGGGTGTCGGTAGCGCTGGCGGTTGGCGGCCGGGGGCAGCAGCTGCCGGCGGGGGTTGAGGTTGGTGGCGGGCCGCGGCCTCCACTGTCGGAGAGGTCGGCGCCGGCCGGATCGGGGCGACTGACTGCCGCTGCCAAAGCTCGCAGCGGGGATAGAAAGTAGTAAGGGTGGTCGCCTGTGGCCGCAGGCGCGGCAGCGGTTGCCGGCCGGTGGAGGGTGTGCGCCCGTCGCGCTGGCGGCTGGTGGCGGTCGGCGGCCACTAACAGAGGGATTGGGGGATAGCGTCGGGCGGAAGTGTATGCGGGTGGGGGGAGAGATCTGAGCCCGCGGAGAGCGTCCGCCTGCGTCGGCGGCAGCTGCAGGCGCGGGGAGGGGCTAGCGGCGGGAGCCAACGGCGGCAAATGAGGGAGTGGGCGCTAGCTGGGGAGTGGTGACCTCAGACCATCCTGGAGACTGGTGTTCATTAGATGGACTGGTGGCGGGGTTGCGGGCTGGAAGAGGGCGGCGGGGGCTGCGAGCGGGTGGCGCTGGGTGCCGGGTGGCAGGTACCTGGCGGCAGAAGGTGCGCCCCGCGGTCGGGGCGGGAGGGGCCGTCGCCCGCCGGCCGCATCAGCGACCGCTGGGTTGGAATGCGGCGTTCCGCATCACTACCGGCCGAAGGGTGCAGTCAGTCGGCGGCTGCTCGCGCGGAGGCTGCCTCTCCAGTCAGACGCGGAAGGGGCGGCAGCTGCAAGCATAGAGGAATCAATATAAGGGAAAGCCTGATAAGCCCAGCACAACCGCAAAATTATGTATTTATATATATCATTGACTAGAGTTCTAAACATTTGAAAATGTATCGAAAATGTGGGAGCTCGTCCAGGCCTAATCAAATTTCAGCTAAAGGGTCCTATTCAAAACTCAGAACGCGTGTGTGCATGGGACGGGAGCCCGAGTAGGCTCCCGTCCCATGCACACACGAGGGCCCGGTTTCATCCCACCAATAGAAGTCAAGGAGGGGACGATGCGTAGTGTAACTGATGGATGGGGGCGCAAGCTGTCGACCGCTCTCAGCCGCAGCCTGTATGTAGCGGCGCACAGCGCTCGGGCTTGAAACAGCATCAGCCAGTAGAACATCTGGGATACACAACTTACAGCTGTTTTCGATGACTGTCAAGCTTTGTGAAACATCACTTCAAAACTGAGATAGGTGGAGACCTTTTGCAGTGTTAGCTGTTGGACGGACGTACTTTGGAACGCGAGGGGACTGCAGATGTTCCACTTCTGGGCTTTCAATTTGTCATGGATATAAATACTGGTTATGGTGTAGATGATACGGTGAGGACACTCGCCGGTTGGGGGCGTCCGCCGGCTGCGACGGCAGTCTGCCAAAGGGAAAAAGTCTGGTGACGGCTAGCAGCGCCCACAGGCTGGCGGGCGGCCGCCGGGCAATGATAAATTGGGTGTCGGTAGCGCTGGCGGTTGGCGGCCGGGGGCAGCAGCTGCCGGCGGGGGTTGAGGTTGGTGGCGGGCCGCGGCCTCCACTGTCGGAGAGGTCGGCGCCGGCCGGATCGGGGCGACTGACTGCCGCTGCCAAAGCTCGCAGCGGGGATAGAAAGTAGTAAGGGTGGTCGCCTGTGGCCGCAGGCGCGGCAGCGGTTGCCGGCCGGTGGAGGGTGTGCGCCCGTCGCGCTGGCGGCTGGTGGCGGTCGGCGGCCACTAACAGAGGGATTGGGGGATAGCGTCGGGCGGAAGTGTATGCGGGTGGGGGGAGAGATCTGAGCCCGCGGAGAGCGTCCGCCTGCGTCGGCGGCAGCTGCAGGCGCGGGGAGGGGCTAGCGGCGGGAGCCAACGGCGGCAAATGAGGGAGTGGGCGCTAGCTGGGGAGTGGTGACCTCAGACCATCCTGGAGACTGGTGTTCATTAGATGGACTGGTGGCGGGGTTGCGGGCTGGAAGAGGGCGGCGGGGGCTGCGAGCGGGTGGCGCTGGGTGCCGGGTGGCAGGTACCTGGCGGCAGAAGGTGCGCCCCGCGGTCGGGGCGGGAGGGGCCGTCGCCCGCCGGCCGCATCAGCGACCGCTGGGTTGGAATGCGGCGTTCCGCATCACTACCGGCCGAAGGGTGCAGTCAGTCGGCGGCTGCTCGCGCGGAGGCTGCCTCTCCAGTCAGACGCGGAAGGGGCGGCAGCTGCAAGCATAGAGGAATCAATATAAGGGAAAGCCTGATAAGCCCAGCACAACCGCAAAATTATGTATTTATATATATCATTGACTAGAGTTCTAAACATTTGAAAATGTATCGAAAATGTGGGAGCTCGTCCAGGCCTAATCAAATTTCAGCTAAAGGGTCCTATTCAAAACTCAGAACGCGTGTGTGCATGGGACGGGAGCCCGAGTAGGCTCCCGTCCCATGCACACACGAGGGCCCGGTTTCATCCCACCAATAGAAGTCAAGGAGGGGACGATGCGTAGTGTAACTGATGGATGGGGGCGCAAGCTGTCGACCGCTCTCAGCCGCAGCCTGTATGTAGCGGCGCACAGCGCTCGGGCTTGAAACAGCATCAGCCAGTAGAACATCTGGGATACACAACTTACAGCTGTTTTCGATGACTGTCAAGCTTTGTGAAACATCACTTCAAAACTGAGATAGGTGGAGACCTTTTGCAGTGTTAGCTGTTGGACGGACGTACTTTGGAACGCGAGGGGACTGCAGATGTTCCACTTCTGGGCTTTCAATTTGTCATGGATATAAATACTGGTTATGGTGTAGATGATACGGTGAGGACACTCGCCGGTTGGGGGCGTCCGCCGGCTGCGACGGCAGTCTGCCAAAGGGAAAAAGTCTGGTGACGGCTAGCAGCGCCCACAGGCTGGCGGGCGGCCGCCGGGCAATGATAAATTGGGTGTCGGTAGCGCTGGCGGTTGGCGGCCGGGGGCAGCAGCTGCCGGCGGGGGTTGAGGTTGGTGGCGGGCCGCGGCCTCCACTGTCGGAGAGGTCGGCGCCGGCCGGATCGGGGCGACTGACTGCCGCTGCCAAAGCTCGCAGCGGGGATAGAAAGTAGTAAGGGTGGTCGCCTGTGGCCGCAGGCGCGGCAGCGGTTGCCGGCCGGTGGAGGGTGTGCGCCCGTCGCGCTGGCGGCTGGTGGCGGTCGGCGGCCACTAACAGAGGGATTGGGGGATAGCGTCGGGCGGAAGTGTATGCGGGTGGGGGGAGAGATCTGAGCCCGCGGAGAGCGTCCGCCTGCGTCGGCGGCAGCTGCAGGCGCGGGGAGGGGCTAGCGGCGGGAGCCAACGGCGGCAAATGAGGGAGTGGGCGCTAGCTGGGGAGTGGTGACCTCAGACCATCCTGGAGACTGGTGTTCATTAGATGGACTGGTGGCGGGGTTGCGGGCTGGAAGAGGGCGGCGGGGGCTGCGAGCGGGTGGCGCTGGGTGCCGGGTGGCAGGTACCTGGCGGCAGAAGGTGCGCCCCGCGGTCGGGGCGGGAGGGGCCGTCGCCCGCCGGCCGCATCAGCGACCGCTGGGTTGGAATGCGGCGTTCCGCATCACTACCGGCCGAAGGGTGCAGTCAGTCGGCGGCTGCTCGCGCGGAGGCTGCCTCTCCAGTCAGACGCGGAAGGGGCGGCAGCTGCAAGCATAGAGGAATCAATATAAGGGAAAGCCTGATAAGCCCAGCACAACCGCAAAATTATGTATTTATATATATCATTGACTAGAGTTCTAAACATTTGAAAATGTATCGAAAATGTGGGAGCTCGTCCAGGCCTAATCAAATTTCAGCTAAAGGGTCCTATTCAAAACTCAGAACGCGTGTGTGCATGGGACGGGAGCCTTCGAGTACACTGATGAACAACCCCCACGGCAGCAACGGGAGAGCCGCCCATTGTGCGATTGTGTCTACTTGCTCAGCGGCAGTGCACCAAGTTTGGGTGACAGGATAAACGTGGGTGCCGGCTGACTCGTATCGGTTGGTGCCACGTAACCATCCCCGCCCCCACCCCCCCCCCCCCCCTCCGCCGCCCCCCCCTCGACGCGGGAGTGCCCCCTCCCGGCCGCCATGCCCCCCCCCCAGCGGCTGCAAGACACCGCCGCCTGGACGGCGCTCGTCCACGTCACGTACCTCTCCCCGCGGGCGGTGGTGGCCACCGTCGCCGCCATCCTCCTCCACACCGTCGCGGCGTCGGCGGCGGGCGGGCGGGCGGCCGCCGGCGGCGCGGCCGCCGCCGCCGCCGCCGCCGCGCCGCCGCCGCCGCCGCCGTGGGCGGCCGCCGCGGGCGGGCCCCCGCCCGCAGACCCGTACCGGACGCTCGGCGAGGTGGTGGCGGAGGTGGCCGCGCAGCTGGCCGCCGCCAACGTCACGCACTGGCTCCTGCCGGGCGCCGCGCTGCTCGCGGCCGAGCCGCCGCCGGCAGCGTCGCCGCCGGCCGCCGCTGCCGCCGCCGCCGCCACCGCCGCCGCCGCCGCCACCACCGCCGCCACCGCTGCGGGCGGCGCCGCCGAGCTGCCGCCCCTCATTGGGCGGCTCGGCCGGCACCAGGAGGTGCTGGACGTGGCGCTCCCCGCCGCCCACCTGCGCCGCGTGCTCGCGCGTGCGCCCGACCTTGCCGCCGCGGGGCTGGAGCTGCTCGAGACCCACCACGGCTGGGCGGTGTGCACCCGCCCTGCCGCCGCCGCCGCCGCCACTGCCGCGGGAGGTGGTGGAGGAGGTGGAGGGGGTGGGGCGGCAGGGGGGAGAGGCGGCCTCGTCGACGCCCGCACCGCGTGCGGGCTGCCGTCGGTGGCGCTCTTCCCGCTCTCCCGCGACGCCGCCCGCCGGTGGGTGAGCGGCTGCTGCGACTGCGCGCCGACCGTCGTGTCTGCGTGCACCAAGACGCTCTGCGCGTGCGTGGTGTGCGTGTGGGAGGCGGCGGAGGTGCTGCCGCTGCGGCGGGTGCGCCTGGGGGGGGTGCCGGGGGGGGGGGGGGGGGGGGGGCTCTACGCCCCGGCGGGGGGGGGGCTCCTCGCGGGCGGCACCCCCGAGTGGGACGGCTTTGACCCGTCCAGCGTGTAGCGCCGGTAGGGGAGCGGTGGGGGAGCGGTGGGGGAGCGGTGGGGGAGCGGTGGGGGAGCGGTGGGGGAGCGGTGGGGGAGCGGTGGGGGGCGTAGAGGGGGTGGCGGGGGGGGGTTAGAGGGGGAGGGGGAGTGGCGGCGGGGGCGCACCTACCGCGGTGGCGGGGCCGTCGGTGGACACGCAACGGACGGGATGGCGTCGAGCCGAAGCGGAATACTCTATGCCACCTCCACACCCCACGGCCTACGCCTCTCCCATCGCACTCGGGGGCATCCCGGCATGCGGGACGCCGGCTCGTCAGGCGTACCAGGCGCCAAACCGCGCAGCGGCCGCGGCGCACCGCCCCGTGGCGCCCCTCGAGGGTCGGCCGCCACCACCGCCGCCCCCAACCCCCGACACCCCCCAGACGCAACCGCCACCCCCACGCGCATCATCAACGCCGGTCGCGCCCGCGCCGGCGGCTTTACGGTTCCCTAGAAATTTCAATCGACGACGCGGCGGCGGCGCCGACCGGCACGTCCTCCTCCCCGTCCCCGTCGCCGGCCGCTGGCGCAGCCGCCCCCCCCCCGTCATCCGCCGGCGGCGGCTCCTCCACCGCGTCCCCCGCGGCGACCAGCCGCATCACCGCCGCGAGCGCCTCCTCCGTGCCGAGCACCCCCCGACTGTTGGTCATCTCCCAGTTGTCATGCCGGCGCAGCGCGTCGAGGACGCTGTCGTGGGTGACGCCCGGCAGGAAGGAGCGGGAGGCGAGCTCCCCCAGCTCCAAGTCGTTGTGGTCGTCAAACATCGCCACCGCGTGCGCGGGCCGCAGGCCGTGGCGGCGGAGGACCTCCTTGGCGGCAGCCGCCTTGCCGCTCGTCGCCGGGTAGACGTCGGCCTTGCCCAGGTTGAAGCTGTACGCCAGACCGCGAAAGTCCCACCCGGCAAACGCCGCGTCGTCTAGGCCGGCGGTGGTGGTGCCCGCCACGTCCACCCGGAAGGAGGTATAGTAGTCGCGGGCGTCCACCTTCCAGCCCGCCTCCTTCATCTCTCGGTACAAGTCCCACAGCTTACCCGTCCGGTCCGACGGCGGCGGCGCCGCGTCGTCGCCGGGCTCCACCGTCGCCTTGACGGGCCCGACGTCGTCGGCAAAGGTGGCGGTCCATTCGGGCACCAGCTCCCCCGACGCGAGCATCCGTCCCCCATTCTCAAAGAACTCATAGTCCGCCGCGGGCAGCGCCGCACGGCGGCCAAGGTAGGTGGACGATCGCGCGCCCGTGATGATAACAATCAGGACGCCCGCCGCGCGGAGGTGCTGCACCAGCCGCGTCGTCTCGTGGCTCATGTAGGCAGTGGAGGAGGAGAGGGAGCCCAGCACTGCACACTCCCGTTGCACGCCCAGCAGGTTGTACTCAATGGTGACCGACCCGTCCTTGGCGGGCTCCCCGACAATGGACGCGTACTCCTTCATGTCCTTCTCATAATGCGCAAGCGTGCCGTCCAGATCGGAGAAGAGCACCCGGACCGGCGCCATCGTTGACACGGGGAGGGGCAACGTGGCGACAGCAGGGGGAGGGGGGGGGCAGGGGGGGGGGAGGTCCGCCTGACGCGCCGCCAACAGCTTCAGGTCGCAGCGGCACGCGTTCCAGAATGAAGGGGCAGCGAGGGACAAAGAGCCAAGGGAGCCAGGGGACGGGCAGAGGCGGACGCGAACAAGAACGAGCCGTCACGTGCCAGGCGGGCAGTACCACCAACGCCGGCCGTGACTCGAGCCGCCGTGTCCGCAACGTCCGGCGACACCCCCCCCCCCCGTCGCCACCGCCGCCGCCGTCGTCGTCGACAGACCTCGCCGTAGCAAACAAAGCAGCCGCGACGGTGTGACGCGGGAACAAGCCGCCCCCCGCCCGCGTGTCCGAGGCACCTGGTCAGACCCCGCACCGCCGACGCCCTGCCGGGGGAGGAGGAGGCAACCGCGCGTGGCGAGGCAGAGCTGCGTTGCGACTAGCGGCGCGTCGACTCATCACCCCCCGGCCAATGCCTATGGGGGGCGTCGGTGTCTGGCCGGGCACTGTAGGGGCGGGGGCGCGGCCGGCCGGCCGGCCGGAACAATCGCGCATCGGCGCGTCACGAGGGGGGGGAGGGGGGGGGGGTTTGCAAAGAGCTCGCGGGACGACCGGCCGGTCGTCGTCGCCTGGTGGGGTTCCCAGACGTGACTTGCCAATTGGGGCTTGGCCAAGAGCTGACAGCCTTTCCGTATGTACCGTACACATACGCACGCACGTCGTGGCCGACATTCGCCACGCGGGAGCACGCGCCCGTCGTGCGACCGCCGGTGGCCAAAAGCAAAAAAGCCAAGGCAAGCTGTCACATGTTGGTGTGGATGGAGTGGTGCGTGTGGCAACCAGGGCATATCTCGCAACAGCCCTGTGCACGTATTGGCCAATGAGCGCCCGCTGAATCTCACATCTCGCTCAATGTCTGCCCGGCTGCGCGATCACCAGCTGCAAAATGGCTCACGTGTGCCGGCTGTCCTCAGCCGCTCTTTAAGTACACCCGAGACAGAGTGAAACGAGAAGTCAAGTAGGTTGTATGCTATGTAGTTGCTCTGTTGAGCCCAATCTCCCCGAAATCCCGCATCCCACGTGGCGCTGCATTGGTGATCGCCGCGGGCCCTCGCGTCCGCCTCCTCCGCGTCCCCATCGTGGCAGGGGCCTGTGGGCGTCGGCGACGACTGGCCGCGTGCACGCTTCCTGGCGATCCCGCCTCCCCCGCATCGCGCCGGCACCGCGCCACCCCCCCCCGACCCCCCCCCCCGCCTCCTGTTTCACCTCTTGGTCCGCCATTGATCGCTGCGGCGATCCAGCTTCCCCCCACGCGCGGACGGTCCGCACGGGTGCCCGCTGCCATGGCCGCGTTTGTGGCGGCAGCGTCGGGCGGCCGGCTCGGCGGCCGGCGGCCGGGCGCCGCGGCGGTGGCGCGGGCGGCACGGCAGGTGGGGGTGGCGTCCGCCGCCACTCGCCGTGCGCCCCTGGGGATGGTGGCTGAGACGCCAGTTGCCGAGGGCAACGCGTCTTCACCGGTACGTCTGTTTTGTCTTGGTGTTGGCCCGAGGTTTCTTTTTTCTTTTTCTGGGTTGTTCTTTGCACGGTGGTGGAGCGGCTACTGTGGGTCAGCGTCAGCCAGAGTCGGCTTGGTGGTCCTTGGCTCTCGCTCTGCATTGCGCGGTGGCACCAAATGGGCTTGGTGGTCTCACGCATCGCTACTGTGCACCTTGTCGTTGCGCTTCGATTGTTGGCCGTCGCCCCCCCTCCCCGGACCCCCTCGCAGCTGGTCAAGCTGGAGGAAAAACAAGCCGACACGTCCTTGTCTGTAGTGCAGTCGATGGACGACGTCGAGGCCATCATTTCCATGGCCGCCGAGCTCCAGATGGGCGACCTTCGGCTCTCCCACGAGGGGGTGACGCTAGAGGTGACCTTCCCCGGCGGCGTCGGCTTTGACACCGAAGGCAACCTGCAGGTGCCGCCCCCGCCGGTTGTGGCCGCCGCACCCGCGGCCGTGGCGGCCGCGCCCGCGGTCACGTATGTCGAGGCGCCGGCGGCGGCGGCAGAGGAGGAGGAGGCGGACGAGCCCGAGGCGGCGGCGGCGTCGACGCCCAAGTGGGAGGCGTCGTCGGACGATGGCGCCGCCGACGGCGGCGGCGTCGTCGATTCGGACTTTACCGTCTCGTCCAACCGGGTGGGCTTCTTCTACTCGGGCGCCAAGAACAAGCCGCCGCTGGTGAACGTGGGCGACCACGTTGGCTTTAACCAGCCGGTCTGCATCATCGAGCAGCTGTCGGCGCAGTACGTGTACAAGTCAGAGGTGTCGGGCACGGTCGTGGCGGTGTGCCTCGAGGACGGGGACGCGGTCGAGTACGGGCAGAAGCTGATGGCCATCCGGCCTGATTAACGCCCCGCGCCGCGGCTGAGTACCATCTTGGTGGGGGGCGAGGGCGGGTGAGGGGGAGGGGGGTGCGGACGCTGCACGGTGCGCGTCTGGTGCGGTGTTTGAGGTGGCGCACTGCTTGCCGAGTGTGCAATTCCGTCTAGCTTGTTTTTTTTTTTTTTCGCTGCCCGCGCTGCGCAGCGCCGTGCCTATCCAGCCGGTGCGAGGCGGCACGGTGCGGCGAGCGCGGGACGCGTACCCCTTGGTTGTATGCTGCCCGTGTGTTCACTTGCGAGAGCCATATTTTTTTCTCCCACTTTTTTCGTACCCCGTAGCCCTCCCCTTTTATGGGGCGCCATCCTCGCCCCCCGCCGCCAGACACCACCGCACCGCCCCCCGTCGCCGGTTGCCCCCCCCCCCCCCACCCCGCGCTCACTGCGCCCCCCGCCGCAACCGGGCGGCCTCGGCGTGGGCGCCGAGCCCCTCGGCGCGGGCCATCACCTCGGCGACCCCCGCGAGCGCCGGCACCTCGGCGGCGCCGACGCCAACGACGCTGGTGACCTTGACAAAGTCCGACACGGACAGGGGCCCCGCAAAGCGGGCGCTCCCGCCCGTCGGCATCACGTGGCTCGGCCCCGCCACGTAGTCGCCGAGCACCTCGCAGCTGGCCTCGCCCAGGAAGAGCCCCCCCGCGTTGGTCACCCGCCCGACGAGCGCCCACGGGTCCGCCACGCACAGCGAGACGTGCTCGGCGGCGTAGGCGTTGGCCAGCCCCACCGCCTCGTCCATGGACGCGGCAACGACGAGGCCGCCGTTGGCGGCCAGCGAGCCGCGCGCGACCGCCTCCCGGTCGAGCGCGCCCAGCTGCCGGCCGAGCGCCGCGTTGACGCGCGCGGCGAGGCCCGCCGACGGGGTGATGAGGATGCCCGCGGCCATCAGGTCGTGCTCGGCCTGCGCGAGCAGGTCCGCGGCGACGAGCTCCGCGTCCGCCGCGTCGTCGGCGAGCACCACCGCCTCGGTCGGCCCGTAGATGCCGTCAATGCCCACGAGGCCATAGACGGCGCGCTTGGCGAGCGCGACAAACACGTTGCCGGGGCCGACAATCTTGACGACCGGCGCGATGGTCGCCGTGCCGTGCGCGAGCGCCGCCACCGCCTGCGCGCCGCCGACGCGGTAGACCTCCATGGACACGCCGGCGGCGGCGGCGGCGGCGCCCCCCCCCCCCGCCCCCCCCCCTGCCTCCCCACACACCTCCATGCACACCCCAATCGCCGCGAGCGTCACGTCGGCAATCGCGCCCGTGGACCGCTCTGGCGGGCTCACCACCACCACCCGCCGGACGCCCGCGGCGAGCGCCGGCACCACGCTCATAATCACCGTTGACGGCAGCGGCGCCGTCCCGCCCGGCACGTACACGCCGACCGAGTCGAGCGGCCGCACCAGCTGGCCGAGCACCCCCCCAGCTCCGTCGTCACCCACGACCCCGCCGGCTGCTTGCGGTGGAACGCCAGCACCCGATCCCGCGACGTCCGCAGCGCGGCGGCCAGGTCGGGCGCGACGCGCCGCAGCGCGGCGGCGACCGCGTCGGCCGAGACGGCCAGCCCGCCGGCGGCGGCGGACACGTCCACCCCGTCAATGTCGGCGGTGAGGCGGGTGACGGCGTCGTCGCCGTCATCGCGGACGGCGGCGAGGATGGTCGCCACCGCCGTCTGGGCCGACACGGGGGGGGGGAGGTGGGGGAAGAGCGCGTCGACGCGCGCCTGGATGGGCGGCGGCAGCGGCGCGTCGTCGAGGGCGCGCCGCTTGAGCACCCCGCCCGCCGCGTCGGCGGCCGTGTAGACGGGCGCGGGGCCCGCCGCGGCGGCGGCGGCGAGCGCCGCTGCCGCCGCCCCCGGGGGGGGGGCGCCGTCGTTGCCCATGGCCGGGGGGGGGGGTGCGGTCGCGGCGCGGCGGCGACCGTGGCGGAAACAGCCGAGCCGACCAGCGCAGCAGCTGCGGGACAATGGCGGGAGACGGCGGCCGCCGTCTAGCCGCCGGCGGCAGGGGGGGGGGGAGAGCGCACGGCAGGCGGGCGTCGGGCGACGCGGGCTTGGCGTCGCGAGGAGCGTCGCGGGGCGGCGCGATGAAGCAATGGGCAGCGCGCACCGGCACCGAGCGGCCGTGGCGGCGGATCACGGGTGACGGTCGTGGTCACCGCCGTGCCGTGGTATCCGCGGCCGCGAACAGTTGAAAACACAACAGACCGACCGTCGGGCCATTTCCGCAAAGAAAACGACCATGAGACTTGCACAAAAGCAGCGGCGTCGGGCGGATGCGCGGGTGGTGTGCGTTTTTTTTTGTTTTTTTTTCTCCGCCCCGCTGCACGCCGACACACCGCGCCCCTGCAGCGGCCATCCCCACCGCGCCTGTCCGGTTCCGTCTTGGACGAGCCGCTGGACAGCGCGGCCGACCAAGGGGGTTTGGCCGGCGGCCGCCGCGGCTCCAAAGGGAGCTCACCAGGCGCCGCCGGCGCGCCGCCAGTGACGGCAGCGCACGCCCGGCGCCGTACGCCAGTCCGCAACAGCGTTGCGGTGGGTGGGACACACGGGAGCACGCGGCCGACCAAGCAAACACAGACAAGAGCGCCGCCGAAACGTCACGACGGGTCGGGCACGGGCCGAGGAGCGAGGGGGAGAGGTGCCGGAGAAGAGGGGAAGCGCGGCTAGCCCGCTGTCCGCCCCCTCTGCCCTCTCCCACCAGCCGTCACGCCGCCGCCAGCTTGGCCAAGAGCAGGCGACCACAAAAAAAAAATACAGGGGGCGTGCACAACAGGCGCGCCCCGCTGGCGTGTCTGGCCACAACAATGGCAACGACCAGCAGAGCCCCGGCCGCCCGCGGCGTGCCCGCCACCCCCTCCTCCAACCCCCCCCCCCCCCCCCCCCCCCCGCCTCCCCAACCCCGCCCCTCACTGCCGGCCCAGCGGCTTTCTCGCCCCGTCCCGCGCCCGCGCCCGCGCCGACCGGTTGGCAATCGCGGCGCCGACGGTGGGGCGGCCGCGCCCCCCCACGGACCCCCCCCCCTTGGCCGCCCGCGCCTCCCGCGCCGCCGCCCGCGCCGCCGCCGCCCGCGCCGCCGCCCGCGCCGCCGCCCGCTCGTCCGCCCGTGCGCGCGCCGCCGCCGCCGCCGCCGCCACCGCCGCCCGCTCCGCCGGCGACCCAAACCGCGCCGGCGCGATGACCGCCCCCGCCCGCGCGACGAGCGGCGGCGCGGTCAGCCGCGCCGCGACGGCCGGCGTCAGCCGCTCCGCGGCGAGCGGCGTGCGGCGGGCGGCGTCGTACTCGGCGGCGGACCGGTACGGGTGCGGCACCGCCGCGACGGTGAGGGCGGTCGCCGCGCGGCGGGCGCGCGCCTCGGCAAAGATGACGTGCGACAGGTGGCCGCCCGCGTCGCGGCGGGCGGCGACCGCCGCCGCCCGTGCGGCCGCCACCCGCTCCCGCGCCGCCCGCGCAAAGGCCGACTCGGGGCGGGGGCGCTTGGCGCGGACGCCCGCGCCGTCCCAGGTGCCCCAGCCGGGGAGGGCGGCGGGCGCGGCGGCGGCGGTGGCGGCGGCGGGGAGCTCCGCCTCGACCGCCGCCGCCTTGGCCGCCGCGAATTCCGCCGCCGACCCGCCGCCGGCGCCGGCAAACGCGGCCGCGACGGCGGCCATGCGGGAGCGGGCGGCCGCGTCCTCGGCCGCGGCGTCGGCAGCAGCGCCGGGGGGGGGGGGGTCCCGGGCGCGCTTGGCCGCCCGGGGGGGGGGGGGGGGGGCTCCCCCGCCCGGGGGGGGGGGGCCGCCACGACGGGAGGGGGGCGCCCGCCGCGCGCCGCCGCGCCCCGTCCACCGGCGGCAGAGGGTGGGGGGGGGGGGGCGGCGGCAGCCGCCGCTGCCGCGGATGGGTCGCCCCCGCCGTCGCCATCCGACGCTTCGCCGCCGCCGCCGAGCGGGACCAGCCACGGGTTGATGCTACGGCCGACGGCGGGGGCGGCGGGCACGGCCGCAGGGGGGGCCGCCGCCGCCGCCGGGGAGGGCGCCGCCGCCGCCGCCGCCGCGGCCGACGCCGTCGGCGGCTGCGCACGCGGCGGGCTGGCGCCCCGGCCACGCCGGCGGCCACGGCCGGGCGCAGCCGCCGGCGCCGCGGCGCCCGCCGCGGCCGGCACCGGCGCGGCGCCGGGGGCGGCAGCCGCCCCAGCCGCAGCCGCGACCGCGGCGCCCCCCCGCTGACGGGGGCGACCGCCCGCGGGGGCGGCGGCGGCCGCCGCCCCGCCCGCCGCCCCGCCCGCCGCCACCGCGTCGGCGACGCGGTCCGCGGCGGCGACCGCGTTGGCCACCGCCACCGCCGCCGCCGCGTCCGACGCGGCCGTGGCGGCCGCGTCCCGGGCGGCCGCGGCGGCCGCCAGCCGCCGCCGCAGCGCCGGCGCGTCCGCGTCCGCGTCGCCGCCGTCGGCGTCGTCGCCGTCGCTGTCCGTCCCGACGCCGTCGGCGGCGGCGGCGGCCAACGCGGCGGCGGCTGCCGCCGCCGCCCCGTCACCGCCGCCAGCCGCCTTGCGCCGGGCGCCGCCATACGCCACCCGCGCGGCCGCGCCCGGCCGGCCGCGCCCCGCCTCGTGGGCGCCCTCATCGTCTGCAGAGTCGTCGGCGTCCCCCCCCCGGGCGTCGCGGTCCATCTCCTCGAGCAGCGCCCGCGCCGCGTCGGCCCGCCGCTTGATCGCCGACTGCATAAACGCGAGGCCGAGGAGCCCCTTGGCGGGCGCGCCGCCGTCGGCGGCCGCCCCCCCCCCCGCCCCCTCCCCACGGATGGCCGCGCCCAGCGCCGCCTCCTCCGCCGCGTCGCCCGCCTCGTCGCCGCTGCTGCCGCTGCCGCTGCTGCTGCTGTCCTCCCCCCCGCCGCCGCCGCCGCCGCCGTCGGGGCCGCCGCCGCGGGCGCCCGCGGCGCGGCCGGTCGACCGCCCCAACGACACGGTGTTGGCCTGCTTGTGGCGGAGCTCCCGCCCGATGCGGAGCTGCTCGTCAATCGCCGCGCGGACGCTGTCGGACCGGGCGCCCTCCTTGCGCTGCAGCTGCCGGCGCACCCACTTGGACGTATTCTTGTGGCGCAGGTTCATCCGCTCCTCCACCCGCCGCCGCTCCGCCCGCTCCGCCGCGTCGCCCCGCGCGTCGCTGTCCCCGTCCGAGTCGCCGCCGCCGCCGCCGGGCCCACCCGCGGCGGCCTCCTTTTCGCGCTTGAGCGCCCGCCGGTAGCGCCGCGACTTGATCTTCTTCATCCGCTTCATCTTGCGCTCATAGTGGAAGAGCGTGGAGCGCATCTGGGCGAGCTCGTCCCGCCGGGAGACCACCTCGGCCATCGTCATGGCCGCGTCGCCGAGCGCGGCATCGTCGGCGGGGACGGCCACCGCACCGCCGCCGACGCGCGCAGACGCGGCCGCGCTGCCCGCGCCGCCCGGCCCGCCGCGCACCACCCCCGACGCCGCGAGCAGCGCGTCAATCTCCGCCTCCATCCCGCCCGCCGCGGGCGCCACCGCCCCGCGCCGCGCGAGCACCGCCGTCGACTCGGCGACCGAGCCGTGCAGCAGCGGCTTGTGCTGTGGGAAGGTGAGCGTCCGCGCCGCGCGGTTGGCCTGGACCATTGGCTGCCAGTCGGTCACCGCCGCCGCCGCCGCCGCGTACGCGGCGGACCGCTCGACGCGGCCGACCGCGGGCGCCGACAGCGGCGGCGCGAGCGCGCGCGTCGACGCGGCGGCCGAGAGCTTCTTGCGGAGCTCCTTGGCCGCCGTGCCGGTCAGGCCCGCGGCGGCCGCCGCCGCCGCGTCGGCGGCCGCCGCGTCGGCGGCGGCCGCGGCGGCGGCAACGCCGCGGCGCGGGGCGAGCCGCGGGAGCATATCCTCGAGGCGGAGCACGCCGTCGCCGTCGGCGTCGCCGCGACGGCTGGCGGCCGCCACGTTGAGCGCGCCCTCTACCCCGACCCCGGCGTCGACGGGCTGCCGGTCGCCCGTGCCGGCCGCCCCGTCGGCGGCGGCGCGAGCCGCCCGGCCGGTGGCCACCGTAAGGGCGGCCGCCTGTGCTGGGGCCATGCCGCCCCCGTCGTCGGCACTATCGCCAGTGACGCCGCCCAGGCCGGCAGCCCCGTCGGTAGGGGGGGAGGGAGCCGCCGCGGCGGCCGCCGCCGCGGCGCCCGGCGGCGCTGCCAGCGCCATGGTGTCCAGGTCGACGGTCGAGGCGGCGGCGGCCGCCTCGTCGACCGCGGCTTCAACGTCCATGGGCGTCTCCTGCTTGTGGCAAGACCAGCTGCGGCGCATGGGGGGGGTGGCAGCCGGCACACAGTGGTGGGCGCAGCCGCCGAGACGGGGCCACCTCTGGGTTGGCTGGCGCCGGACGCCGCCGGCGTCAACTAAACTGTGCGCGCCGGGGCGGAGTGGTCGCGGATTTCACGCCGTGATCCAGGCTGTTTGCCCCAGGTTTTGTGGCGGAATGCGGCGGACACTGCGACGTGACTTGGTACTTACCTAAGCTGCACTCCCATTATGGATGCAGGCGAAATCTGGTGGTCCTGAGGATGTATTTGTCCAACTCCGGCTATACACCTCTCTTCCGGAACGTCACGTCTCCTTGTCATCCGACGGGACGCAAAGCTGTAGAGGACGGTGCACACGCTGGGCGGACAATGAAGAGACTCTTGTGCTCCCCGCATCCGCATGCCGTGGTCTACAAGGATTCGGAAGCAATGGCTGCGTATCGATCGACGGCCCCCGCGGGGGGCACGCGCACTGGGCAGTTGCGCGACGGTCATCGCGTTGTTTCTACTTCGCGACCTACTGGGACCGAGTGTAGTTTCAACATCGACGCTATGCGCGCGTGGTGCGCGATGCGTGTGCTGCAGTGGAGCGAAGGAGCACGAAGGTGCAAACCGCTTTACCCGACCATCAAGGATGCGGCGCCCTGGGGGTCCCTCTAGCGCAAAAAGCGGCGCTGCCGCCGTCCGCAGCGGCGGGACCGCCTTCCTTCGATTGCTGTCCCGCTTTCCCTTGTTAAACGATGGCGTAGGGTGGCACCGACTCGGGAGCGCTCCCCATAGCCCCCACACATTCCTCCTCAAGTACGTCTGTGTACGCCCTGTGGCGCGTGGTTGGCGGGGGAGAAGGGGGCAGCGCACCTCCCCCGCGCGTGGGGTGGGCGGGAGGAGACGCTAGCCCGGCGGCCGCTACCGCCAGGCTGTCTCCACCGCCCCGCCCGCCGCGGCGGCCGCCACGTGCCGCCGTCCGCGGCGCGTACCCCCGCTCATCCCGGCGGGCGGCGCCGGCCAAACCGGCGGCCCCCCCCCACGCTCGGCGCTGCCTCCCGACACCTGCACCCCGGCAGCACCAAAGACGGACCCGCACGCAGTGGCAAGGGAGGCGCGGCGGCGGCGGTCGCTGGGCGGCCGGGGTATCCGCGGCTCCCCCGCCGCTGCTGGCGCAGCAACCAGCGGGGGAAGCCCAGCGCCGCCGCCTCTGCGCGGTTGCCTGGTGTCGCCGCGCGTCTCCCCCGCGCGGCGCGCGGGCGGCCTCCGCCTACAGTGGGTGGCGACGCCGTCTGGCCGGCCGGCTGCGGGACCACGATTGTTCTCGTCTCCTTCGCGTCCCCTGCGCTGGGTGGCGGGCCGCGGCGGGCCGCGGCCGCGGCCGCGCCGCTTCCCCATTTCGGGGGGGCCTCGCCCGCCGCCGTCGCGGCGGCTCCGTGTGGGGCGCCGCTCCGCACGCCGCGCGGGTGGCCGCAGCCGCCCTTCCCCACCGCCCTTCCCCCCCCCGCCCCGGGGCGCACACCACACCAGTGTGGCACGCCGCATGAGAGGGGGGGGGGTGGGGGGGTTGCGGCTGCCCTGCCGTGTCGCCGCCATGGCGCCACACCGCTCGGCCCACCCGGCCCCGCACGGGGAGACTGCCTGCACGCCCGCCCATCGACGGTGCGCGCCGGCGGGGGAGCTGTAGTGAACCATTTGACTCCGTTCCACTGGGGAGTACCCCGTCTTCTTGCCTTTCACCATCCACGGAGTGGCACACCGTCTCAGCGGCGGCTGTGCATGCTCACCCGCCCTCCAGCGGCTGGTCGACGGGGTCACACTCGGCCACGCGGCCTAGAAGACACCAGCCGGGTAGCTGCCGCCACCCGCCAGTCCTCCCTCCCCCTCCGCCCTTCCCCAGCAACGCCCTCTCCCCAACCCCGCCCGCCACCCCCCCGGTCAGGCTGACCGCGTGGGAGCACCGGCTGTGCGCCATCGTTTTTCCATCCCTTGCCGAGAGGGTGCTCCCCGCCGGCAGTGGACCGCCGCCCCGTAGCGGCGGGCCTCGGCGGCAGCCAGCAAGCGCCGGCGGCATCCCCCGTCGGTCGGTTGGCCGGCGACGGCGGCGGCGGCCGCGTCACGGACGCCCGGCCGGCCGATTGGCGTGCCAAGGTGGCGTTTGCTCTGAGCCAGGAGCCGGTGCTCCGCTACCCGAACACCAAGCGCCTGTGCAAGGGCGTCCCGCACCAAACGCCGCTCGAGCAGAGGGTGAGGTACTACGAGCAAGTGTTTCGCAAGCAGAGCAAGTCGGCGCGAAAGAACCGGCCCGCCACGAGCGGTCGGCCGTTGAGAGGCGCCCTCCGTTCTTCCGCATTGAAACTGCCGATGCTTCCCTGCCCACAGAGCCTTTGGAGATCAACGCGGCGGCGCCCGAGGAGGCTGCCCTGCGCACCTGTGCCACAGCAGGCGGCGGCGGCGCGGCGGCGGCGGGCGACGCGGACGGCGCGGGCGGCAGTGGGGTGCGACCGGCGTGGCGGGTGTCGACGCACGACGGGCACGGGGGCTGACGGGGTGGACCCCACGGGTGAAGCGCAAGAACGTGCAGGGTCCGCCGGGCGGGCGACGGCGGGCGGCGGGGGCGGCCCGGGGGGTGGGGGGCGGGGGGAGGGGGGGGGGCGTTTGATATCGAACCGTCGAGCCAGCAAGAACATACGTACAGCAGCAGGTTTTGTACAATGCTCTTCTGCCTCGGCAACGACACATAGCCCGTGGGGCTGTGGACCTTGCGGTGCCCTTTCTCCGCCTTGACGGTGCAGTCTCGGACGGTGACGTCCGCTGCGCCGGGGAGGCCGCCGCAGAGTGAAGAAAGTACACTTTCAATTGGCTTTAAGACTTCAAGTGATTATCGGAAACCAGCCTCCGGCACGCCAAAAGCTGGACGCGGCCTTCTAGAATCCCGATAGGTGTCGTCCTCGACCGAACACGCTGCTATAGGCAGCGCCGCGCCACGTCTTGCCACGGCAGCCGCTGGCTGTCGTCTCAAGATAGAACACCTCAGACCTGGGCATTGACAGTCTGATCTCTCAGCCGACCGCTTGGGTCCCGCGACAGGTGTTCGATCTGTCCATCCCCACTCTGTACGCCAAGCCGGCCGGAAGCGCTGGAAGTGTGTGCCTGACCCAAGATCCGAACCGGGAATGGATAGGCACTGCTATTGGACAGAGACGCGAAGTTCGCGTCTCTCGTCGTTGAAACTGGTCCCTACACGGGATGATTCACACGAGGGCCCAACAGATCTTGCAGACAGCGCCAGCCTCTCGGTGCCACGCACGCACTCAAGACGTGTCAGTCTGTTCAGATCCGTGATATGCTCTCTCGTGTGCCCTTCGTCCGCCGCGCCAACCATGGCGCATCGCCGCAAGGCAGCCAACGAGCAGGCGATGGCAGTGGCCACACCCACAGTGAGTTTTGAGCCCAATGACACTTGCCAAGAGGAACCTGCCTCTGTAAAGTAATGCCTGACGAGCGAGGGAGTTTACGAGTCCTTTGCTCGGGTATTGGTGGGTTCAGGAATATTTTTTCACTCCAGATGCGAAAATACTCTTTTCACGTGAAAATGGTTGTCGTACTATTCCTGAATGTACATTTCGCTGGCGTGCATTTTAAACCAGCACGCCGGAGCGTGGTTTTTCGCTCATGCAACCGTTGAGCTTCAAGTTCAACCGACACGATTGCCCTAGCGATCCTCACGAGCCGACCGCTGTGTGTGCGCGGTGAGAACAGTGCTTATCCCGTGGCAAACAGGACCCGCCACGCACGACTCGGATTCATCAGTCCTACAGGTCTGCAGCCGACGTGCCTCGTGTCGGTATCGCTACGCTTCGTGCGCACCTCGCGTACTCCTGCCTGCCAGACGCGGGTGTGCCCGTTGGTACAGTTCAATACGGTCCAGACCGCGCCAGCCGGCGTGGTCCGCCATGAGGCGCGGGACGTTGCCCGCGCCCCCCAATGTGGGTAAACAGCGTGCTGCCGCGGAGGTAGGCAGACAGAAAGGAGCATACAGTAGATAAAGAAGCAAGAGGAGAGAGAAGAAGGCGGCCGACACCCCTACCCATCCTTTCGACGTCATGTCCCGGTCACGCACGTACGCCCATCGCTTACGAACTTGCCTCTTTATTTGCTTATCTCTTTGGATGCCTTCTCTCCTGCCTCCGCACGGGGCACGACGTTTGCCTTTTTCTTGGCGGGCGCGCCTGTGTTAGCGCGCCCGTGGTCAGCCGTATGGAGGCGAGTGCATGCTCCTTTCGAGTAGGGTTGACTGCAGTTCAGGCTCAATTGTTTGTGCTTGCTCCGCTCATATGAGTAACACTAAATCTGTCTGTCCTCATTTATGAATGACAAGACGTACACGCGGAGTGGGCCGTAAGGCGTTCTTTGTGCGCTTGAAAAACGTGGCAGTTCCCTTGAAATCCTAGGACTGTCTAGGCCGCGAGGCACATGTGCAACTGGTGTGTGTGACGTGGGTGGATGCGCCACTCTGTGCGCGAGACATGGCGACAAGTAGGGCTGACTTCTCTTTTCTCTCGAGACCCATCGTGCGGCCTCCCGCCCACCGGCTCTGCCCCCTCGAGGACAGGCTCCTCCATGCCCCTCCTGGCCTCGAGCCGATCCAGACCGACGCGCGTGCCCCACCGCCGGCCGCCGCCACCACTGGCGCACCCGCCACCCCTCTCGAGGGCGCACCCGCGAGGCCACACGGGCGGCCACGTGCACTGGCCAGTTCAGTCCCGGCCAGTGCACCTACCCGCCGCGCCTACCCGTCGGACCACCCCATGGCTCCACCGACGCACCCGCCCCGCACGGGGACCCGCCAGCGCCCACGAGCCGCAACCCGTCGGGGACCCGGCAGTGGCCGCGCCTAAACGAGACGGGTGGGATCAGCCCTAAGAGCTGGCTCCTCAACTGCGCAGCCGCACCCCCCCCCCCCCCTTCCCAACGCCGCAGTCTTGACCGCCGCACCCACTGGCAGGGCACGGGGTTTTTGGCAGCCAATGGGGCCCGCGTCGGTGCACCACGCCAGCGCCTTGCCCCAGTGCGCCCACAGCGCTGACGTCGCCGCCCGCGGCGACAGCGGCAACGGCCGGCATGGCAACGGCGGCGGGCATGGCATCGGCGGCCGGCCCGGCGAAGGCGGTGGCGGTGGTGACCGCGGCAGCGGCAGCGGGGCCGTCGCCGGTGCCTGGAGCGCCCGCGACATTGGCGTCGGCAGCGCTGGCAGGGCGATCGCGTGGCCCCCCCCCCTCGCCATTGCGGGCGTCGACGTTGGGCACCCCCCCCCGTCCGCTCCACGGTGACGGCGGCGGCGGCGGCGGCGGCGGCGGCGACAGAACGGCCGTCCAAGCGGCGGCGAGAGGATGGAGAGCTCCCCACCCATGACGCGCACATGCTCGCGCTGGTTCTCCGCCGCGTCGGCGGGCCGGGCGCGCCGCCGCCGCCGCCACCGCCCACGTTTGAGCGGGACGGGCCTGCGGATAGCGGCGGCTGCGCAGGCGTGCCATTGCCGCCGACAGAGGCGCCGGCTGGCGACGGGTCGCCGCCCGGGGCGGCAGGCCGCGGCCGCCGTGGCGCGGACGGCGGACGCGCCGGTGGCGGTGGCGTCGGCGGCGGCGGCGGTGGCAGCGGCAGCGGCGACCGGCTGATGGACGCGGACGCAGCTTCGTCCACTGAACGACGATACCGGACGTGGTGGGAGGCGGGCGGAGGCGGCGCTGAGGCCGCCACTTATGATCAGGTGCTGGCGTGGTGGGAGCACGGCGGCGGGTGTGCCGCCACGGCGCGGCCAGCAGGGGCAATCGGCGCCTCCTGCGCTCCACCGTCGTCACCGATCGTGACTGCGGCGGCAGCGGCGGTGGCGCCGCCACCCCCCCCTCCGCCGCCGCCTCGCCCGCCACCCAGCTGGCCGTCGGGGCCAACACAGGCGCCAACTGCGGCGGCCGCGGTGGCGGCGACGGCGCCGGCAGCCGGCGCCGGCGCCACCGCTACCTCCTCCCCGCCTGCCACCCGCCGCCCCCCGCCCCCTTATTCGCCGGCGGTTTCGGCGGCCGCGTCCGTCCGGCGGCCGGTCACCCCCGTCGCGCACCCATCGGCGGCCACGACCGCCCGGCGGCCAGTCGTGCCCGTCGAGGCGGCGCTCGCCGCCGCAACCGCCGCGGCCGACGCGTGCCGATCGTCCCGGGTGGCGGACCTAAAGGCCGCCCAGGCGAGCCGCCGCGCCGCCGCCGCCGCCGCCGCCGCCGCCTCGGCAGCCGGCGGTGACGGCGGCGGTGCGGGTGGCGGTGGCGGCGGTGGCGGCGGTGGCGGTTCCAGCAGCTGCAGCGGTGGGGGCGCCGGCGGCGCGGCGGGCCGCGCCGCCCGCCGCGCGACGCGGTGCGAGAACAACCGGATCAGCGCGCAGGGCGCGCGGGTGTGGGCGGCAACGTACCGGGCGGCGCTCGAGGCGGCGCTTGACGCGGCCACGGCCGCGGCGGTTGAGCGGGAGCGCACCATCGCCGCACTTGTTTGCGAGGTGGCCGCACTACGTGCGCGGCGGTCGTGACGGATGAACTCTTGACCGCGGCGTGGAGTGGGGGGGGGGATGGGGTGGATGGAGCGTTGCAAGGGGCAGTGTGTGAGCACGGCGGTGGGACTAATCTGCAGGCGGTGGGCCCGTCTCGCTTGCTCGCGCGGGCGTTTTTTCTGTTGTTGCTTCGACGCACGGGCCTGCTTTCCGTGCGTGGCGCGGAGGGCATGTGGGACAGCTGCCCCCGCGCCGCACTCGTCCGCCGTTTCCCACAGGCGGGCGCGAGTTGTCTCTGCCGCACACCCATGGATCCTCTGCCCTTGTATGCTATGACTATCTCCTGCATCCTCGTATCGATTTTTTCTTTCTGGCCATACAAACATCTATTTCTCTCTTTTGCAATGTTTCCGTCTGCGAATCCAGCTGTTGCGGCTGTTGCGTCCTCCCTTTCTCCGCTCGTCTCCTCGGCGATGCCCTGTCTCGTGTGACCATTCTTGCCCTCCCCCGCCTCGGCGGTTACCGCTAGCAATGGTTTGACCCAGCTGCTGGGCAGCGGCAGCTCAGTCTCCGCTTTTGCAGCGGCATGGGGGGGTCACAGAGTGCGTGTTGGCACTGATACTACTGGAGCGAGAGGAAGCCCCATGCACAGCCTGTGGCCGGCGCGTGCCATCCGTCGACTGCATCGCCTCTGTCAGAAACGGCGGCTGAGAACCTCCAGCAACTCCCAGAGAGCGAGCGGAGGGGAACCCCAAGTGAAACAAGCCTGTAGCTTGTGCCAGACTGAGTGGGGAAAGTAACGCCCGTGCTACGCATCATCAGAATTGCTATGAGCTCGTCTCTTTTTTACTTTGTGTCTCCACCTTCTGCTCTGCACGGGCGTTTGCACTGGGGGGGTGGCTGCCAGCGAGTAGAGGGTGCTGTTGCCAAGAGGAGATTCGCCGTGAAGTGCTCATGCACGGACCAAGCGGCGGTTTGCTTGGCGTACGCGCAACGGGTCGAGTGGATGAAACACGAGGCGCTCGCGCGCACGCATCGGTTGCCGCTCTCTGAACGGGCGGCTTCCTCCCCCAGGCCAGATTGCCTTGCTTGTGCCAGAGCCGAGAGCGCCCCCCATCCATGATCTGATCATGAAACTCGAGCCGAGTTTGCTTCCATTTCTTCTGTTGTCGGCAGCACACGTGCAACGCCCGCCCAAATAACGGCGCGCCGTGCGCCTTCTGGAAGGCACCCGCGGTGTAATGAAATGACCTCGTCAAACAGAGGGCACAGTTGTTGGCCACCTCCTGAGGAGCTACCCAAGAATGAACGGCCAGGAGCCATCCACGACATGCATGTCGTGAGCACATGTCTGGTCCTGGGTTCCATGCTCGCTGGTTGTGCCGCTCATTCTCGGTTGCGCCTCGGACATCGGCTGAACCGCGTGGTCTCATGATAGGGTCTTGCGACAGATCTCGCTTCTATGTAGGCCACGCCGTGAAGCCCAAGCGCGGCAGTTCAATCTCGATTGGCCGTGCGTGAGGAAACACACCAATACGTTTGACCTGACCCCACGCGGCAGCGCTTGCGCCTTGTGCCGGATCATCGCACATTCCGCCGAGGAAGGAGTCTGCCGCCTGCGGGCGATAGTTCGGTGGATCCCCCCAGTGTCAGCCGATGGCGATGATCCTCTGCGCCGACACCCGTCTGTCCCCACAACGTGGAAGTGACGTCGCGCGGGCAGTTACCCGTGCACCGGTGGGCGGGTGAACCGCCCACCGGTCCGGTCTGCGCGCCCCAGCAGTGAAGGGCGCCGGCCGCGGCCAGGTCAGACGCCCGCTCCGTCCATTCGCAGGTCCATAGAACTCTTTCTTCCAGATAGTTCTTGCGGATGACTCTCACGCTCCGCACCCACCGGACTGGACGGCGGGCCATTAGTAGGAGTGCCGCCTTCAGAGCACGCCTAGTTAGAACGGGGTGTCTGGTGAACAATGAAGCACTCGCCAAGAAAGGAATACAAGGCCATCACGAGGCAGCGGAGCTCGTCATGCGTCTGCTGCTGGATGATTTGTTGTTTTCTGTCTTGGCCATTCGTTCCCGAGGCGTCTCTGTGTTTCTCATGTTGACTCTCATTGGTTGCAGCGCACCAAGCAGACCGCTGTGAACTGGGTGTGGAAGGACCCCCCGGCCGAACGCCCGCTCCGGCTCCACTCTCGTAGCGCCCCTCTCAACTAGACGGTCCTCTGGGGTTGCGCTGAGAAAAGAGGTCACGCCGTCATGCAGCTCCTCGCGGAGGCCACAATTCTTGCGGGTCTCTCGTCATGAGCTGGATAAAAAAAGAGCGGCAGGCCCATGACAGACGAATCACACTCGACTGAGCATACACAAAACTCGTCTGGTTCTTTCGGGCGCTCCCACGTGACCGCGACACTGATCTGAGGTGGGTGTCCAGTCTCGCTTGTCGTCCGTACCCCTGTGCCGACGCCTTGTGACGGCAGGTCCACTCGTGCAAACAGATTGAACACGGTGCCCAACCGGTTCTGGGAAAGAGGCCGCCAGCGTCTGCAGTGCTAAAGCGCTCTTCCGTGGCCACACAGAGTCCCGGTCGGTCGTGGGAGTGTCAGCCGGCTTTCCAGTTTCCACTGTCAGAACAGTTTCTTTGGCATCGGGGGGTACCCCGAGGGCGGTCGAGGAGGACCGTCGATGCATGGGTCGGAGGTTTCGGCATGGGAAAGTCGGGGGGACGTCGGGCTCCATACGTGCTCCATAGACATACAGGCCAGGGGCAGTGTGCACCGTTATAGGCCGAAAGGACAATCCCAGACAGGCATGAAGGAGCCTATTGTTCGCTTAGAGAGCTGTACAAGCGTGTTCAACATGCAAAGGAGGAGTAGAAGCGACGAAGAAAGAAAAGCGGTGTCTGCACCAACGTTTGGCGAAGAAGCGAAGAAGCATCATTGCAACATCTCTCCCGTGGGTCCCTGGAGAGCATCAGGTACGGACATACAGATGTACTGGTCGTTTTCACGTTGTTGGAGGACAGCGCCATGTTATTGTTGTTGGAAGACCCCTCGCAGCATCCAGAACAACGACCAGTCCTGGTCGTAGCATGTACAGACCATCCCCCAAGTTTCAGTCACCTCCTCTCCCCACAAGCTGCCAGACCGTACCTTCGCTCCCCCGACCCCGGCCCCCAGAGATCTATAACGTCGCCTCCCTGACTACGCCCGCTTCCCCAGTTTCATTGCCCACAACCACCCGCACCACTCCTGGTCGCTGGGCGACGTCCACTGCCCGTCGACCGCCAGAGGTGTCTTCCCCCCGTTGCCGCCCGCCCTCAGTGACAAACCAGACAGGCGGTAACCAACTTCCCCCCGCCGCTGGCCACGCTGTCGTCGGCCAGCCGGCCACCCGCCGCGGACCGCCCCCGCCGGCGTGGCGCGGCTGTAGCCCGACCCTCCCGACCACCGCCCGCCCGCCATCCACTCCCCACCGCCGCCCGCACTCCTCCACCCTCCGACGGCTACCCCGATCGTGCTTGCTCCCCTCCAAAGATACGGCAGCCCTCACCCCGGCCGCGCGTCCGCCGCCAATCGCGGCGGCCCCTACCCGAGGCCGCCCACCCCACCAGTGCGGCTGCCCCCGCTCCCAGCGGCGGCTGCCGCCCGCCTCGCCGCCAACCACGGACTTCACGGCCTCCACAGCCCCTGGCGTCGCCATCGGGGCGGTGGAAGTGTGAGGGGCACGGATAGCTATCGCGCCGCGATGGGAGGCCAACTGGCCGGCACGGGCGACGCCCTTGAAGGGGAGGGGGGTGGGGGGTGGGGGGGAGGCGCGCGGACCGCAAGGCCCGCTACAGCGCGGTGACCCAGATGCCCGCCCTGAACTGGGCGTGCCCCCCGCCCCCGCCCCCCACGATTGCTGCTCCGCGGGGGCACCTGGCAGATATACAGGGACAGGGGGAGGGGTCGGACACTGCGCTGAGTGCTCCCGCCGGTCAGCACCTCCCCGCCGCGGTCGACGTCGACGCCGCCACCGACTGTTCCCTCCGCTGGTTCCACCAGCAGCCCTTCCTCGACCGCCAGCCCATCCCCCGCACTTGCCCCCCGCTCCCTCCCCCATCCCTCTGTGCCGCAGTCCTCCCCTCACCCCGCCGGCCCCACCCGCCCCTTTCAAGGCCGCGACCAGCACCGGGCGGGCGCTCGTGTAGACCCCGGCCCAGCGCCCCGCGTCGTTGACGCAACAGGGGAGGAGGGTGGAGCCGAGGCGGCCCTCGATGGCGTCCAACACCAGACCGAGGCCACCCCCGCGGGGAGTAAAGGTGTAGGTGGCGCCAAGTTCATCCGACGTATAGGTTCCCGCGGCGGCGGACAGCGCCGCCGCGCCCACCTGCAACGACGGGTGGCGGGTGGCGGTCGCAGGCCACACACAAGAACACAACATATAAAAGGGGGATCCCATACAGGTACACCCCTCTCCCCCACCCTACCCCCTCTTCCTTCGCGGAAAATCAGGACGGGAACCACACCAACCTCAACGTGTCGGGGGAAGGGGGGGAGGTGGGAGGCGGGGGGTGGGGGGGTGGGGAACGGCGGGGGGTGGGGGGACGGGGGGTGGGGGCGGGGGGGGGGTTGCGTGGGGTGCGGGGGGGTGGGGGGGGGGTGGAGGGGGGGGGTGGGGGAGGTGGGGAACGGCGGGGGGTGGGGGGAGTGGGGGTGGGGGGGGGGGGGGGGGGGGGGGTTGCGTGGGGTGGGGGGGGGGGTGGGGGGAGGTGGGGAACGGCGGGGGGTGGGGGGAGTGGGGGTTGGGGGGGGGGGGGGAGCGGGGTTGCGTGGAGTGGGGGCGGTGGGGGGGGGGGGGGGGGGGGGGGCCGCGTCACATGGGATCAAACGCCCCCCAGTGGGATTTGATAACAGCGGGGGGTGTTATCCAGTTATCAAACCCCCCTCACGACCTCAAGGAGGGGGTCGGATAACATGTTATCCAACCCCCCCCCAGAGGTCGTGAGGGGGGTTTGATAACTGGATAACACCACCCCTGTTATCAAACCCCCCTCACGACCTCTAGGAGGGGGTCGGATAACATGTTATCCAACCCCCCCCCAGAGGTCGTGAGGGGGGTTTGATAACTGGATAACACCACCCCTGTTATCAAACCCCCCTCACGACCTCTGGGGGGGGTTGGATAACATGTTATCCAACCCCCCCCCAGAGGTCGTGAGGGGGGTTTGATAACTGGATAACACCACCCGCTGTTATCATCATATCCCACTAGGGGGCGTTTGATCCCTTGCGGTCCGGCCCGCCCCCCCCCCCCCCCCCCCCCCCCCCCCACACGGACCTGGCTTCCCTGGCCGCCTCCATCGGCTCCTCGTCCATCCCCTCGGCATCCTCCTCCGGCGGGGGCGGCTGGACCGCCGTTAAGGCCACCTGGTCGGGCTCCTCCACCTGAGACCTGCCATTGTGCCCGTCGGCGGCGGGGGCGTCCTGAGCCGACCTCCCAGACGTGGACGACCCGTGGGCTGACTGAGGGGGGGGGGGAAGGCGCCCCGCGGCAGGCGCGAGGGAGGGGCCCCGTTCCCCGGCCACCTCCCCCGCCCAGCCCCGGCCGTACCCCCCTCTCCCCTACCCCTTCACGACCGCCCCAAAAAAAAAAAAATAGGGGCAGAAGCGGTGGGGTGGCGGTGAGCGGGCGGGGGCGACAGCCCACTGCGACGGGTCGCTCCTCCCGATGGGCGCTCGGGGTCCGCACCCCCGGGGCCGACCACCCCTCCAGACGACCTCCCCAAGGTGCCCGTGACGACGGCGACCGCCGCTGGCAGCCACTCCCGCCCCCGCCCCCACCGCGGACTGCTCGACGGGCGCACTGCGCGTACCGCCCGCGGGGAGGCGGGGCGGTTCGCCGAGACGCGGGCGCGACGGACGGCGGTTTTCATGTTCTTGGCCACCTCCCGCCAACCCGCCCGCGCCGCCCGCCGCCGCCGCCGCCCGCGCCGTGGCCGCGCCGCCGTGCGGCGATGAAGCCACCGCCAGCGGCCGACGCGGGAGCCGCGCCTCACCCACGCACCGCCCTGCCCACGTCGCCGCCAAGCGCGCCTCAACCCCCCGCCGCCGTCGCTCTCGTTGCCATCGCCCCCCCCCCCTCCCCCTCCCCACCCCCTCCCTCCCCCTCCCGCTCCACCACCCGCACAATCGCGCCCGACATCCCCCCCCCCGCCAGCACGCTTAGCACCTCCACCGCCACGTCCGGCGCGGGATCCCCCCCCACCCCCCCACCCGCCGCCGCCGCCGCCGCCGCCGCCACCGCCGCGGCGCGCACGCCCGCCACGGGCCGGAGCACGCCTACCCCCCCCCCCCGGCCCCCTCCCCCCCCGGCGGTGCTCGTCACCCGCCCGCCCGCCACAACCACACTGTGCGTCCGCCCCGCGGCAATGCACCCGCCGCCGCCGCCGCCGCCGCCGCCGCCGCCGCCACCCGCCGCCGCCGCCGCGACCGCCACCGCCTCCCCGCGCGGCGTGACCACCCGCCGCCGCGGCGACACGCCCGCCGCGTTGGCCTGCGCCGTCGCGCCCGCGGCGCCGGCGCCCCACGAGGTCGCCGTCCCGTCTGGGTGCGCGGCGACGCTGTGTGCGCCGCCCGCCGCGACGGCGACCGCGGGCAGCGCGCCGCCGCCAGCGTCGACACCCCCGCCGGGGGGGGACCGCACCCACCCTCCCCCACCACCGTCACCGCCACCGCCACCGGCGGCGGTGTCCCCACCAGCCGCGGCGGCCCACGGGGTGGCGGTGACGCCCAGCTGCCCCCAGTCATCCCAGCCCGCCGCGGATACGCCCCCGTCGCCGTGGGCGGCCAGGCTGTGCCCGCCCCCCGCCGACGCCGCGACCACCCGTCCCGCCGCGGGCGGCGGCGCCAGCACCACCGGCGCCTCATCCGGGACAACGACGAGTCCCGCTGGCGCCGCCGCCGCCGCGAGGACGGCGCCCGCCGCGCTCACCGGCCGGCGGCCGCGACGGCGGCCGCTGAGCGCGCCCGCCGTGTCGTCGCCCCAGCCGAGGAGGCCGCCGGCGGCAGTCACCGCCACGCAGTGGCGGTCCCCACAGTCGACCGCGACGACGGGCGTGGCCGCCGCCGCACCGCCCAGCCGCTGTGGCCGGGGGGGAGGCGCGCTGGCCGCGGCGGCTGCCGCGCTCCGCCCCTCCGCCGCCACCGCCGCTGGGGCGCTGCCGGCCGCGCCGACGTCACCCCCCGCGGCCCTCCCCCCCCCCAACGGCGGCGGCGGTGGCGGCACGCGGTACACCCGCCCCTCACGCGTAACAGCAAAAACGGCGCCGTCGGCCCAGCGCACAGCGACATCAATGACCCCCCCCAGCCCCGCCACGGCGTGCCCCCCCGGGGCAGCCCCCCCCCCCCCCCCCGCTGTCGGCGGTGCGCCACACGTGGAGGGTGCCGCCGGCGTCGGCGGCAGCGGCGACGCCGTCGGCAACCGCCGCGGCGGTGATGGCCGCCGGCGGGAGCACCGCCGGCGCGGCGGGCGTCTTGGACAGGGGCGGCGGCCCCCACAGCAGCAGCGTGCCGGCCGGCCGCGGCGGGGACGGCGGCGGCGGCGACGCGGGCGCCGCCGCGTCGCCGCCGCCGGGGCGCCCAAACGGCCACCACGCCCAGGCGGCGGCCGCGGCGGGGGGGGGGGGGAGCCCGCCGCCACCGCCGCGGCGGCCAGGGCGGTCAGGGCGGCGAACGCGGGCAACAGTGGGGGCGGGGGGGGGGACGGCATGGCGTGGCGGAGCGTGGCGGCAACCCAGAAGGTGGGCACAGCGGGAGCAGACGAACGCGGTGGGAGCGGGCTGCGCACTGCTCCTTGTTTGCGGGAGCCATCACGAGCGCTCTTGACACCGGATGGGCTTGAAGAAACCGTGAATTTCCTTGGAGTGGTCGCACGCGCGGCGGCGGCCGGGGCCCCAACCGAGTGGATTAGCGGCTGATCCTCACACCGTTTATTTTGCACTCTGCTGCGCGGCGGGCGCGCGGATCGTCGCTCACACGTGGGACTGGCGAGCGTTGCTACAGCAGCAGCCAGGCCCCGCGCGAATCTGAAACCCGGCGGCTGGGGCCCCCGGGGGGGGGCAAAACGGGGCGGCCCGGCCGGAGGCCGGGCCGCGGCAAGGCCCAAACGGCGAAGCTCACGGTCGGACTGGGTTTGTATCGGTCGGATTCGCGGCGTCGCTTGCTTCATGCGGCCAGCATGCAACTGCTCACGCGGCGCCCCCACCACAACTCGTCACTGCCCTACGAACCCTCCCCCAGTTTCGCCGCCGTCGCTGCGGCAGCCGTCGCTGCGGCAGCCGTCGCTGATGCGGCGTCGACGGTGCACCCACGCCGCTGGCGCTGGGATGGGGCGGTGGCGTTGGGTGCGCCGCCCCGCCCGTCGCAACGGTGTCGTGCCGCAGTGCGTGACACGGGTGGCGGGGGAGATGGGGAGCGGGTGAGGTGGGGGGGGGGAGCGGCCGGGCCACCCCTCACGCAGCGGGATGACGCACCTGGTGGTAGAGGGGTTTGGCGCGTCGGCGGGGCGCTACCGCTGCACGAGGAGGCACGCGTCGTAGTACTGGAGGGGTGAGGCGAACGCGGCACGGAGGGCGCTGACGGGTGACGTGCTGGGGTGGCGCGCGCAACCCTGTCAAAGGCGGGTACTTGCCGCCGTGGCGGTGCACCGCATCTACTAGCGGTGACGGCGTGGGGGGACGTGCCGCGCCAGCGGCGGCGACGTCGACGCGGAGCAGCCATGGTGGCGGCCGACGCGGGTGGCGGGGTGGGTGGCGACGGTGGTGGCGGGCGGCGGCGGGACGATGATGCAGCGGGTGGTGTGGGAGGGCTCGCCGGCGGCGGGCGCCGGCGCGACGATGACGCCGCCGGTGGTGCGGGTGGCCACGGCGGCGCCGCGCGGCGGCGCGATGGCGACGGTGACGACGGCGGGGACCGCAGTGGCGGCAGCCGTGACGGCGACGTGCCAAGTGATGGCACCTGCAGCAACGGCGGCCGTCGCGGGGACCGCCGGGGTGTCGAGGAGGGGGGCACTGCTGCCGGCGGTGGCGGCAATGCTTCGGATGTCGGTGGGCCGGCGGCGCGTGGCCGGGATGCCGTTGCCAGCGGCGGCAGTGGCGGCGGCGGCGGCGGCGGTGGCAACGGCGGCGGCGGCGGCAGCGGCGGCGGCAGCGGAGGAGCGCCGGCTCGCGGGCGCCGGCAACTCGAGTGCCCCGAGTGTACAAACAGGTACACGTCGATTGAGGAGGTGTTTGCACACTACATGGACGTGCACAGCGGCGGGTGGTTGCTTGATCGTGGAGCTGGCAACGCTCGCGTGCGACGTCTCCCCGGACCTGTCGGCACAGCTGCGGATGGCCGTCGCGGGGCTGGCGGCAGTGGTGCGGTTGGTAGTAACGCCGGCGGCGCGGGTGGCGGCGCCGGCCGGGCGTCGGGTGGCGGAGCCGGCGGGGCGGCGGCTGCCAGATTGCCACGTCTCTCTGTGGCGCCATCGACGGGTGCCTCCGCTGCCGCGGCTGCCCCCGTTACCGATAGAGGCGGCGGCGGCGGCGGCAGCGGCAGGGGGTCTGCCCGAGGGCGTCGGCGACTCGAGTGCCCTGAGTGTACAAACCGGTACGCGTCGGTGGATGGGGTTTTTGCACACTACATGCGCGTTCACAGCAGCGTGTCGAGGTCTGCTCGTAGCGGCGGCAATGTGGACGCGGCGCGTCAGAGCCGCGGTGGCGGCAGCGGTGCGGCTGGCGGCGGCGCCGACGGCGCGGGTGGCGGCGCTGGCGAGCCTGCGGGAGACGACGCTGGCGAGATGGCGGGTGGCGGTGCTGGCGAGGCGCCTGCTGGGGACGACGGAGGGGGAGGGGCGCTCGCGGCCGAGGAAGACGCAGAGGGGGGCGCGTCCAACGGTAGCGGACCGGGCGATGCTGCGTCGAGTGGCGAACTGGCTGCGGGGGGGGGGGACGAGGGGTAGGGGGCATGCATGCAGTGGCCTGAGCGGCGCGCGCTTGCATGGAGGGGGGCACAGCGCGGCACCGTGTGGCTGCGTGTGAGGTGATGCTCGAGGGCGTTGGCTGCGTGTGACGAGGTGCGCCGTGGCCACCTGCGGAGGTTCGTGTTGTGTTCATTTTTTCGGCCTTTTTTTTTCTGACCTTGGTATGGATGTTGGACCATTGTCGCCGACGGCACGCAGCTGAGCATGCCGTGGGGGTGCCCGTCGTGAGCTACTCGGCGTGGACCGCCACGCCGCCACGGGAGCAGGGGGAGGGGAGGAGGGTCGGTAGATTTTGGGATGGGGGGCGGGGGGGCGGGACAGGGGACTGTTGCGGAGAGGGCCAGGCGGCGGCGACCCCCTCGGCGGCGACCCCGCGGGGAGCCGGGTGCCATCCAGGTCGCGCCCACACGTCGGGGCAGCTGCCAGCATACCCCTCCCTAGTCCCCCCACCCCCGTCCCGGCTCGTGGCGGTCGCGGCGGTAGGACGGGCCCGTGGCTGGCGTAGCAGACGCGGCGCCAGAGAGAGCCGCGCGGCTGCGGCAGCCGCGAGAGGGGGTGGGAACAGCGCCGCCGCGGGCGGTGGAGCGGCCTGCTGGGCGGCACCACGGGGGATGGGGGGGGGGGAAGGCAGCGCCGTGTGGCGGGCGAACCCCCGCCGGCGGCCGCCTCGGCGGCGGCGGTGCGACACGCCCCTCGCAGTGGCGGTCGCGGCGGCCGCGCGCCTCCATCGAGAGGGACGGAATGGGGGGCACCTCGGCGGGCAGCCGCCGGGACGTTGGTCGGGGTGGGGATCCATGGCGCGGTCGCCGCCGCCACCCGGCACAGGGAGGGAGCACGGGTGCTCGCCCAAAGCTCCACAGGGGCGCGTGGGGGGGGCCGCCATCGGCAAACCATGTGTATGGTCGGGTGCGCACCGTCGGTGCGCACCCAACGATGGTACGAGTCAACAACAAACACCAGCGCACGCACGCACTACCCTACAGCCACACGACCCGGTTACTCCACCGACGTCCCCAGACGTGCACAGCTCGACTCGTCACGAGCAGGCAGCACCCCGTCCCTCACACACTCAGCCACACGCTCCCGCGCTGTGCCGCTCTCCATGCGTGCGCGCACCGTCCAGCGCAGAGCACATCCTCTACCCCCCGCCCTCCGCCCCAGCAGTCGCTTCCCCATCAGACGCGCCATCGTCTGGCCGGCCGTCGTTGGGCACGCCCCCCTCTGCGCCTCGGTCAGCAGCCACTGCTCCTCCCCCTGCGTCGGCAGCAGCCACCACCCCGCCAGCGCCGCCACGCGCCCCGCTGTCTCCAACAGCCGCCACCCCACCCGCGCCGCCGCCGGCGCGCTCGTCGACACCGTCACCCGCGCCGCCGCCGCCCGCCCCGTGACGCGCATCCACCGGCACACTGGCGGCATCTAGCCGTCGCGGCGGGCGCCCCGTGTCGACACTGCCATCGCCACGACCACGGCACGACACGTCGTCGTGGCGGACCAAGCAGTGCAGCCGCCGCCCGACGCGCGATGCGTCCACACGCGCACACCCGTCGTGGGCACACCAGTAGAGCAACGGCGCCGTCACCCCGTTCGGGTCGCCGCCGCTGGCAGACCGCCCACGCGCCGACGGTCAACCCGCAACCGTGCCATGGGCGCCGCCGCTGGCAGCGGTGGGCCCCTCCTCGACACCCCCACGGTGCCGGCGACGGCTGGGACTGCTGCTGGCGCCGTCCCCCCGCACCTCGCCGTCATGGTTGCCGCCACTGCGCCGCCCGCCGCCGTCGCCGTCGTCGTTGCCCCGACGCCGGCCGCTGCTAGGGGCCGCCCGCACCGCCGGCGGCGTCGCCGTCGCGCCGCCGCCCGTCGCCGGCGTCGCCACCCGCGCCGCTACGCGCGTCGGTCACCACCATGGCGGCGCCGCGTCAGCGTCGCCGCCGCTGGCGCCGCACGTCCCCCCAACGCCGCCGGCGGTGGCCGGCGCGCTTCCCCGCCGGCGGTGGCCGACGCGCTTCCCCGCCGGCGCGGACAGCGCCGTCGTCCTCAGGGGTGCACCCGCCGCCCCAGCCCGTCACCCGCCAGTGCCCGCCGCGCCGCGTCCGCCTCACCCCGCCCCTGCGGCGACGCGTCGCCTCCTCGTGCAGCGGCGGTGCCGCACCCACGCGCCGTAACCCATCCGCCAGGCGCGTCATCCCGCTGCCAAGGTGGTGTGCCGCCGCCGCTCCCCCGCCGCCCGTCCCCTCCGCGCCTCCGCCGGCGCCCGCCGCACGCCGCGCCGCGCGCGAAAACCGTTTCGCCAGGCGCGAACGCTACCCCCCGACCGCCGCCGCCGCCGCCGCCCCGCGGCGCCAGCCCCGTGGGCGCACCGTCCGCGCCGCATCCGCGACGGCTGCCGCGGCGACGGCTGCCGCGGCAACGGCAGCGAAACGGCGGCGGCGGGGGGGGGGGGGGTAGGTTGTGCGCGGCGAGGGGCGAGGCGCGGTGTGGGGCGCCGCGGGAGCAGAGTTGCATGCCAGGCCGGCGATGGGGCCCTCGGCGGGCGGCAGTGGCGCTACGGCCCGCTGTGGGAGGCCCGAGCGGAATTCAAAATCGGGTCGTCGGGTGTAGCTATCGCCCGGGCCAGGCCGCTGGGAATGGACCGTGCCGATCCGCCGCCGACGCGCGGATTGGGGGCGAGCGTGGCCACGCGCGCCGCCAGCGGGCGGCCGTGTCGGCAGCTCCGCCGCTACCAAGCGGCCGGTGGCGTGCAGGCCGGTGCGCGACTGCGGGACGCGACCGGCACGCGTCCCGTCTGGCGGGCGTTGGGACGTGCCGCTTTGCTGGGGGGGTGCGCCGTCGACCCACACAAGGTCGCCGTCGGCACCGTCCGCGGTGCGCCGTGCGCGTCGGGCGTGGCTAGCCTGGTAGCTGCTCGGCCACTGACACTGGTTGCAGCGGGGGATCGCCGGCGGGTTGCGGTCGCCGTTGTCCTCATTGTGTTCTCTCTCACCCTGTTGTGCTATGCCCGTTGCGACCGTCGAGAGAGGGCGGTGAGGGTGAGGCCGCGGGGGAGCTGGAAGAGGGGACAATGGGGGGGGTCTGGTGGCCGCCAAAGGAAGCGCGGGGGGGTAGGACGGGTTGGGCAGGGGGGGGATATGATGGCGGTACGGTTGCGGGCTTGACGGCATGAAGACGGGAGGGCGTAGGGGGGTAGCTGCGGGAGGTGCGCCCCCATCTGCGAACGCCGGTGGGCGCCTCCTCACCCCTCCCCCCCCCTGACGGCATGGCACACAAGGTGCGGAGGCCAACCTTCAAGGCTGGCACGCCGGCGAGATCCGCCATTGCCGCGGCCGCGTCGCGTCGCGTGGCGTGCATGGAGCCAGGGGCGGGAGGGCAGTCGCGGCGCTGGCGCTGCCTACGCACGCTTTGGCGGCTCCATCCGTCGTTGGGCCGTGCCGCCCGTTGGGCCGCGCGTGGACGTGTCGCCGTGGCACGTTGGGCCGGCAGTGCGACAGACCCGGGTGCATGGGCTCCCCGCAGCGGGACGGCCGCCTCCGTTTGAAGCGGCCATCGGCATGCGGCGCGGGTGGCTGGCGCCCCGCCGTCTTCCCCTATGTGCAGCCGCGGCTGACGGCGGCAGTGGTGGTGACGATGCGGGCGGTGGCGGAGGGTGCCATCGGGAGAGCAACCGTCAGCAATGGCGGCGCGGCGACGCGGCTTGGTCCCGCCGCGGGGCGACACCCTCGCGCGGGCGGCCTAGCCAAAAGTCTGGGATACTCAGGGGGTTGCGGCGTCGGCTTCCCCGTGGGGCCAGGTGCTTCCCCTGCAACCCCTGCCCCTCCCTGTGTCTCCACTATTTTGTCCACCGCCGCGTCCACACCCACCGCTCGACGCCACAACGGTCGCCGCCGCGGGTGGCCGACGGCCACTGGCGGCTGCGCTGGGCACCAGCCCCCTCCTTCCCCCAAAGGAGGTGATGCGGGTTGTGGGCGGCGGTGGCGGCGGTGGCGCGGCCGCTGGCATCCCCGCCACTGCCGGCAGCCTTGGTGGCAGAGATGGGCCCTCCCCCCTGGGACCGCCGATGCTCTTGCACAGAGGTGCTTGGCGGTACGTCGGGAGCGCATCCCGGCTACGCGTGGGCTGTAGGGGCGGGGGGGTGGGTGTCCTTGGCGACGGGGATGAAAGCGGTGCGGGGTAGTTGGAGAGCGGCGCGCCATACGCATCCAGCGGGTGTTAGATGGCGTCCGCGCATGGCGTTTGCAGAAACTCTGACTGCGCCACCGAGGGCTGCTCCCGAGCTTGTCGGCATTGCCGTCTGGAAGGCCGGCTGCCATCGGCCAGGACGCGGCCGCCGGGGTGCCACCGCCCGCTCTGTTGGAAGGGGCAGCGCCAATCGTTGGACGAATTGAGCGGGACCACCGCCGCTGACCAGGCTGGCGCCCCCACCGCCCGGAGCTGCGGCTGCTGCAGGCTGGTGGGGATGGCTACCCCCCTGTGGGACCACCGCCGCAGCGCAGATGCTGTCCTCACCTCCTCCACCCACCACCGCGTACTGCCTTCCGCGATGGGGGGGAAGGCGGGCGGTGCGGGGCGGCTATGGAGAGACAACCGGTGCGTACAATCTAACCAAGAATTTGATCGCGAGAATTTGTACGATTGGGCGGCCCGTCGGGCGCAGCCGCCGCAGCTGCCGACACAAGTAGAAGAAAAAAAACAGTCGCGGAGGGTGGTCGACGCGTCCCGCGTCGGCACCGCCACGCACGGGGGCCTTGGGCGCTCTCCCCCCCGCCGGCCTCACCCCCCGGGGGAACCACAGGGACCCCAGCCGCACGCTGCCACGCCGCCACAGCCGCTCCGCCCTTCCCCCCACAGGGCCCCCCGCGGCGGCACGCGCGGAGCGGGCGCTCACGCCGCCCCCCCGCCGCCGTGCGCCAGCGAAATGATCTGCGCGACGACCGGCGTGTTGAACAGCACGCTCTGCGTGATCATGCCGCCCGCGGCGATCATGGCCAGCCGGCCGTGCTTGATCTCTGACGTCCGCAGCCGGTGCGCGAGCTCCTCCCGCTCCTTGCCCTCCCCGCGGTCGAGGAGCCCGAGGATGTCGAGGCCAAACGTGCCGCCCTGGCGGGCGGGGTTCTTGTCAAAGAAGGCCATCATCTTGGTGTAGGTGAACTCGCCCTTGTAGGTCGCCACCTCCGTCGCGCCACACGCAAAGAAGATGAGCCACAGCAGCGCCGTCGGCGCGTCGTGCCACGCGCCGGCGGGGGTGGGGTTGGAGAAGGCGGGCCCGCCCGGGAGCTGCCAAAACTCCTGCACCACCATCCCGACAATGCCGAGCATCGCCGCGCGCCCATTCTTGATCTCCCCCTCCACCAGGTAGCGCGGGTCAAAGCGCTCGGCGAGGCCCCACGGGTCAAAGCCCGCGTAGCCGGGGAGGTTGGTGTCGAGCTTTAGGGGGCGCGGCGCCCACGGCAGCGCCAGGCTCATGTCCTTTGCGTCCGCGTCGTCGGGCTTGACCACCGCCGCCGCCGACGCGGCGGCGGTGACCACCGGCGCCGCGCCGGGGGGCTTGACGGCGGACGAGGCCGCCGCCGCGGGGGGGGCCGCCGCCCCGGGGGGGGCCGCCGCCGCAGGTTTGTCCGTAGGCTTCTTGGGGCGGGGCGGCTCCGCGCCGGGCTTGGCGCTGTCGGGCGGGGGGACGGCGGTCATGCGCAGCGCGCGGCCGGGGCGGGCAGGCAGAATGCCGCGGGCACCGAGGGGGGCCAGGGGAGCAATAAACGCAGCAGATGCCATGATGTAGAGCGGATGGGGGGGCGTGGCGTCAGGGGAGCGGGCGGGAAAGAGGGGGGGGGGGGGGGGAGTCCGCGCGAGCGGTCACCGTGTAGGCAGGGGTAGCGGTGCACGCGCTGAGTTCAGTGACAGGCGGGGGGGCGGGTGCGAGTGGGGGGTGTGTGCGACGGAGGGGTGGGGTGCCTCCCTTCAGACGGTTCCCTGCCGCCCCTTTCTATACCCGGTCCCCTGCGTCGAGGCCACCGTCCCCTTCCTGTGCCAACGGCTGCCTCCTAGCGCGAACCCGCCCCCCCCCTGTCCTGCCACTCTGCGCAGGTGCCCTCCCCCTAGCCCCATTGCACGGCGCATGTGGTGCGTGGGTGGGAGTGGAAGGTGCGGCCGCTCCATCTCGAGCTGCCTTCCTAGGCGAGGTCGAACGCTGCCTCCCCGCCCCGGGCGAGAGCAAGGGGGGGGGCGGGGGAGCGTACCGGGGAGATGGACTGACTGCGAGCGGTACTGGGCAGGGGGGCGCCGGGCTTGGCCGCACGGCACACCCCCCCCCCAGAGGCCAGCCACCCCTGACCGCCCCGTTCTCCCCACAGCCGGGAAGGCAGCGGTGGAGACGTCCGACCCCGTGCCCCACGCGCCGGCGGGCGACCCCCATCCGCGCGCCGTCTCCCAGCAGGGAGCTCTCCCCTGCCGCCCCCCCCCCAGATGACGCTGCTGCGGCTCTACTCGCGGACGGGGTCACCAGAGCGGCGACGACCTCCCCCCTCCGTTCTCTCTCTCGGCCTCGGCGAGCTGGCAGAGCCGCGGCGCTCCTCGGGGTGGGCCCACCCCTTCCCCCCCCCCGGCACCCCCACCCCAAGCTCAGCGGGGGTGGCAAAGTGCCCCTGCCCGACGGGGCAGCGCGCACACGCGGGGGGAACTCGCGGCCCGAGCTGCCGCGCCCGCCCCCCTCTGCGCATCCCAGCCGCTGCGGTCTCCCCTGGGCCGTCGCCGTCCCCGCGAGCGGCGCGGGTCGGCCGCGTTGTCCGCGAGGGGCGCGTCTGGGGGCGTGTCTTGGGGGACCGTCCGCAGGGGAGCGGCCGCGGGGGGCGTGCGGCCGCGCCGTCGTGCCGCGCCGCCGCACCCCGCGTCGCGCGCGCCGTCCGCCGCGCCACAGCCGGGGCGGCTACCGGCGGCGCCCAGCGGGGCGCCCGCACCCCGCCGGTCGCCGGGGAGCGGCGGCGGGGAGATCCCCCCCCCCGCCGCCGCGTCCAGCCGCCGCACGCGCCACGGCCGACGGGCGGTGGGCGGCCGTGTCGGTGCGCCCGGCCGGCGGCGCGCCGGTGTGGAATCTCTCTTCCGGGGAGCGGTCAACGGGAAGTACCGGGAAACCGCAGTGGTGGCGGATGTGGGCCTACTCCCCACACCGCGGCGGGGCGGCCGCGCGGGGGGGGTGGGGCGGGCGGGGGGGGGGGAGGGTCGCCCTTTGGTATCTCCGCCGTCTCCCAAAGCAAGATTGGACGCCCGGTCGTGCGACGCCCCCGCCTCTTCGACACGCCCCCGCGCGCCTCTTCCACTGTAGGTCGTCGCCGCTTCATCCCAGCCGGCGGGCGCCGTCGACGGGATCTCTGGCTCCCCGGCGAGTCGCTCGGAGCGGCAGTACGGTCGCCGGCGGGCCGGCGGCCGCGCGGACGGGTGTGCCGGCCACGCGGCCGCGCCGCTGGGGCGGCAGCGCCCGATATCCGAGCGCAGTGGGGACAGCCGGGCGCTTTGGGAAGACGGCTGTGGGACAAGCACAGCCCCACACGCTTGGGGCGGAGCCGTCAACGGTACGGGAGGGGCGAATCTCCCGTGGCGGTGGAGTGCGCCCATGGGCGCACCGCTTGGCGGGCGGGCGCGCCCGCCGGGCGTGGGGAGGCGACGCGGAGCTACCCGCCACCCGCCACCCACCCGCCACCCGCTTGCAGGTGCACGCCGCGAGGCGGGCGGGCGGCCACGCATGCAATCCTCGACGTTGCGCTTCGCGCGCACCGTCTGTTGCGGCGGCCGCAACGCAAAATACACATCAACACTGCACCATTGCTCGTTGTCGACGATCCACACACTGGAAAGTTCAGTATTGCAGTACTCCCAATTTTGTCCGATGTGATCAAAGTCAAGACTGGGTCTGGTCAACTTCCTATTGGTCAATCGGTTTTATCCGGCTTCATGGATGGCTGAGACGCAGTTGACCAGCTCTGGACCCGGCTCTTGACTTCGACCAGATCGGACAAAATTGAGAAGACAGCAATATATCCCGTGTCGTTCCGTTGCACCCTCATCCGACATTTGAATTTTGACGGCCACGACACGCTGGGACCGCGAGCGCGCGCCCGCCGCGACGGCTCTGGCGTGCCGTCCCCTCCCCCCCCCCCCCCCCCACGCCCTTGGGCAACCGCCGTCGGGCAGAGACCGTCGCGGCGGCAAGCGCTGCGCGCCGACCAGATGGCCGTCCAGCAGGGATACGCCGCCACCCACCCCCGCGCCGCTGCCGCCGCCCGACGGGGCGCGGCGGCGGTCGGCGGGCCGCCGCGGCCGGCGCGGCGGCCATGGCGGCGCCGCGGCGGCAGCGCCGCGGCGGCCGCACCGCGGTGGCGGCGACCGCGGCGGCGGCGGCCGCGGCGGCGGCGGCAGACACGGCTGGCGCCGTCGCGGCGACAGCGGTACCCGTCGCCGCGGCGGCCACGGTGACCGTCCATGCTGGCGACGCGAGTGACGGCCGCGGGGGTTGGGGTCGGGGGCGGGTGGGCGCGTCGTGCGGCGGCTCGGCGTGTGGGGTGGCCGTGACGCCGCCCCCCTCCCTGCTCACCTCCCCCTACGCCTTTAGAAACGCGCTGGCCTGCCGCCGCCCCGCGCGCGGCCGCGGCCGTGGCGGCGGCAACGCGGCCGCCGCGCGCGGCGCCCCCCCCGCGGCGGCGCCGCCGGGACCAGCGCGCGCGGCGCGGCCGCCGCGCCCGCCCCACCGCCGCGGGGACCGCACCGCCGCTGCCGCTCACCGCTTCGCGGCCACGGCGGGCGGCGGCGGTCTGCCGGCTGCCCCGCCGTCGGTGGCCGCACGCGGGGGGGCGGGGCGGGCCGCCGCCCGCGCGGGGGCGACGCCGTACGCGGCGCCCCCCCCCCCATCCTCCGGTCCGCCACGTTGCCCCCCTGCTACGCCAAAGAGCCGGTGGGACTTTGCCGCCACGGCGGTGGCCGCGGGGCAAATGTTGCGGGCGGTGGCGCGCCGCGGCCCGCGGCACCCCCCCTCGCCTGTGGTCCCGTGCACGGCGCGGGCGCGGGTGGGCACGCCGACACGCCAACAGCGGCCGGCGCCCGACGGTCGCCGGCGGTACCGAGTCAACAACGGCGCGCGGACGTCGGGGCACATGCAGAGATTGTCCCCTGCAGGCGCTGCACGTCGGCGCCGCGGCTGCCACCGGGCTGACGACCGGGTGGATGTGCGTGGCGTTTTCGTGCAGAGCTTCCAGCTCACTACGAAGAAGGCGGCACTACTGGAGAACAAGGCGTTTCTCGTGTCCTATCCCGCGGTGGGGGAGGCGGATGAGCTTGGGTGCAGTGCGGGCAGTGGGGGGAGGGGGGGGTAGCCGGGGTCCGCGGCCACGGGCGCGGCTGAAGCGGACGGCGGCGGCGGTAGCGGCGACAGCGGCAACGGCGGCACAGGTGGCACCCGTGGTACCAGCGGCGGGGTTGCCGGCACACCCGCCAACGGGGACGGCGGGTCGGCCGCCCTCTCCCCCAACCCCCGCGTGCCTTGAACGCGTGCTTTGGGCGGTGGGCATCGCGCCGGTCCACATCGTTTACTTTGCCGCCGACGCGCCAACGCGCCTTACTGCCATCACGCCCGGCACCGTCTACACATTCGGCGGCATGGTCGACCGCAACCGCCTGCGCGGCGCCGCAGCGGCGGCGGCGGCGGGCCTGTGCGCCACAGCGGCGGCGGCGGCGGGCCTGCGCGTCGCGACGGCGGCGCTGGACGTGGGGCCGGCGGGCTGCCGCGGCACGCGCGTCCCTACCATCCTGCACGCTGCGGCGCTGCTCGCGGCAGTGGCGAATGGAGCCACCTGGGCCGAGGCGGTGGCGGACGTGCTGTCGCCGCGCAACGTGGAGGAGGGGAGGCGGCGGGGCGGGGGGGGGGGTGTGAGGGGGGGGTGGGGCGGGGGCGGAGGCGGGGGCGGCGGCGGGGGTGAGCACAAGGCGGGGGCGCGAGAGCGAGCGGCTGCGGGGGTGGTGCTGGCGCGGTTGCTAGCGGGGGGGGGTCGGGGCGGGGACCCGCCGCGGCGGCGACCCCTCCCTCGGCCTCGCAACTGGCGGCAGAGCTGGACATGCAGGGTGAGGCGGTGAAGCTGGCGGGCAACCAGCAGAGTTCGGCGGTCATTGCCGCCCGCGCAGCGGCCAAGTGGGTCGCGCTGGAGCGGGAGCTGGGCGACGGGGAGGCCTGTGGCAGCGGCAGCAGCGCAGACGCCGTGGAGGAGGGGGGCGGAGAAGGGGGGGGGGCACCTCCGCTTCGTGGTCGACGCGGTGCTCGGGCGGCCTCACGGCGGGCGGCGGTGGTGGCAGCGGCCGCGGTGGCGGTGACGCCGGCGACGGTGGCGAGCCGGCCCCGTGGCGGGGCGGCCGCGGCGGGCACGGTAGCGCGCTGGGCGGCCGCGGCGGCGGCGTCGGCCGACGCGGGCGGACGTGCGGCGGGCGCGACGGCGGCGCGCGGCGGGCGGCCGTGGCGCCACGACGGCGTCTGGCGGGGGTGGCGTCGCGGCAGCGGCGGTGGACGGGGGGGGTGTCGCGGTGGCGGCGGTGGCCGGGGAAGGGTGTGCCGGCGGTGGACGGGGGGGGTGTCGCGGTGGCGGCGGTGGCCGGGGAAGGGTGTGCCGGCGGTGGACGGGGGGGGTGTGGCGGCGGCGGACGGGAGGGGTGTGGCGGCGGTGCTGGCTGATGCGGGGGGGGGGGGGGGGTGGGGCGGCGGGTGGTGCGGACGCCGCCGTCGTGGGCGCGCCCGACGGGCACGCGTCCCCGTCGGCGTCGAGCGCGGAGTGCGACGCTGGCCCGGTGGTGGTGGTGGTGGGGGCGACCGCGGCGCGGGGGGGTGGCGGCGGCGGCAGGGGGGGTTGGAGAGGCGGCGCGTGGGGGCGTGCTGGGTGCGGTCGCGCGGCGGTGCCCCCGTGCGCCGACCCGTGGCCACGACCGGCGGCACCCGCGGGACGGCGCCGCGGCCAGCAGAGGTCCGGCTGCCGTCTCACCTACCGCGCCCGCCCCCCCCCATCCCAAACCCCACAATCCTCCGTGGGTGAACAGGCGCACAGCGGAGCTGCCGCTTGCCATGCGGCAGATGGGTGTCGACAGGTGGCTCTCGCTCGGTAGGCTCCGCTCTCTTGAAAGCCACCACGGCCGTCCACCACCGGGAGTGTGGCCAGCCGCTACCTGCACGGCCGTGGAGCGCCGCGGCCATCCACCCACCTTTCCCCCCCCCCCCCCTCTGCTGCATCATACATAAACCCCTTGCGGAGCGCGCGCGCGCGGCGCCTCAACCCCGTCCTCCTCGCTTGCCCGCCGTACGCCCATCAAAGCTTGACCCACAGCGACGGCGTCGTCAGCAGCTGCAGGGCTCCCAGCTTGGGCACCCCCACCCACGGGAACCGGCGGACGAGCACGTCCTCGTCGAGCGCGGCGAGCCCCGCTGCCCGCTCCGCCGCCGCCTCCCCCCCGCCCACCGTTGCGCTGTCGTCGGCCGCGGCGGTGGCGGCCAGGACGGCCGCGACGGCGGTAAAGTGGATCAGCCGGATGCCGCCGACGACGTTGAAGCCCGGCACGAGCGCCCACCACCAGGTCATGGACGGCGGCGCGCCCGCCGCGCGCAGCACCCCATTGACCGCCGTGTACAGCCGCAGCTGCGCGCCGACAATCCAGCCGAGGCCCGCGAGCGCGGCCGCCGCGGCGAGCGCGTCGCCCGTCACGACCCCCTCAATGCCGTCGCCGAGGCCGACCGCCGGCAGCCAGCCGGCGGCGGTGACGCCCGCCACAAACGGGCCGAGCGACAGGGCGCCGCCGGGGCCCGCGCCCGTCGACGTGACCAGCTCCTCCTCCGTGCAGTACTTGTACCAGCCGTACCAGGCGAGGCCCGTCGCGAGCGACCACACCGCCACGGTGGAGAGGGGGCGCGCGCGGAGGCCCGCCGCCGACGGCGTCGTCGTCAGCGCCGTGTCCACCACCGCCGGGGGGGAGGGGGGGGGGGCGGTCGTCGCCACCACCGCCGGCCGCCGCCGCCGGGGGGTCGCCGCGGGGACCGCGCCGACGGCACCGCCGCCGCAACACTGGCGGGGGCGCAGGCAGTGGGGGCCCGCCACGGGCGGGACGCCCAGCAGGGGGCGGGTGGCCGCGGCGGGCGCCGCAAACGCCGCGGCGGCCACAAACGCCGCGGCGGCCATCGCGCCGGCCGCGTGGAAGGGCTGGGGCGGGTGGGGGGAAGGGCGAAAACGGCCGCTGCTGGGAACGCGGTGGAGGCGTCGTCGGCCGGGGTGGCGGACGTTGCCGGGAGCGGGGGCACTGGCCTGGGAGACCCGCCGCGGCGGTGCGACTGGCCGGCCAGCCGGCTGGAGGGGGACGGGGGGAGCCCCCGCCACAGTCGAGCGACCGCGCGTGTGGTCGACGCGATCCCGCCAGCGTGTGGCCAAGGGGGCTGGCCTTGAACCGCAAAGCCGAGGGGGCTGGAAGATCGGCAACAGTGCTCCTTCAAAAGATGCGGACAAGTCGACGAAAAGTCGCGTCCAAGTCCACGGTCTGCGCGGTTTTCATTCTGGATGTAGGGCCGACCCGGCGGTGGTGGCCGCACTTGGTTGAGTCGGGGGGGAGGGCAGGAGAGGCAAGACGTCAAGAGCGAGCGTGGGCGGCGCAGGGAGGTGTGCTGCCGCAGCAAGTACGCTGTGCGAGCCCTCTGTTTGCTCAGAAACGGCTTGAGCCGCCAGCAGGCGAGCTCCCCGCGGCTTGGTCTGAAGGCGGGAGAAAGTGGGCGTGGCCGACTGAACGGCGCGCGATGGGAGGCGAACGGGGTGCGTGGCTGTGGGGGGGGTGCAGGGGGGCACAGCCGCCCCTGCCGCCGCCGCCGCCTGCCGAACCGTACCCATGCAATGGCGCCATCGCCGACGCGCATGGCCGCCGCCACGGCGGCAGCCGCGTGGCGCGCATGGCCGCTACTGCACTCAAATGGCACGAGGCGGCGCCCGTGCACGCCCGCAGGGGAGCCGCCGCCGGGCTGACGCCGCCGCTGTCGCGTCAGGGCGAACGCGTCGAGGAGGACTGCGCCCGCCCTTGGCTGCTGTGAGCACGCCATGCCAGGCTCCGCATGCGGTCAACGGCGGGGGCTGCGACACCGGCCATGACGGCGGTGGCGTCACCATCGCGCCGACCTGGACGCACGCCGCGGCTGTTGCCGCCGCGGCCGCCGTTCAAACGCAGCCACACACGGGTACGGCATCTGGACGCGTGCCGACCTCCACGTGGGCACGCCGACTGTCGGAGCGACCGCCGCGGGGGCTGCGCACCGGCGCCGGCAACGCAGCCGGTGGCGCTCAAGCAGTTGTTGAGTGGGGTGACGGTGGGGAGTGCTGACCACCACCGCGGTGGCCGTGCGCCCCACCAACACGGAGGACGCTTGGCCGCTGCGGAGATGGCGACGCAGGTTGTGACAACGCCGCCGCGCGGCCCCCTCGAATTGGTCGCCACCACCGCCACCTCTAGGATAGCGGCGCACCGCCATAGCGCTCGACCTCACATGGCGGGAAGCCACAGGGCAGGCACCATTGGAGACTCTGGCCACCACATGGCTTGGGAAGACCCAGCGTCGCGTCACGGGGCGTGCAGTCCAGGCCGAAAGACGCCGACGGTAGGTGGATCACCGCGGTGGCCACAAGGCAGGAATGGGGACAGGAGAGGAGCACGGCTGCTGCGCACGGTGAGGAGAAGGTCAAACGAAAAAGAAAAGCGAGCAACCTATGTACACCAACGCGCGGGCTCACCCCGTTACCGTGCCCAGCCCCCAAGCCGACACCACCCGCTGGAACGCTGTCCGAACCGCAGCCGCTACGTCCGCGCCCTCCCGCCGCGCGTACACGCGCACCACCTCCTCCTGGCAGGCACCCGTGCCGACCAGGCGGCTGACGCGGGCGACCCCCCCCGGGCCGAGCAGGCCATCGTCGCCGCCACCCTCCCCCGCAGCGCCCTCCCAAAACGGGATGCGCTCGACCGGATTGACCGTGCCCATGGCGTAGGAGAGCACCGCGGGAGCCACCACAATGTCCTCGGGCCGGAGGTCCACGCCGCCCCCCAACACCTGATGCGCTGCCACGTCCGCGGCGGTGAGGCGGCGGTGGGCGGGCGCCTCGCCCGGCGCCGGCGCCGTGGGGGGGGTGCACAGCAGCTCCCCACACAGAGGGTACAGCTGTCGCCGTCGAAGGCGGTTGATGAGCGCGCGGGCGGGCGCCAAGGCGGGCTCGGTGGCAAACTGCAGGCGGTGGAGGAGGGTGTCGTCCAGGCCAAGGAACGCCGACGGGTCGTCGATGGAAGCGGTAAAGTGGAGGTGGGCATCCGCAGAGAGGAAGGCATCGGCAAGAAGGGCGTCAATGCCAACGGTCACGCGATGACTGAGCACACGCAAACCAGGAGGGGGAAGCGCATCATGACCAAAGGACCACAGAGCAACGCCAAAAGGTGGAAAACACAGGTCACATGATGGGATACGTTAGCGAGACGCAAAAGGACGGAGGTCCGAAGACCAGTACCGTGTACACCCACCACCAGAGTGCCAGCGCGTTCGCAGCAACCACAACACCAATGAGATCGGAGCAGACTACAGAAGCACACCCAACACACCTGTACGCCATCTTGTGCAGCTTGTACCTACAACGCAGTTTCAGCAAATTGGCCAACAGACATGACATAGACGCGCGACCACAGGTGCGAGCTCGACGGTGCGCATGCGGTCAGATAAGAATGGGGTCATGGGTCGAGCGTTCAAAACCAAGCTGGCCATTTGTCTCCACAGGTCATCAACAGGCAGAGGATGAACGTGAAAACGATCCAAAGCGTACCTCGTGTGGTACACGTCCATCAGGGCAAATGCCTCCTTGACGGGCCACCCAACCACCTTCCCCCCGCCACAAACCTTGGACGTAGCCATCAGCCGGCGAGCGTCCACCCCACATGGCATGTTGAGGTACCGCGAGTCGCGCGACAGGTAGTCCAAGCGGTCCGCGTCAGGAGCACCCTCGTCGTTGGCAACCAGCCCCATCATCCACGGGGGAATGGCGCCGTCCCGACCCCGCCCCCCGCCCCGACGGCGGACGTCAATCAACTCTGCCGCCGCCCGAATCATCCCCCGCTCCACGTCGAGGCCGCTCGCCTCGACCGCGTCCTCCAGCATCATGACGCTGCGCCACTCGTGGCGCAGCGCCGGCACCGCCTCTGGGCTATAGTTGGCGTACACCCCCCGACGGAGCACCTTGGTGTCAAACAGGTGGCTAAACGGCCCGTGGCCGAGGTCGTGCGCGAGGCCCGCCAGCTGCACCAGACACCGCGCGTCGGCGGCCTCGCGGGGCGTGTCAAACAGCGCGTCCCCGCCGTCGTCGCGCAGGCCGTGGCGGCGGGAGTAGGAGAGGAGGGCGTCCACCCAGGCGCAGCCGGTGGCGGCCACGCCGAGCGAGTGCTCCAGGCGGCAGTGCGACGCGGATGGGAAGACGAGCGACGTGGCGCCGAGCTGCTTGAGGTCCCGCAGCCGCTGCGCGTGGGGGGTGTCGAGCAGGGAGAGGGCGGGGGTGGACAGCTCGACGGCACCCAGGATGGCATCGTTGAACAGCTTGACCCGGTACGGCCCGGGCTCGGCGGCCACCGGCGGCGGCTGCCCATTCATGCTGTGCATGTGCGTGGGGGAGAGCGAGGCAGCAGAGTCGGGAATGATTGGCAGGGGTCGGACGGGGGCTGGGGGAACGTTGAAGAGAGGGGAGGAGGACAGGCAGACGGAGGAAGAAGCGAGAATTAAAGAGGCGGACGGGACAGGAGCCGAGTCAAGCCATCGCGCGCTACGGGGGGGAAGCGTCGCGAGCAGGGGGGTGATGAGTGGGGGTGGTGGCAGCGATGGCGCAGGACGCGGGGTCCGCCCGTCGCGTCCGCACGCGTGCCGCCCTTGTCTGGTAAAAAAGTGATCGTTGTTTCGTCCTCGCTGTGATCTTTGTCGCCAAAGAGTCGGCCTTTTGTGCGAGCACAGAGCTTGGCCACCCCAAAAACTGGGTCGCGTGTCGCGCCCTCCAGAATTTCACGACGCGTGACACGTCCGTGCATCCGCGGGGGTGGGAGCGGCGCGTGTCAAAGATGTCCGGGAGAGGAGGCCTCCGCAGCAGCGCAGGCCTCGACGCGGCTCTTGTTTTGTCGGACCCTGCGGGCGGCGCCACCCCCACACCAGACGCCAGTACCCCCCGTGGACGCGGCGGCAGCTGCAGCGGTGACAGCACCGTGGCGGTCCAAGCCGGCGACAACGGCGCCGGTCCTGGTGTCTGTCCGGCAGCTGTGCACGTGGTGGTGGCGGGGGTAGCCACGGCGGCGCCTCCGCCACCTCGGCCGCGGCGGTGGCCCGGTGGCGTGAGCAGGTGGCGCTGCCGCGGCTTTGGCATTGGTAGCGACGGGTTCGGCCTCTAGTCGGCAAACGCCTCAATGCTACCCTGTCCGCCTCCCTGGTGTCGCGTGCTTGCGGCACCGCCCGTCACTCAAGCGGCCGCCGCCACCGCCGGCACCACTGAAAAAGAGACGGGCAGGTGGACCCTGCCGCCGCGCCGTCGGCCGCAGCGCCACCGGCCTACCGCCAGCAGATCTCTATAGACGCCACCTCTGCCACTGGCGCTGCCGTCGCCGCCGTCGCCGTGTTTGCATCAGCGCCGCCCCTGTTGCCGGTACCGCCATGGCCGCTGCTTCGGCCACGGCCGCCACCCCCTTCCCCACAAATCAACCACCACCCCCCCGGCGCCGCTGCGTCCCTGCCACCGCCCGCTGCCGGCGAGGCACCACCCACCGCCGCCAATCTCGTCTTTGCGCTTTCCCCCCCCCGTGCTGTGACTGGATAGCCATCGCGATGCACAGCTGGACCTCAAGCGACGCGGACACATTGTGCCGTGGCGACAGGTTTTCCAGTGTCTGCAGGGGTGGCCTCCCCGGCGGACGTGGTACTGGCCGGCGTTCACTCGTCCAACGCATACAATCGCCTGGGCCACATCCCGCCGCTATCGCGCCCGCCTGACAGAGGTGACTCATGCGAGCCGCCCATCGCACACCTCTGCTTCACCCTCCCCCCCCCGGTGGAGACGGCGGGCAGCGCGGAAGGGCGCGCGCAAGAAGAGAAGAGCAGTAGCGAGCCGCCCATCGCACACCTCTGCTTCACCCTCCCCCCCCCGGTGGAGACGGCGGGCAGCGCGGAAGGGCGCGCGCAAGAAGAGAAGAGCAGTACAAGTGAGAGTACAGGAAAATCGGTCGCGGTGGCAGTGAATCCAGTCAGACTTTGTTTTGGTCGCTGGCGGATTCCGCAAGCCGAGCAAGGCCTCCATGCAGCGTTTCCCAGCGCGTCTTGTATCGCTCCGCGGTGTTGTTGACCTGCTCTATCCTATCTCCTTTACCCCCACTCTCCCTGCTGACGTACGGGTGCTGCGCCATCAGTCACCACCACCAGCGACACGTCGCCGCGGTTAGTGGCCAAGACGTGGGCGATGGTGTGGTTTGACAGTTCCTCGCACGAGATGGGGGAGGGAGAAGGGGGCAGGGGGGGGGGGGGGGGGGTTAGGACGGGCGACTGCGCATCCGCGCCATTGCCTGTGCTGCCGCCCCCGTAGTCGCTGCGGCACCCGCCGCTGCCGTCACTTCCCGGGTTGCCGCTACCGCTCCCGCCGTCTCGTTTTCGTTTCTCGCCCCGACCTTTGCCGACCCGCCGCCGCCAAAGACTAGGAGTTGCGGGTTTCTGCGCCGCCATCGACACGAGGCGACAGTTGACGTGTTCAACGGCACAGAGATGAAGGTGACACGCTGCCACGCCGCCACTTGCAATCGGGCACTGCGCTGCTGCGTCGATCCCTCCGTATGGCAGCCGCCCCTTTGGTGGTCCAACACACCCCCACGCCCCTGCCGCCGCTGCAGCCGCCACCTGCGCGTCAGCTGTGCTGCGAGAACATGGCGCAAGGCTCTATTTTGCACGCAGTAGCGGGAGCGGGTCTGGGCATTGCCCGCTCTTGTTTCGATACCCTGACAGCACGGTTGTCAGAATTGCACCGATGTCAGTACCTCACTTGACGTGGCCGATCTGCGGACCCGCTGGCGATTGCGAGTTTTCGTCTCGCGCCGACGTTGTGGACGAGTCGCGACAACGTCGCGCCCCCCCTCACACGCACGCGCAACCCCACCTGCGGAGCACAGACACCCCCCCCCCCCGTGCCCGCCCTGCAGCGTCACGCGCTCCACCCCCCGCACCCGCCCCGCCGTGGCAGCGGCCAGCGCCGCGCACCCCGCCGCGCGCGCGCGCCGGGCGGCGGCCACCTCACGACGCGGCGCGCCCGCCCGCGCCGGCAGCGCGGCCGCCATGACCGCCACGGAGGCGCCGACAAAGCGACGGCGGGCGGTGGCCGCCTCGGCGCGGGTCGTCACAAACGGCCCGTCGCCCGCATTGTCGGTGGTGCACCGCGGCGCGCCCGCCCGCGTGGATACCCCCCGCACATAGTCGACGGGCGCAAAGTGGCCGGCGCGGACGAGGCCCGCGGTCAGCAGCACCGTCGATGGGGACGCGGTGGGGTGCCCGCCGCCACTCTCCGTGGACGGGGTGGGGGTGGCGGGCGCGTAGCCTGCGGCCACGCCGGCCAGGTTGGCCACCGCCGCGTCCGTGTCGCCGTCCATGGCGAGCGCCCACAGCCCAGGTGGTAGGGGCGATCGCGCCGCGGGCGGCGTCGCGGCGTACGCGACCACCCCTCGCAGCACAGTCGGCGGCACGGGGGGCGTGTAGCCTTCGCAGAGGATGCGGGAGAGAAAGGGCGGCAGCGCAGCCGCGGCGCCCGTGGCGCACCCGCCCGTCGCGGCGGTCAGCGCGATCGCGGCGCCCATCGAGTGGCCGGCCAGGACGAGGCGCGCCGGGTCGGCCGCCGCCGCCGCGGCGGCCGTGGCGGCCACTCGCGACCGCCCGCCACGCGCGGTCGACGGCGCGGCCAGCACGGCGAGGACGCTGTTGACGAGCGCCGCGCTCGACAGCACGCCGCGCGCAGGGCACCCGTCCCGCCCGCCCTTGGCCGCCACGTTGGTCAAGAAGCGGACAAAGAGGCGGGCGCTGGTCGGGTCGTCGCCCGCCGGGGGGCCCCCTGGCGGGCCCCCGCCGGTGCCGCCCCGGTTCTCGGGCGGCGTGAAGTTGCGCGCCGCGTAGGAGGGGGCGGCAACGACCGTGTGGCGGCCGAGCGCCGCGCGCAGCGACGCTGTGTCACGCGGCGTGGCGAGGGCGGCCGCCAGGAAGACCACCAGCGGCACGGGCGGTGCGGCGGCACCGCGGACACCGAGCCGCGCGGGCCAAACCAGGTGCAGCGGCACGATGACGTCGGCCGGGGCCCCCCCAAACGGGTGGAGCGAGCGGTGGGGCATGCCCACTACCGCCTGGCAAACGGACTGGGTGCACCGGACGGCACCCGCTCGTGCCGACCGCCGCTGGTGAGCGGCCACGCTGTCGCCACTGACCGCCCCCAACGCGACGGCCACCGCAATGGCCACGAGCAGCCACCCACGGGGGCGGACGCGAAGCGGGTTGGCCATGGCCACGCGCACACGGACAGGAGGGAGCGTGGGCGGGCCGACCGCAGACGCGCACGGGAACAGGCCAAGGGGGGGATGGGTGGTGGTGCACAAGGGCAACGTCGACGGGGAGTAGCGACAGGGCTTGGAGAAGCCGGTCCCGGCGGCCGCCTGGCAACGGAGGGTCACAGCAGTGACAGAGGTGGCGGCGGTGCAACTAAACAGGCATGTCTGCGAACAGACGGTCGCACCGGCCGCCTGGCGACCGCGGGCCACAGCCGTGACAAAGGTGGTGGAGCGGAGGCTCCATGCGGAGCGCGACGCTGGCCCCGCACCGGGACGATACCAAGCGCAGCACATGCCAAGCACCCGCCGTGCTGTGCTAGGCGGGTGCGCCGCACGACGACTCCCTCCTCTGCACGGTTGTGTGAAAGGTGAATCCATTTTAGTCGCATACAGAGGCATCTCGGCTGCGATGCCAGCTGGGGAGCTGCGGAATAGTTTCTATTCGACCAATAGAACGGGGATCGTCGGGCGGACAGGCTTGCGGCGTCGGCGGTCCGGTTTCCCCCAGCGCCCCCCTGCCCGTCTCCTTTCTCCCACCCGCCCAAGTACTCTGAAGTCAGCGAACGGCATCGTTGGCGGCACGCGGCATCCAGAGCGCCACATGGAGCGGGAGAGGGGTGACGGGGGGGGGGGGGGTGAAGGGGAAGCCGCCGACGCTCCGGCGGCCGACGGGCATGATAGTCCTGCCGCGGCTACTCAAGATACCAACCGCGTCGGCAGCCGCCGTCGTCGCGGAGCGGCTCCTCCCCCGCGCCGGGCTCCCGCCTCGGCGGCAACCGGATGGACCAGGCCGCCCTCGTCTGGAAGGTCTCCTCTTGCCCCGCCCGCCACCGTCCGCTGGTGGCCAAGCCGCTGTCCCCCCACCGTCTCGGCTTTGCCCGCACTCGGCCCGCCTCACCCGGCGGGTGTGCCCCGCCGCGCACCGCCCGCCGTGCACGCACACGGGCGGGCCGCCCGGCTGCCGAGCGCGTGTAGCAACACTCGCCGATGCAGGCCGGCCGTAACGCCAAGGTCGTCGAGCAGGTCGTCGGCGGCGGCCACGTTGGCGGCGGCATCCGCGGCGGCGGCGGCATCCGCGTCGGCGGCGGCTGCCGCCCCCACCGCCCTTGCCGCGTGCGCGCCCGGCAGGCCTGCCTCAATCAGCTGGATGGCAATGGGGGCATACGCGGCGCCCAGGCCGGTCACTGCCACGCCCAATGCCGCGGGCGCTTGGCAGCGGAGGGCACCCCCGCCGCCGCCGCCGCCGCCGCTGCCGTCGCCGTCGCCACAGCCACCCGTGCCGCTACGGGCGTGCCACCCGCCGTGGGTGGTCCGACCGTCGGTCGAGTCCGCTTGGGATGACCCAACGGCGGGGGCCGCGCGGGGGTCACGTCCAGCTCGTCCCCATCTTGCAGGGCCAGCACGCAATAGTCCGTGCAGACGGCGGCGGTGAGGCGCGTGGCCGCCGTCACGTGGATGGCCCCTACCGCGGCGGGGTCGCCATGCGCCACCGACAGGGCGGCGCGGAGGGCAGCAAAGAGAGCGTTGGGCGCGCTGGCGGGCAGAGGCTCTCCGTCAGGTGGGGAGTGGTAGTCAGACTGAGCTCCACGTTGACGCCGTCGGCGTCCTCCCCACCCGCCGTGGTCGCGCGCAGATGTAGCGCCCGGCTGCTCTCCGTCCAAAACGTCCACGCCGGGTCCACAACGCGGATGCGCACGTCATACGGGCAAAAGTCACCGTCAGTGTAACGATATCGCAGGTAGTCGTGCCGGCCACAGTTGAGGCCTCGCCCCGCACGCGGAGCGTCAGCTGTTTGGTGAAGGCCTCGCCGTCAGCAACCAGCATAAACCGAACGGGACTATCCACCGGCGCCCAGACCGCCCCAAACGACGGCTGCAGCGGCCGCAGCGGCCGCCGCACGTCAAGCGGCGGCACCTCCATAAAGTGCCGGAACGGGGGTCCACTCAGGCTGAACGCCACGTCCACAGTGCCTTCATCCTGGACACCCCACCGACGCCAGCGTGCCGGACTCGATGCCCCCTTGCCAGAAGTGCCGCAGGTCTTCTGGCGGGGCGCAGATCCCAATCCGGGCGGCGGCGCGCTCAGCCAAAACGGTTTAAAGGTGTCGGTGGGGTGCACGACAAACACAAAACGAAAGCCGCTACCAGTCCGCACGCGGACATACGTTGGCTGCTGCGGCTCGCCCGTATCCACGGCGGGTGCTGCAGCGCGAGCGTCATGGCGTGACGGATGAGGCGCGGGCGCCGAGATGGACACCTCCCGGTCGCCGCAAAGAGCCTCCGTAGCCGCTTTGAGGCGTGTGGACGGCGTGTGGGCCGAGTCTGTAGCGGGCAACGGGCCACCGACCGAGCTATTGCTGTCTTCCCAATTTTGTCCGATTTGGTCGAAGTCAAGAGCCGGCTCCAGAGCTGGTCAACTGCGTCTCAGCCATCATGCAGCCGGATAAAACGGATCGACCAATAGGAAGTTGACCAGACCCAGTCTTGACTTTGATCACATCGGACAAAATTGGGAGTACTGCAATAAAGTGAACGCACGAGGGGGGTGCCGCCCCGGCCCACATGCGCCTGGCCCGGCCCGTTGACAGAACACCGCGATTTGAATTCGGGCCGGGGCCCGTCGGCCAAGGCCCGTTCCAAACCTGGGGGCAAGACGGCCCAGCCGCGGATACGTGCGGGTGACCCCGCCCACCGCGGGATGACCGTCTTGACGGATGGTTCCTTGTGGGGACTGTGGCGCACGGCGGCCGCGTAAGATGGGACACGGCGCAGCAGGGCGGGGATGGTGAGGCGCCGCCGTGGTGGCCGACGCCTCGGTTCGCCCGCCGCGTTGTTCCGCGGCGCCGAGCCGCCGTGGCTGGGTGCCGGCCGTGGCGCCGGCCGCGGCGGGCTGTGCGTGACTGGCCGGCGTCGCGGTCACGCCCCCGTGGACGGCGCACCCCCACCGCGTCGTTGGGCGGCGGCGTCGGCAAGGGAGCGGAGCGGCGATGGCGTCGCGGGAGGGGCCCTTCATGAACGCGACGGGCGGCGCCTCTGGTACGGGCGGCGACGGTAGCGGCGAGCACGGGTGGGATGGCAATCGGAGCGGGCGGCGTCGTGGTGCCGGCAGCGACGGCAGCCGACGCGGTGACGGCGGGGGCGACGCGGAGGGGGCCCCCGCTGCCGCCGCCGCCGCCGCCGCCCGTACCGTCGCTGTCGGTCAGCCCGCGGCAGCGGCCCGTGCCACGCGGACCGACGGCGGCGGTGGTGGTGGCGGCGGCGCGCCTGTGGCGGCCTGTGGTGCTGACTGGGAACCGACGCGGCGGGCGGCCTTGGCGCTCGTGGCGGCCGTGGGCCGCGACGCGGGTGCCGTCGGCGGGTTGCGGTTTCCGGCGGAACCCCCGCGTGTGGCGCACGCCGCCGGCGACGTCGGCCACTGGTGGCCGCGCGTCCACGACCACGTCGGCACGGCTGTGGCGGCGCCGTCGGCGGGTGTGCCGCCGGCGCTGCCGGCGGTTGCCGCCGCCGCCGCGGGTGCCCCCGCTGTCGACGGCGGCGGCGGGTGGATGACGGCGGCGGCCCGTGCTGCCGGCAGCGCGGCGGCTTGGGGGATGGATTGGGCGGCGACGCAAGCGGCTGGCAGCCCCTTTGATGCTGCCGGCCGGGCGTTGTTGGCTGCAGTGCCCGCTGCTCCGACGGACATTCCCACAGCGGGTGCCACTGCTGCTGCCGTTGACGCTACGACGGCCGCCACGTTTTGCAGAGCGTGCGGCGGCCGCCGCTGCTCTGTCGCGGATGCCACCGGCACCGCCCCCGCCACTGGGGTCGTCGGCGGCCCAGCACAGCTGCCTCAGACCCTCGACCGCCGCCTCGACGGTGCGTGCCGCGGCGGATACTTGGACGATGCGGCTCGCCGCAGCGGCTGCACGCAACGTGATTGTAAGGTGGCGGGCTTGGGAGGCAGGCATGGCTGGCGTGAGCGTTGATGGTGGTCGCGTCGATGACCGTTGCGGCTACGGCGACTGGTCATATGGGGGGGGTGGGGCAGTTTGGGGTCGCCGGCCGGGCGGCGGTGATGGCGGAAGCGGAGATGACCATGGTGGAGGCGGTGCCGATAGCTCCAGGGTTGTCGGTGGTAGGGGAGGGGATGACGACGGCGGTATCGAGAGGTCCATGGGAGGTGGCGGACGTGAGGATGGCCGAGGCCGTCGTGGGGGCGTTGTCAATGCTCCTGCTGGTGGCGATTGTGACAGTGGTGGCGGTGGCCATGGCGGGGGCGGCGTCGTGTGCCATCCTTCCAGTGACAGCCGTTGGTCAGATAGGGCTCCTGGGTGGCTGGACGACGCTATGGACCGCCACATTGCGGCGCACGGCGGTACGGAGGTCGGCGCACCGGTGGCGGGCGTGTCTGTGATGCCATGGTTGGGTGGTGCTGCAGTCGCAGCTGCCCCCACCGCGGCCGCCGCGGCGGGTGCGGAGGTGTTCGCCGAATTTGCTGATACAGCTGCTGCTGCGGTGCTTGGTGAGACTCATGCGGAGGACAACCTGAGCGGCGCACCCTACGTTGCTGGGACGTTTGTCGGCGTTGCTGCTGCACTGCACCTGGATGGGACCCCCGTCGTGCATCCGATTGCGGCTGCGCAAGACAGTGCTGCTACTATTGCTATGCTACCAGCCGTGGTGGCAGAGGTGGCGGCGGCAGCGGGCGCGGCAGCAACGAAGGGAGCGGCGTCTCCGTCGGTGGCGGATAGATCGGCGTCTGCGGCGACGGCTGGCAGCACGAGTGGCTACTTTCCGTGCAGCGAGTGCTCAAAGCAGTTTCCACGAGGAAAAAGTTGGCGAAGGCATGTTCGCGCTGTGTACCGCGGCAAGCGGCCGCACGTGTGTACCAATGGTGATCCCGAGTGTAGGGACGTGGGTGCCGAGCGTGAGGGGTGTCGCACGGCGGGTGAGCGCGACCCGTCGGAGTAGGGAGTCGGGTGGCGGTGGTCCAGCGCTGTCAAGTGTGGGTGGGGACAGGGACGTGGAGGCGACGTGGCGCGCAGGTGAGCCGGTAGCAGGAAGGCCACGCCACCCGCATCAGCCGCCGCCGCGGCCGCGGCCGGCCGCACCGCCTCTTCGCCCGCGGTTTTTTTTTTTTGTTCATCTGCTACCGGCGGCCCTTGTCGCCGACGCGCTCTCTCGCTGGCGGCCGCGCCGCCGCCGCACGCCGCCGCGGCTCCCGCCATCGCCGCGGTCGCGGTGTTCCGGCGCAGGGGACGGACCCCTGGCCAACCTCTCCACTTTGGCCATCCCTGCGCGCCATCTTCCGTTCCTCTTTTTCTTCGTGTTTTTTTTTGTTCATCTGCTACCGGCGGACCCTTGTCGCCGTCGCGCTCCCTCGCTGGCGGCGGCGGTGGCGGCGGCGGCAACAGCGGCGGCAACCACCGTCGTCAACACGGCCGCGGTTGCGATGCCCCCCTCCCCCCCCATCCCCGTGTGTATCTTTCCCCCGCGACGCGTGTAGGTTTAAAGCACCCATCGCCGAGGGACCACCCCGTGGCGGTGACGTCCGCGGCGCGACCGCCCCGCCGTCGGTGGTGCCGCTGCACCCCCCCCCGCGCTGCTCGCCCGCACCGCGCCTTCCCACGGTGGCCGCCGGCGGCGGCGGCCGCGCGCCGTCGCGGTCGCCGCGCCTCGCGACAGCCGCAGCCGCCGCCGCCTCCGCTGACCCCACACCACCTCCGCCCTGCCGGCCCACCTCTGGCCGCGCGCTATCCGCGACCGGCACCGCGGCAACCATACCGGCTGCCGCGACGGGTGCTGCTGCCGTGGACGGGTCCGCACGTGCGGCGGCGGTGGTGGTGGTGGTGGTAGCGGCGGCAGCTGTGTGTGTGTGTCACGACGGCGGCGGCGGCAGGGCGGGGTGGGCGGCGGCGGCTGTGGCGGTGGCGGCGCGTCGACTGGCAGCGGGCGGCAGCTGGTCGGCGGCGGTGGCGCGGGAACGGTCCCAGGCGGCGAGCCCCCGCCGCGATGCCGGCGCGAGCCGGGCGCCGTTTCCCCCCCCCTCACCGCCCTCCCTGCCTGTGTCGTCGCCGCTCCTCTCGTGTGGCTACGCCCGCGGGCGTGAGCCACGCCAACGCTGGCCGTCAGCGGCGCTGCGTCGGGTCGATGGCGCCCCTGGTGGCGACACGGACGTCCATCCTGCGACCGGATTCAGCCGCGGTAACAACGGTGCGGCGGAGCCACGGCGAACACTAGAGGAAGAGTCAAGTCGATGGCCGCTGTGCGCCGTGAGCGGCCAACCGCACGGCGCCACTGGGCGGGGGGGGGGGGGCTGCGTCGTCGGGGCACGCCCGCCGCGCGGCTGTGTGCAGCGCCGCTCAAGCGCGCCGAAGAGCCCCGATGGTTGGGGGGGCAGCTGCGCCGCCGGTCCCACCCAGCTGCGGTCTGACGGCTGCAGCGGTCGGGTTGCGGCTGGTGGCCTCCGCCGCCACCGTTCGTCGGCCGTCTGTGGTGGGTGGCGCTCGCTGGGTGTAGGACTAGCCCGTGGACGTGGCGGCTAGGGTCGCTGGCCTGGACGGGCCTCTTTCCCGTGGTCCGCCTCGGCCGATTTTCTCCGGCCGCCGGCGGCCTCGTCAGCCCCCAGAGAACGATGGATGGGTGCCGTGGCGTGAGCGTCGGCCAGCGACCTCTGCCACTGCTGCCACTGCCTCGGCCATCACCGCCGCCGCCGCCGCCGCCGCCGCCGGTACCCCATTCGCCCACTGCCGTTGCCGCTGCCGCCGCCGTCGCCGGGCGGGGGGGGCACCAGTAGCGGCGGTACTGGCAGGCGCCCCGTGGCTGGAGAGGGGTTGGCGGCGGGGATTCGCAGCAGGGCACGTGCCAAGGAAGGCGCCCCAGGCTGGTGCCAAGCCTCGAAGCGCCGTGCCCAACGTGACCCCGTTGGGGGGTGACGCGCGCGACCGGGAGGACGCGGCGTGTCGAGAACGCCAGGCGGGTATCGTTGCGAGGGGCGGCTGCGTGGGGAGGTCCCAGCAGGGTTTTCTCCAGACCCCGAGTCCTTGTCACCTCACCGTCGCGCGGTGGGGACCGTCGGGCAATTCACTGGTGGAAACCCTCGTGGGTCGGCTCCGGCCAGGGTGGCGACGCCGCAACGAGCCCGTCTGGCTGGCGTCGGGTGGTGGAGAGCGCCCCTTCTCCAGTGCCGAGCAGCGTGTAGATGGGTGCCAGTGCCAGTTGCTCAGCGGGCCGAGGGTCAGAGGATGGCATGCGACCGGGTGTGCGATGTGCGCTCAAGACAAGACGATCATTTAGTAAAAGATAAACGGGGGCTGTCGCGGAAAAAATAAACAAAGAAAACACCCCGTTGCACACGTGCCCCACAGACCCCTCCTTCCCTCCGCCCCTGCGCGCCGCCGCGCCCAGCCGCTCAGGCGTATTCGGCGGCTGCCGCGACGCCGTCGCTGTTGGCCACGTCCAGCGACTTCTCCGCCGGCTCCTCGTCAGCGGAGCGCGCCACCGCGGAGCGGCGCTTCTTGAGCCCGAGGTTCTCCACCATCGACGAGTCGCACACCGCGCGGAGGGTGAGGGAGAGCGCGACGAGCGCGCCACCCCAGGACGCGAAAAACGCGGGGGACCCCCACAGCACCATGGCGTCGCCGCCCTCCACCGCCGCCGTCTTGGCCGACGTCACCAGCGCGGCGGCCGCCACCCACAGACCGAGCGTCAGGACGCTGCCCAACAGCTGAATCCCGTCCGCCACGCCGAGGCTCGCCGCCTTGGCCACCAGCACAATGATGACAATCACGGACGACACGGCGCCAATGCCAACCAGCGCCTTGACGCGGTCGGAGCACTCGACTAGTTCGGGGAGGATGCGGCAAAACTCGAGCGCGTTGCCACTGGGAGGGGGAACAAAGAACGCGGGGCCAAGGGAAGGAGGGGTGAAGAGAGGAAGGGGGGCAGGGGGTACGTGGGACGCGGAGAAGAAAGCAAGAACGTTGCAGAGAATATTGGCTGGACGCGTCAGTTGCTGTCGCTGCCAGTCGCGACCAAACGCATTGAAAGAGAGCGCGACCAGAAAAGATGGTACGAACCAGGCTCAGCGAGTGGGAACGCGTCAACGTACAAGATGGTGAGACTGATGATCAGCAGCAGAACCAGCTTCTGGAAGGCATGGCCCCTGTCCGAGTGATGGATGAGCGCCATGTCGATGCGGGTGAGGTCGGGATGAGGTAGCACTTGGACTTGGTCGACAGGGGGCGGCGATGGGGAAAGAGACGGGGGAGTGGCAGTGCTAGGCCGTTGGCGGCAAGGGAAGGGGAGGAGATGTCGGCGGCTATGGCGGGCGCGAGTGGCTTGATGGCTCCAGGGGAAGTGCTGCCACAGCCGCGGGCGACTGCGCTTATAGCAGCCAGTACGGCCGCGCGCTAGTCGCCCGCGGGCGGGCCCCCACGTTGAGAGGTGGAGAACGCCTCCCGCCCGCTGGCCACGGCTAGGCAGCCAACCGGGAGGTTCCCCTCCCGCTGCTCGCTCTCCCCTCCCCCCCGACCTCCCCACGTTCGCACGCCACTGCGACTGAGCCACACCCCTGCAACCGCGCATCGGTGGTGGCGGGTGCATGGCGCGGGGCAATCCCGTCCCCCCACCCCCCCCAGGCGGGTCAATCGGGACAGGTGGCGCCGATGTGAGGCGGTGGCGGGTGCCACGGCCGCGGCGCCGCGCGTCAGAGTCGGGGGGACGTGCAAAAAAAGAAAACGGCACACCCCCACCCCTGTGGGTGGTGGGCGGTGGCAGGCCGCGGCGGGTGACCAGCCGCTCGGCAGACGCGCGCGGCCCGTGGGGGGGGCGCGTGGCCACGCGGCCCGCGCGGGGGACGGGCGGCCAAGGCGTGGAGGGGGGGGGAACAGCGCGGGGGCGAGACCTCGGGGCTAGGGTTTCGCGGGCGCCCGCTGCTCGAGTGGGCCGGTACGCCCGAGACCGGCCCGCGCGTTCATACTAAATGAGAAGGGGGGCGGGGCGTAGCCGGCGTGGGCGGAGGCACGGCCAACGGGCCCGTATGCATACGCGGGTGTGTCTGATAGGGGGAGGTGCGTGGATGGGGGGGATCCCGGCCCAATCTCCCGTGGGAGGGTTGTTGAAGCGTCGCTCAACCGTCGCCGCCGACTGGCCAATCGGAGTGCGCAGATACGGGGACCATCGTTGTGGTGTCGGCGGCGCGAGCAACGGGTGGTGGACAGATCGCCCGGTGTGGCGGCAATGCTGGAAGCGAGGGGACGCGTGCCGAATAGACAACCACGACCGGGAGTCTCACGTCTCGCTGGAAGTGGAGGGGACTCACAGAAGCTGGGGCAGCTACCAGACAGCGACGGGGGGTGGGTGGAACGCATCGTCAAGACTCGTCCCTTGTGATTTGTCGTAGGACTGGATGCGCCGGCAGAGAAGCGCCGACAGAGAAGCGACGACAGAGAAGCGATGTCGACGCAAATTCCATGAAGTCGGCAAGCCACTGGCATAGGGGGACTACTACTGTACATAACTCCCACAACTCCGCGGCCGAAGATCCATCGCGAACGCCGGTGCCAAAAACGCCGGTGCCAAAATTTGTGGATTGACGGCTGTGTCTGTGGCACGCCGGCAATATTCGCCTACACCCCGCGTGCTGGGTTGCTGGTGCCGTCGTTTCCCCCCCCCCCTCCTCGGTCATCCCCTACTTCCCCCCCCTCCCCACTTTCTGCTGTCCAACCCCGGCAGCGCCGGCTGGCAGCCGCCGCCGCCGCGCGTACGGGCACGACCGCGGCATGCGGCCGCCGCCGGCCGCGCCCGGCCCGCGACGCTGACCTGCCCGCCCGCCCGCCCGTCACGCCGCCGCTGGCGCGCCGCTGCCGCGGCTGCGCCCGCCGCTGCCGGTGCCCCAGGCGCTGCCGCTCCCGCCGCCGCCGCCGCCTCTGCTGCCGCTGCCGCAGCCGTCGCCGTCGCCGCTGTCGTTGCCGTTGACGCCGTCGACGCCGCCGCCGCTGCCGCTGCCTTCCGCGTCGCGGCCGCCGCGGCCGCGCGCACGGCCACGACAGGGGCGGCTGTCAGCGGCCCTACCGCGGCGCACACCGCGCCGTGCCACGCCACGCCATTGCCCGTGCTCCTCCCGCCGCCCTTCGGCTCGCCGCCGTCAGTTGTTCCCACATCCCCCCCCCCCTCCCCCCCGCCAACCCAGGCCCCCCTCCCGACACTTTTCAAGCCACTCTCCCCCCCTCTACACCTCGCTCTCTCCCCCCCCCCCTATATCCTCTTCCCCTCCACCCCATCCCCCCTCCCTCCCCCCCCCTCCCCTCTCCCCATGCTTCAGCGCTCTGCGGGCGGCGGCGCGCCCGCCGCCCGCCGCGCCGCCGCGCGGCTGGCTCGGCGGCTGCGCGTGGCCGCGGCGACCGCGGCGGGACCGGCGGCGGCTGCGGCGCCACCGTTAGGCGGCTGGGCGGTGCCACCGCCGGCGGTACCTGTGGACGGCGGCGGCTTTGGCGGCGGCGGCGGCGGCGGCGGTGGCGGTGGCGGTGGCGGTGGCGGCGGCAGCGAAGGCGTTCTTGGTGGTGGGGGGGTGGGGAGGGGGTGGGTGGGGGGAGGGACTGCCCCCCCCCTCCCCACCGCTGGGCGCAAGCGCTCCCCCTTCCCGCGGCGGCGCCATCATGGCGGCGCCGCCGCCGCGGCGACCGCGGCGGTCGTCGCGGCGGTCGTCGTGGCGGGCGGGTGGCTCGTGTGGACGGCCGTCGCGGCGGCTGCGCGCGCGGCGGCGGGCGTGTGGCGCGGGGTGGGGGCGGCTGGCGACGGCGAGGGGCTGCTGGGTGGGGTGCGTGGCGGTGCCGCCGGCAGCGTCCCTGGTAGCGGCGGCGGCCTCGGCCACGGGCTTGGCGGGGCGGCGGTGGGCGGGGTCTGGCCGGCCGCCGCCGCCGCCGCGCGCGGCACGGCCGGGGTGCTCGAAGTGGTGTCCACCCCCGGCGGCTCGACGACGTGCCGCGTGCACGGCGTGTGCCACACGGCCGGTGGGGGCGTGACGGTGCCCGCGTGGCTCGCCGCCCACGCGGCGGTCGTCGAGGCGTGCGGGCTGCCGGCGATTGCGCCCGCGGGCGGCGCCGCCGCCGCCGCCGTCGGTGTGGGCGTGGCGGGTGCGCCGGCGGGCGCGGCGCCGCCGCTGGTGACGTTTGCCGACGTGCCCGCGGGGGTGGCGCCGCTGCCGCTCGACTGGGTCGGCGTCGGCGTGTCGCCGGCCGCGTTTGGCGGCTGGGCGGCGGCCGCCCGCCGCACGGGCGCGCTCTTCTCGTTTTACCTCGCCGCGTCGTTTGTGGGGGGGGGGGGGGCGGCGCGGCCGGGAGGGGGGAGGGACGACGCCGACGGAGACGGTGGCGGCGGGGGCGGTGGTGGTGGCGGTGCGCCCGCCGCGGCAGAGTATGCGTGCTTTGCGCCGGGCGGCGCGGTGTGTGGCGGCGCGGGGGGGAGTGGTGCGGGGGGAAGTGCTGATGGCGGCGGCGTTGCCGACGCGGCCGCCGCGGACGTGGCCGCCGCGCTGGTCGAGCGCGTCGTGTCGGCCGGTGGGCCCGCCGCCGCCGCCGCCGCCGCCGGTGACGGTGGTGGTAGCGGCGGCGGCGCGGGCGGGGGTGGCGGCGGCGGCGGCGTTGGCGAGCCGCCCGCCGGCACGGCGCTGCAGCCGGCGGTGGTGTACGACGGCCCGCCGGGGACGGAGTCGGCGGACGCGTTTGCGGCGGCCGCGCGGGTCGGCCTCGCGGGGCTGTCGGCGGCGGAGCCGGTGGTGGTGGCCGCCGCCGTCGCGCACGCGCTTGGGGGGGGGGTGTGCTTCCGGTCCGCGCTGGTCACCGCGGGGGGGGGTGGGGGGCGCCCCCGCAGGGGGGGGACAGGCACGCCCACCCCGTCACAGGAGGGGGGGGGGGGGGGGGGGGGGGATGCCGCCGTCGCCTGTCCCGGTCCCGGTCGTCGTCCACCCGGGGGGGGGCAGGGGGGGGTGGGTGTGGCGGCTGTTCGGGTGGGGGGGGGGGGGGGGGGGGCGCGTCGGTCCCGGCCGCCCCTGCTGGTGGAGGGGAGGCGGCCGGCGACGGTGGCGGCGGCGAAGCTGTCGACGCTGATGTCAATGCCGACGGTGGTGGTGGTGACGGCGGTGGCGGTGGCGGTGGCGGTGACGGCAACGGCGGCGGCGGTGGCGGCGAGCGCGCCGCCCCCGCCAAAGCACCCTCCAAGGGCGCGGCCCCCGCCGCGTCGCCAGCGCCGCCGCCGCCGCCGCCGCCGCCGCCGCGCGACCCCCCCGCGGCCGCGGCCGCGCCCGTCCGCAGCGGCGGTGCCGCCGCGGCCGACGGTGGCCGCGGCGGCATGGCGACCGTCGCGATGCGGGGCGCCCCCCCCGGCGTTGCCGCCGCGGCGCGGTCCCGGTGGGCCGACTGGGCGCGGCGGGCTCCCCCCCCCCTGGCCCCCCCGCCGCCAGAGGATGTGGCCCACTGGCCGCCCGCGACGGGCGCGGTTGAGGTGCACACGCACACGCCCGCCCGCGGCGCCGACGGCGACGTTGTGCACGTGTGCCGCCTCCACCGCGCGTGCGTGCGGCGCGCTGACGGCGCGGTGGTGCTGCCGGCGTGGGCAGCTGCGCACGCGGCCGCGCTCGCTGCCGCGTGTGGGCTGCGGGCGGTCGACGCGGGGGCGCCCGTCGCCAATGGCACGGCGGCCCGTGGGGGGGGGGGCGCCGCCGGGGGGACGGTCCTGTTTTCCGACGCCGCCCACGGCCAGTGCGTGGCGGTCGCGGCGTGGGGCGACGGCCGCGGCGGCGGCGACGGCGGCGGCGGGATGGACCTGTTTGGGCCCCCCGGCGGCCTGCCGGCGACCGCGACGGCACTGCTGCCGGCGCTGCTGCCGCTCGCGGTGGGCCTCGACGCGGTCCTCGGGCCGCCGGGGCCGCGTGGCAACGGCACCCGCACCCGCCGCTGCCTCTTTCCGTCGTCGCCCGTCGCTGCCGCGGCGGCGGGGGGGAGCACGGGGGGGGCGGGGGGGAAGGCGGCCACGCCCGCGACGGGCCGTTGGCTGACGTCTGTCCTCTCCCGGCGGGCCACGGCGGCGGCGCCCACCGCCGCGGCCGCCGCCGTGGCGACGGACCCGGTCGGCGCGGGCTCCCCCTGCCCAGACCGCACCCACCCGAGCCGCGTCAACGTGGCGGTGGTGCTGCCGCCCCGCCTCCGCGGCGTGCACGCGCACCACTGGGCGCGCGCGGTGGTGCGGCTGCTGCCGCGGCGGCCGGCCGGGCCGCACATGCTCTTTTGGGCCGACGCTGCCGCGGCGGGCGGCGCCGCCGCCGCCGCCGATGCGGCCGTCGCGTTCCGGTCCGTGGTGACCACGTCGGCGGCCGCGGCGGTGCCGCCACCCGCGCTCCTGGCCGCGCCCAACGTGGTGTGGGAGGGGGTGGGGCTGGACCGGCGGCCGCCGGTGGATGCGGCGCGCAGCCGGCGGGGGCAGCCGTGCCACCTGACCATCCTCCTCCTCGACCGGCGCGCGTCGGCCGGCGGCACCACCCCCCCTACCGGCGGCACCACCATCGAGGCGTCATCGGTGGTCAACCTCGGCGCCCTCCGCCGCGCGCTCGCCGAGGCGCTCCCATCCCCGCTGTTTGCTCCCTACCGCCTCTCCCGCGTCAGCCTGGTTACCGCCCACCCCGACACGACGGCGTTTGAGGAGCTCGTCGACGGCGTCCAGGCGGCTGACGCGCTGCTGCTCGCCGACGGGGCGGGGGCGGCCAATCTGGGCTGGGCCCGCCCGGGCACGCCCGTCGTGTCGCTCGCCCCCTTTGGCCACTACGCGGGCACCTGGTTCGCCGCCGCGCGGGCGCTCGGCCTCCGCCCGCGCCGCGTCGTGTGCGCGCCCGACCCGCCCGCCGTGGCCGCCTGCTTTGGCGCGGACCGGACGATGGAGCCGGCCGCCGCCGCGACCGCGGCGGCCGAGTGGCGTGCCGCCGCGGCGGCCGCCGCGACCGCCGCCGCGGCCGCGTCGACGGGTACCGCCGCCGCTTGGGGGGGTGGCGGGCCGGGCGCGGGCGCGGGGGGGGGACCACCGGTGCGGGTGGAGGGGGACATTGCCAACGCCGCGACGCGGCGGCGGACGCTGCCGGCGGAGCGCGCGTGCGTACGGACGCAGGGGCTGCTCGTCGACGCGGCGGCGCTGGCACGGGCGCTCCTCACCGACGCGGTGGGCGCGTGCTACGACCCGCGCAAGTTTGACACGCCCGTCGGGTGAGGCGGACCGCCCCGCCGCGAGGCGCGCGGGTGCGTCGCGGGGTGTCTTTCTTTTTTTTTTTTTTTTTTTTTGGCCGGCGGGGGGTGTGGGGTGGGTTGGATGGCGACGGCGGCCGCCGCGCGCGGGGTGTGGCCATGGGGAGCGGCGGGACGTTGCGGCACGCGCTGCCCTCGCGCGGCGGGGCACGCCCGCCCACGCGCGGCGGGGCACGTCCCCCGCGCCGCCCGCGCCGGCGGTGGTGCCGCGGCCGAGTCGTTGCGGCGGGGGTGCGTGCGGCGGCACGGGCCCTCCAGCGTGGGCGTCCCCTCCCTGCACGCGGCTGCCGCCTGTCCACGCCCCCCCCTCAACTCTCTCGCGTTCGCTGTGACTCCTTGTCTCCCTTCTTTATCGACGGCCGGCGGCCGTGCCGCCCGCCATCGCGGCTGAGAGGGTGGGAGGCGTGTGGACGCGGGCGTGGCGAAGGGGGTGGGGGGCGCGGGGGGGGGGGGGGGGGGTAGGGTGGCCGGCTGCGCCTCGCCGGCACGACCGCCACGTGGTGGGCTGGCGGCCGCCGCACGTTGCGGCCGCTGCCGCGACCGCCGGCACACGCGCCGGCTGTGGCGCGCCGCCGCGGCGCGCCGGCCCCCTGTGGGTGGGCTCGCTTGGTCGCCGCGGCCGCCGCGGCCGCCGCGCGTCGCGGCCGCCCCCTGGACGCGTCACGCCACGGACGGCGGCGGTCCTGCCAAGAGGCCTTGACGTCGCCCCCACTCTGCCGCCTTACCGCCGCTGCCGCCTCATCCTTGCCGCGCTCTTCGCCACCACCCCACCGCCACGTTGGTGTGGGCAGCCACGACGCGGTGGCCGCGTCAGCCACGGTCGCCGCTCGCCACCTGTCATCCCTACCCACCCCCCCTGCTCCCCTCTCCCTCGCCGCCTGTCCCCACGCGGTGCGGCTCGGCAGACGCATGGTGCGGCTCGGCAGACGCGTGCCTTCCCCCGACGACGCGAGGCCAGCCAAGAGGCCCACCCGGGTCCCATACAAAGAGGTAGCGGAGCCCGGCCAGGCGGGGACACCGCGTCACCGGGCGGCCGCCGGCACCCCTTTCCGCCGCCGGCCGTGGCGGCAGCGTGCACCGCAGCGGGGAGACGGTCTGGTGGCGGCGGCGGCGGTTGGCTGGCACTACGGCCGCTGGGCGGGTCGGGGTGATGTGTGAAGAGCACGGGGAGCCGCACGCATGTCTGCGCCTCCCCACTTGGCACGTCGCCCCCCCCCCCGTCCGCCGCCATACGCCACCCCCCCACCGGGAGAAAAAAACAAGAAGGGAGCCCAATGCAAGTCAAAGCAGGCACCCGCCCCTCTCCCACCTGCCACCCAGGATGACAGGCGCGCTCACCCCACCACCCCCCCCGGCGCCCTGCCCTCGAGGTTGGCCAGCAGCTGCTCCAGCTGCGTCCGCGTCGCGGCCACCCCCCGGACCGCGGCGGCGAGCTTGGCCACCCGTACGCTCAGCGTCCGCTGCGCGGCGACGATGGTGGCCAGCTCGGCGCGCACGCGGCCAGACGCTGCGGTCCACGCCGCGTCCGACACGGTCGGCGATGGCGGCGGGGGCGCCGTCGACAGCAGCGCAATGAGGCTCGGCGGGATCTCCCCAGACGGCGCCACCGCCAGCCCCGCACCGCCGCCAGAGCCGTCGCCGCCGCCGCCGCCGCTGCCGCCGCTGCCGCCGCCGCCACCACCTCCTACCGTCGCGCCCGCCGCGCCCGCACGGTCGTCAGAGTGGACCGGCCGACGGTCGGCGAGGAGGTAGGTGCGGCCAGCCGCCCCCCCAGAGCGCACCGCCGCCCCACGGCGGACGAGCATCGGCGGCCGGCCGCCGCCACTCCCACTGCCGCCACTCCCACCGCCGCCACCCCCACCGCCGCCGGCCGGCCGTGCCGCCCGCCCCGCACAGTGGGAGAGGCTGTTCAGGCGCGCCAGGTCCGCGACGGGCGCCATGGGCGTCACGTCTCCGGCATGACCCGCACCAGCCGCGGTGGCGCCACCCCAGGGGGTACGCCCGCCCAGGCGGCTCGCCGCCGCACGCGCGCCGCCCGCCCAGGGCGGGCGCCCGCCGGCCCCACCGCCAGCACCCCCCCCGCCGCCGCCGCCGCCGCCACCGCCGCCACGGGCAGGCGGACGGGCGCCGCCGCCTTTCGCGGCTGCGAGCGCCGCGGCGCGGCGGGTGGCCGGGGTGGGCGTCGCGACGAGCGCCGCCTGGCGTACCAGCGCGGCGGGCGCGCCGGCCGGCGAGCCGCCGCCGGGCCCGCCGCCCGCGGCGGGCGACGGCGCGTGCAGCACCGCCGAGTCGAGGGTGCAGAGGAGGGTAGCCACAGGGGGGGGGCGGCAGAGGCCTGGCCGCAAGTCGGGCCGCCGGTCCATGGCTCGCCCGCCCACCGCTGCGGCATCGGCAGTAGCATCAGCGGGGGCGGCCGCGTCGCCGTCGGCCGCAGTGGGAGTGTCGCTAGCGCCCGCGTTGACACTGTCGCCTACTCCCGACGCACGGGACCGCTCGGTCGTTCCTGACCCAGTCGCCGCACGCGGGGCGTCGGACCACACCGAGCCAGCGGCGTCTGCGCCTTTGCTCTTTCCGCCGCCGCCAGCAGACAACGTCCCGCCACCCGCGCGGGCCGCCCGGTTTTCCTTGTCCCCGCCGTCCCCGCCGTCCCCGCCGTCCCCCTGCTGGTCACTCGCGCTAGCCGACGGGGGTGCCCCCGCGTCGTCCTCGTCCCACACCGCGCCCGCAGCGCGCTGCGTTGCTGCAGCAGCGGCGGCAGCCGCCGCCTGCCGTGCCGCGGCGGCCGCCCCAAAAGAGGACTTGTTCCGCGGCAGCCCCGGCAGCGGCACCCGTGGCGGCGTCGGCAGCAACACCCGCATGCTGCGGCGTTTGGGCGCCGCCCACGGCGCGCCGGCGGTGGCGCCGCCGCCGCCGCCGCCGCCGCCGCCGCCGCCGCCGCCGCCACCGCTGCCACCGCCGCTCCCTGTCACCAACGCGCCCGACAGGCGCTCCCGCGCGGCCCCGCCGCCGGTGCCGCCGCCCACACTCCCGCCCGCGCCACTGCCGCCGACACCACTGCCACCGCCGCCGGCGCTGCCGCGATCGCCACCCCCGCCGCCGCTGCCACCCGCGGCGGACATGGCCGCACTCGCCCCGCCGGCGCTGCCGTCGCGGCCGCCCCCCCGCCCCCCCGACGGCCCGTCGCCGGCGTCACCGCCACCGCCGGTACCACCACCCGCCCGCTGGCGGGCACGGTCCCCAAACGTGGCGCCGCCGCTCTTGCCCCCCGCCCCCCCCCGCGGGGATGACGCCGCCACCTGCCCGTCCGGCGGCGTTCCTCCCTCTCCCCCCCCTGCCCGCTGGCGGGCACGGTCCCCAAACGTGACGCCGCCGCCCTTTCCGCCCCCCCCCCCTCGTGGGGATGACCCCGCCGCTGGTCCTTCGGGCGGCGGACCCCCCTCCCCCCCCCACGCCCGCTGGCGGGCGCGGTCCCCAAACGTGCCCCCGGCAGGCGCGGCGAGGCCCCCCACCAGCCGCGACGCGAGCGACGGCGCCGTCGGCGGGGACGCCCCGTCCGCGGGCGCCCCCGCCGTGCGCTGCCGAGCGCGCGCACCAAACGTGGCGCCGCCGCCGCCGCCGCCGCCGCCGCTGCCGCTGCCACCGCCGCCGCTGCCACCGCCGCCACCCTTCTTGGCCACCCGCGGCGCGTGCGCCGCCGCCGCGGGCGGCGGCCCGCCGCCCCCATCGGCGGCGGCGGCGGCGGCGCGCAGGCGGGCGCGGTCCCCAAACGTGCCGCCGCCCTTGGCATCGGCTGCCGCGGTGGCGCCGCCCGAGCCCGGCTCGGCAGGCGCGCTCCGCGGCGGCGTGGAGGCGGTGCCAGACACGGTGGCAGACCCCGCCACCGCGGCGCGCTGGCGGGCGCGGTCGCCAAACGACGTGCTCCCCCCTCCCCCCCCACCCCCATCGGCGGCGGTACTCGCCGCGGACGGTGGCTTTCGGGCGCGCCCGACGTGCAACCGACCCAGCGCGGACGTGGTCGGTGGCGCCCCCGACACCACCGCGGCCGACGCGCCGCCACCGCCGCCGCCGCCACCACCACCGCCCCCACCGCCTCTGCTCGTCTGACCGCTCACCGACGGGGACCACGACGGGAGCTGCCCCGAGCTATCCGCCGCCGACACGCCACCGCCGCTCGTCTCGGACGCGGCCACCGACGCGCCCCACCGGTGCGACGACGCGCCCCGCGGGGTGCCCGTGCCGCCGCCGCCGCCGCCGCCGCCGCCGCCGCTGCCGCCGCCGCCGCCGCCGTCATCGCCGCCTCCCCCACCGCCGCCGCTGCCACCACCCAGGAGGGTGCGGATGGAGCGGCGGCGGCGGTTGGGGGGGGCGGGCTCCACGGGCGCCATGGGGAGAGGCCCCGAAAGGGGGGGGGGGGTGCGGCGGGGAAGCGAGCCGGTGGAGGCGGCGGCGGACCCACGGCGCACCCCGGGCGAGTCGTGACAAGGCGGCGCGGGGTGGGTGGGAGGGGGAGCCAGGGCCAAGAGGGGTGGAGAGGGGCGCGGAGGGGGGGGAGGCGGCGGGAGGGTGGGGAGAAAGGGGTAGCCCACCCCTCCCGACCACGCCGCGGCCGCCGTCGACACAACCCGTCACTGGCGACGCGCGTCCGTAACCAGCGGCGCACGTGCACCCGCGCTACCCTCCCCTCCCCCCCCCCCCACCGCCACCGCCACCGCCACCCCCACCGCCACCGCCACCCCCACCGCCACCGCCACCGCCACCGCCACCGCCACCGCCACCGCCACCGCCACCGCCACCCCCACCTCCGCCGCCACCACCACCCACCGAGGAGCGTCAGTGACGCGCCCGTTCCGCACGCGCCGCCGACGCGGTGGCGGTTGCATCTGCAAGGCGACCCGCGGCAGGGATGATGGCAGGGGGGGGAGTACGGCGGACGCCGCGGGGTGGACCCCCCCCCCCCTCAGCGTTGGGTGCCGTTCCGCTCCCCCCCCCCACGGCCCATCCCCGCGCAGCGGGCAACGACACCCCACGGCGGCTGCCGCCGTTGCTCCGCGGTCGCCGCGGCCGGGGGTGGTCCACACGAAAAAAAAAAATAAATCCGACGGAGGGGGGGGGGGGGGGGGGGACCGCCAGCGTCGCGACACGCGCCGTCAGCGGCGAGGGAGGAAGCGCGGGGGGGGGGGGGGAGGGGAGGGGAGGGGGGGGGTGGTGGCGTGAGGAGAGACCTCCCCGCCGCGGCGTTGCCGCGGCGGCGGCTGCCAGTGGCGGTCGCGGTCGCGGCCGCGGCGGCCGGCGGCGGCGGCGGCGGCGGCCGGCGGCGCCACCGCCGCCGCGGCGCGCAAAACAGTCAACCGGCGCGCGCCGCCGGCGTGACGGCGGGGGCGGGTGGCGGCAGCGGCGGCGTGACGGGTGCCGCCGCCGCCGCCGCAGTGGGCGCCGTGGCGGCATATACGGAGAGGGCAAAGGGGAGGAGGGGGGGGGGGGGGGGGAGGGGGGTACGGCGCACCCGTCGGCGGGCGTCTGGGACGGGAGGGCCGCGGCCGACGCGGCGCGACGCGCCGGCGGGGCGCGCCTGACAATGGCGGCAGCCGCCGCCGCCGCCGACGGGAAATATTCCGCGCGCGGCCGTGCGCGGCGGTCCCGCCCCCCCCCGCCGCGCTGCTTTCCCCCGCCGCTGCCGCGAGCGCCGTGGGCGACCGGACGGCACGGCCAGAGCGACCGCGCCCTGCGCGATGGACGGCACGGCCAGAGCGACCGCGCCCTGCGCGACGGTACGGCACGGCCAGCGCGTGCGCGCCCTGGCCGACCGACGGCAACGGCGAGAGCCCAAGGGGGCGCCCGCCGCTGCACTTGTCCGCCCCGCAACGCGCGCGGCTGCGGCCGTCGCCACTGGCCGGGCGCACCCCGCCGCGGCGGCCGCGGCGGCCGCGGCGGCCGCGGCGGCCGCGGCGGCGGGGGTGGCCACCGCGTCGCCGCCACACGGCGGCGGCGGCCGAGCGCGCACGGCCGGGGCGAGGCGGTCGTGGCGCACCCCCCTCGACCCATCCCCCGCTCGGCAGAGCGCGGTCGGCCCGCCACGCGGGTATAGGACGACCGGGTCCCCGAGCGCGGGCCGCGGCCGCGCGGCGGCAGTTTCCCCCCCCCCCCCCCCGCTCATGCGTGCGCGCCGCGTCTCGCGTCCGCCACCGCTACGGGCCGAGCTGTGACCCGCGACGCGGTCCCGCCGGGGGGACGGCCGCTGCGACGCCGCCACGGGTCTAGGCCGCCAACGTCACCGCGACCGGCGGCGGCGGCTGGTGGTGGCGGCAGCGGCGGCTGGTGGTGGCGGCGGCGGCACCATGCGCGGCGGGCGGAGTCCGGCGGTGCTGGTCGTGGCGGGGGGTGGGCTGCTGCTGTTGGGCGCCGCGGTTGGCCGGCTGCTGCCCGCTGATGTTGGGCGCCGGTCGGCTGGCAGCTGGGGGGGGGCGCCGGTGGCGGCGCCGCTTTTGGGGAGTGACGTGGGGGGGGGAGGGAGCTCGCGGTGGCTGCCGCCGCGGCCGTGGGCGCCCCTGATGCAGGCGGTGACGCGGCGGCGGCGGCGGCGGTGGCGGACGGCGGCGGCGGCGGCAGCGGCGGCGGCGGGACGCTCGACCTCCCCCCCACCATCCGGCGGCTGCACATCAATGTGGGCCCCAACACCACCCCCCTGCTGCCGTCCGACGCGGACGCCGCGACGGCGGTCCTCGCCGTCGAGGCGCAGCTGGAGATCGCGTCGCACCTGCGCGAGCGCGTCGCCCGCCGGTACCCCGACCGCTTCTTTGTCATCCCCGCCGCGCTCGCCGGGGACGCGCAGGCGGGCGTCGCGAGCCTCCGCGTGTACAACAAGGCGGGCCAGTCGGCGAGCCTCGCGGCGGTGCGGGACGCGGCCAAGTGGGCCGCCGCCGACGCGGGCGAGGACCGCATCGGCCGCGGCGTCGAGTTTGTGCCCGTGCTGTCGCTCGAGCGGCTGCTCGCCGCCGTGCCACCGCACGTGGACATCCCGCTGCTCAAGACCGACACGCAGGGCTTTGACTTTACCGTCATCCGCAGCGCGTCGCGGCCGGCGCTCCGCCGCGTCGCGCGCGTGATGGCCGAGGTGTACCGCGGGCAGGGGACGTACGCGCTGCCCGAGGGCGTCTCCAACGACTTGGAGCAGGACTGGATCCCGCACATGCGCCGGATGGGCTACCGGCTGGTGAACACGTCGTCCGAGGCGCAAGAGTCGGACGCCATCTTTGAGCGCGTCGGCAGGCCGTAGGAAACCAAGGTCACAGGGGGGGGGCACCGTTCTGTTTCTTCGGGCAGCTTGCAATCTAAATTTGGGGAGAGACAGATGGCATAAATACTCGTCGATGACGCGCATGCAAAGGACCCCGGCACACGCGTAAGGCCTACACAGGTCAGCTACACCACGAGAACGCACGCACAAACGGAACAGTGTGGGTCACGTCAGCCCGGCCGCCCATGGCCAGGGTGTCTCACGCCACGCACTGGCGGCACGCGAGCCCATCCCCGCGCCGACGCACCGTCCGCCAACCAAAAAGCCACACAGAGACGGCCACAGAACAGAACGTGCCAACTCGTGCAGGCCGCCAGGTGTCCCGGTGTGAGCGGCGGCCGCCACACCACCCACCCTCAGCTCCCCGACCGGATGGATGCGATCTTGGACAGCAGCACGTCCGCAGACGACTTGCGGTGCACGAGCGCCACCGACAGCCCCGCCGCCGACGCGGCCGGCCGGTCCGACGAGTACTCGTAGCCGACGAGCGTGGTCGCGAGGCTGCTCTCAGTCGGCGCGGGAGCCACCCGCGGGCCCGCCCAGTCGGTCCGCACCGCCGGGCGGGCGGCGGCCGCGGCGGGCGACGCCGGCCGGTCGGCCGACCGGCAGCCGCTGAGCGCGGCGGTGGCGGTGGCGGCCAGGCTGTCGACGCCGCCCGCTGCGCCCGCCAGCAGCACCTTGCGCGCCACCGCCGCGATGGGCGCGTGCTCGTACCGCGCCGCCGTCTCCGCCTCGACGTCCGCCTCAAACACCATCGGGTCGTCCTCGACGGGCGGCGGTAAGGCCCCGCCCAGCTCGTCTGGGCACGCGGTGCCGCCCAGAAAGTCGGGCAGCGCCCCGTCCACAGCGGTCTCAAACAGCCGGAACCGGCCCGCCACGTCGGTCGGCTCCACGTCCAGGCCCGGCCCGTTGCCGGCCAGGATATCGATCCAGTCCACCGACGCAAAGTACGGGTGTGCCTTGGCGGCCTTGACGGTGAGCCGCCGCGACACCTTGCGCTCCAGCAGCCCCGCCAGGAAGGAGACGGTGGTGGGCTCGAGGAACGGTGGGAACTCGACCGCGTCGCTCTTGATGGACCGGAAAGTGGCCGACGCGCGGCCGACGCGGCCCCAGGGGAGCTTGCCCGTCACACAGCGGAAGAGGCACACGCCGAGGGACCACATGTCCGCGGGGATGCCGTATGGCTTGCCATTGAGCATTTCTGGGGGCAGGAAGCTGGGCGTCCCGCACAACGAGTTGGCGCACCCGTCCGCTGAGGGGAGGAAGCTGGCCAGCCCAAAGTCCGCCACCCGCACGTGGCCCTCCCGGTCGAGCAGCACGTTCTCCGGCTTCATGTCCCGAAACACCACGTCGTGCGCGTGGATGTGCTCCAGCGCGAGGATCAGCTCGGCGGCCAAGAAGCGGACATCGTCCTCGGAACACCGCCGGCCCGGCTGCTTGCGTAGGTGGGTGGCGAGGTCGCCCGCGTCGCACAGCTCCGTGACGAGGAAGAGGTGGTCCGCGGTCTGGAACGCGTACCGCAGGGGCAGCAGGAACGGGTGCCCCGACGAGAGGCGCTCCAACGCAAGCCGCTCGTTCACCGCGTTGCGCAGGGTGCTCGGCGAGAAGAGGACGCCACGCTTGTTCACCACCTTCATCGCGTGCACGGTCGTCGAACCAACGTGGCGGACCGCGTACACGCGGCCGCCGCCGCCCACGCCAATCGGGACGCCCACCTCAAAATCCGCCAAGCAGGGCGTGTCCAGGCTCGACGCGACCGTCAGGACCGTCGACCAGGCGGTCAGGTCGCTCGCGCTGCGGAGCTTGAAGACCGCGTCCATGGCGCTCGGTGCGGGCGAATTGACCAGGTGCGTCGGGGTGCCCCGCGACGGTGGCACCCGCGACGGCGACGCGCCGTCCGACCGGAGCGGCCCGCTCCGCGGCGGCAGCAGCGACGCGGAGCTCAGGTGCGGCGAGCTAGGCGCCGAGTCCCAAATCGATGAGCTGGTCGGGCTGTCCCAGACATCCCGGCTGGCGCCGCCCGCGCCGCCCCCGCCCAGCCCCCCCCCCCCCGAGACGCGTACGAAAGGCTCGCCAAGCTCCCCCCCGCGCTGTCGCCGTCCCACGAGGAGCGCTCCGACTCGGTAGAGAGAAAGGGCAGCTCCAGCAGGGAGTCGCCCGCCTCGGACCGCGGCCGCAGCCAGATGCGCCAGTTGTTCTTTTTCTGCATGCACTCGACGGTCGCGGCGCCGAGGTCGTACACCGCCACCAGCTGCGCGCCGTCAATGGTCTTGCCGCGCCCCGTCGCGGCCGCCGCGGCGGCCGCGTCGCGAAACACCAGCAGCGCCGTCCGGCCGCGCAGCTGCGCCCACCGCTTGCGGGACGACTGGAGGCGCGACGCGCGGGGCTTGAAGTCGAGCTCCCCTTCAAACTGGACGGGCAGCTGGGAGACGAGCTGCAGCCGCTCCGCGGGGGACATGCGCGGGCCCGCGGGGGCGGTCGGTGACAGCGCCGTCGCGGCGGCCGGTGCCCCCTCCTCCAGCAGCATCGACGAGTAGGCGCACATGGACAGGGGCGGGACCGCGCCCGCGACCAGCTTGGCGCCCACCGACGACCGGTGGGCGACGCCAGAGAGCGGCGACGCGGGTGGCGACGCGGGCGGCGACTGCTGGCGGCGGCCGTGGCCGTGGGGGGAGCCGCCCCGCCACCGCCGCCGTGCGGGGCTGACGCCGTCAGCGGCGGCCGGGGATGTGGGTGACGTCGGGCCGCCACGAGCGGCGGCGTCAGGGGAGGATGGCCGCGCCGAGCCAAGCAGGGACCCGCGCCGCATCGTGGCCGCCACGTCGGTCCGGGGGAGAGAGAAGCAGGGGCAGGGGAGGCGAGGGGGGGGGTGGGGGGGGAAAGGCGAATGGGGCGGAGCCGCCACGCGGGGGGCCGCCCCTCACGGCAGAAACAACGGACCGCAGCGGGGCACCCGAGCCGCAAGAGGGTCGCGCCACCGCCCGCGGGTGGCCAAGGTGCACGCAGCTGCCGTGGCCGTGACAGCGGCCGCGCGGCACCCACCAGTGGCGCACTTCAAGGTGATAATAGGCACGTTGGGGCCAAGCCTCTGCACGTACCGCCAGAAACGACACCAGCGAGGATGCCCACGACCACGCCGGCCACCTCCCGACCTCGTGGCCACGCTGGGGAGCTTCCACCGTGCCGCGAGGGGTGACCACGCACGCCACAGGGTGCCGCGTCACCGCAAACGAAAAGCACACACACGGCAATCACACCTGCCCGTAGCGCGAAAAGGGGGTCACCCTACCCCCGGTGGGCCAGCAGGGCGACACCGCGGGGGGGCGGCGGCCAGGCGGCGTGTGTTGGGAACGTTCCAACAACCAAACCATCCGGCCAGGGGTGAGCAGGCGAGCGTGGGGGCCAGCCGACGCTTGGTGCACACGAGTCCCCATGGCGGGCGCCCGGCCGGGCCAACGCGCCCGTGTCCCGCACGGACAGTGTAGGCGGGGGGGGGGGAACCGCAAGCGGAAATACGTCGCAGCCCCGCCGCGGCGCCGCAGCGACGGCCGGCGGGAGGGCCTAGACAGTAGCGGCGCCGCCGCGCGCGGCCAGGGCGGGCGCAAACGGCAGATGATGCAGTGAGAGGGAGCGTGTCCGGTGTGGCGCGGTGCTTCATGAGGCGCGCCAGAGAGGGGGAGCGGCCGAGAGGGCGCACCGTCCGCGCTCCGGAACCACCTGCACATCAGGTGTTGGCGTGTAATTAAATTTACAATGTGTATTTCGTACGTCACGTTGCGCGACGTGTCACAGCATCACCGTAGCACGTGTCACCAACACCTGTGCATGTTCGTCGACACAGTCCCTCGTTCCCGCGAAAACTGCGACGGAGGGCGCCAACGCGAGTCATGCTCACTAGCTAGCTTGGCCTCGGACGCAGACGCGGTGGTTTGGGAAACGCGCCGTACCTGTGCGGCACAGCGAGCACCTTGGCGCCAGGTCGGCCAGGGTTGTTTGTGCCGTACAAGACTGCTTCTCTGGCCTGCCTTGCATTCGGTCTCTGCTCCTGACTCCCTCTCCCCCTCTCCTCTCTGTTGGCGTATCTGCGCTGCCCTCCTCGCCTCCCCGCCGCTGAGCACGATGGCCCGCCCCCTGAAGGCCAACGACGTCCTCACCATCTTTTTCATCCGCACCCCCGCCGACATCCCCGTCGCCCTCTCTGCCCCCCCCGACCGCCTTCGCTCGGCCGGCGTCGCGGCCGCGGCGCCGCGCTTCACCCACCAAATCTACCCCGACGAGGCCATCGTCGGCTACGCGCCCGGCCTGGCGGTGCGGCTGCTCTACACCGCCGGCTCGATGGTGTCGTACCTGGCCGTCACGGGCGCGGCGGACGCGGCGGTCGACGAGGACGCCGACGGCGACGGCCGCCGGCGCGGCGGCGGCGCGTCGGACGCGGAGGCGGAGGCCGTGCCCGTGGCGCGCCCACGAGGGGGTGTCGGGGGGGGGGGAGGCGCCCGCGGTGCCAAGCGTGCCGACGTCACGCGGTCGCCGGCGGCCGCCGCCGCCGGCGGCCGCGGGGCCAAGACGGACATTGTCGGCCTGCTGGCGCCGCACCTCGCGCCGAGCGCGGTCGGGAGCGTCGAGGAGCTCGCCGCCGCCGCCGCCGCGCCGTGGACCCCGCCGCTGCCGCCGTCGTGTGTCGTTGCCGAGTATACATTGCCGCCGCGGCCGCCCACGGCGGGCGACACGGCCGGCGGCGGCGACGTCGTCAATGGTGGCGGCGGCGGCGGCGGCGGCGGCGGCGGCGGCAGCGGCGGCGGCGGCGGCGGCGATGGCGCCGCCGCGGGTGCGAACCGCCGCGGCGTGTACCGGGTGTACAAGTGTCGGCTGGCCGACCACCCCGCGGCGCGGGCGTACCACAGGCGCATCCAGGCGCACGCGATGCTCCACATTGACGGCGCCAGTTATATTGACGACGCGGACCCGCGGTGGGAGGTCTTGTTTACGTGGTGGTTCCCCGACGGCGCCGCCGCCGCGGACGCTGGCGGCGGCGGTGCCGACGGTGCCAACGGCGGCGGTGGCGGCGGCGGCGGCGGCGGCGGCGGTGGCAGCGGTGGCGGTGGCAGCGGCGGCGGCGGCGGCGGCGGCGGCGGCGAGCCGGGGGTGGAGCTTGTCGCGTACGCCACCATCTACCCGTTTGCGGTGTACGAAAAAGCGCCGCCCGCCGTGCCGGCGGGCGGCCGCGTCGGCCGCACCGGCCGCGGCCGCCGCGACGGCGGCGGCAATGGCGGCGGCGGCGGCGGCGGCGGCGGCGCTGGTGGCGGCGGCCGCTTCCGCGACCGGGTGCGGATCTCGCAGGTGCTGGTCGTCCCCCCCCACCAGCGGGCGGGCCACGGCGGCCACCTGCTCGCCGCCATCTACGCCGACGCCGCGGCGCGGGACGCGATGGAGGTGACCGTCGAGGACCCGTCGGCGGCGTGCCGCCGCCTCCGCGACGCGACCGACCTCCGCCGTGCCGCCGCGGCCGGGCTGCTGCCGCCCCCCGCGGGGGTGTCGTACGACGCGGCGGCGGCGGTGGCGGAGCGGCTGCGGCGGTCGCTGCGGGTGACGGCGGGCCAGGCGCGGCGGGTGGTGGAGGTGCACCTGCTGCGTGGGGTGGACGGCGGGGGGGGGTGGGGGGGGGGGGGGCGGGCGTCGATGAGGGGGGGGTCGGCCCGGGGGGGGGGGGGCGCGCGTGGCGCCTGTGGGTCAAGCGGCGGCTGTGGGGGGACTGGGAGGAGGTGCTGGGCGCCGCCGCGGAGGGGGCGGCGCGCAAGGCCAAGCTCGCCGAGATCTACGCGGACGTGCTGGCAGAGTACCGGGAGGTGCTCCAGCGGCTCTGAGGGGTTGCGCGGGGCGGGGGGCGGGAGGAGGGGCGGCGGCGGCGGCCGCCGCGGCACCGGGTCGGCGCCCGCCGCTGCGCGCCGACGGTGCCGCCCGCGACGCGATGGCGTCCACATTGCACCGACCGCCCGAGCGCGGGTGCCCCGTCGTGGCGAGCCGGCCCCACCAACGCGGCACGCCCACCAGCATCGCGGGCGGCACCCGCCATCCCGTCGGCCGCGCGCCACGCGGCGGGCGGCGACGACGCGACGCGACCCCCCCCTCCCCCCCCCCATCTGCCCATGCCGGCCTGGTGGTCCCCCCCCCCACCCTACAGACACACCGGTCCCCCGACCCTTCCCCCCCCCCCTCCCCCCCCCTCTGCCCATACCGGCCTGGTGGTCCCCCCGCCCCCACCCTGCAGACACACCGCTCTGCCGAAACCGCCCTCCCCCCCCCCCACCATTCCCACAGACGCGACACCGGCGGGTCCACCCAGCGCCAGCCACCCGCGGCGCCAACAACAACGGCCGCCGCCGCCGCCGCCGCCGCGACGCAACGGCAGCCCGTGGCGGGCGCCGCCTGCACCACAGCCGCCCCCCCCCCCCCGGCGCGGCTACCCCCCCCCCCCCCCCCCCCCAACAGCCGCGCCTGCCGCGCGGCACGCGGCCAGCCGCCGCCGCCGCCGCGGCGGCGGTGGCGGCCGGCGGCGGGGGGCGACGGCGGCGGCCGCCCCCCCCCCCCCCCCTCCACCAACGCGGTGGCGGCGGCGCCAAGCCGGCAACGGCCGCCGCGGCGGTCGCCGCGGTCTGCCCGGCGGCGGCGGCGGCGGCGGCCGCCGCCGCCGCGGTGGTGGCGTGGCTCGTGGGGGGTGGGGGGGGGGGGGGGTGGCTGGTGGGTGCCACGGCGGGACGCCGGGCGGGGGGGGGGGGAGCGTCACCGCGTGGGCGGGGGACCCCCCTAGCTACGGGGAGGCCAGCGCGCCGGTGGGGGGGCGCGCGCTCGGCTGCCGCCGCGGCCACGCGTCCGTGCCGGTTTGGAAGAGCGCAGCAAGACCATCGCCGCCGGTGCGCGCACGGCGGCGGCCGCGGCGGTGTGGGCGGCGCGGCGCACCGCCGCGACGGGCGGGTCGAGTCGGGGGGGGGGGCAGCAACCAAGCCGCCCGCGGCAACGGCGGCGGCGCGCCCGTCCGCCGCCGCGCAGCACCGCGGCGGCGCGCGTCGGCGCCGCGCGCCGGCCGACCATTGACGCGGGGACGGCCGGCCGACCCGTGGCGGACCAATCGGCACGCCCCGTCGGCGGTGGCCGCCCTTTTTGGCCACCCGCCGGCGGCCGCGGCGGCCGCGGCGACGCGGCCGCGCCACCCGCCCCCGGTCCCCCCCCCCCACACCTCTTCCGTTGCCCGCTGACGGGGCGACGCGCGGCGCGGCCGCGGCGGGCGTCGCTGGCAGGCGGCAGACGCCGCACGGCGGACGGCGGCGGCGGCCGCGGGGCGGCCGTCGGGGACGCCCGCCCGCCGGGCTGGCGCGCGCCGCCGGGGCCTGCCGACGGCGGGCGGGCGGGCGGGCGAGCGGGCGGGCGGGCGGGCGGGGAACCCGCGCGGGCGCGCGTCGGCACGGCGCCGCCGGCGCGGGCGTGTGTGCGCCGGCGTGGCGCGCCGCCGCGCGGCCACCACCGCCGGCGGCGGCACGCCCACGGCGGCCGCCTCCACACCTCCCCGCGCCGCCGCCCCCCCCCCCCCCCCGTTTCTTCCCTGTGTTCCCGCCCCTCCACCGGCTGCCAATGCCGCCGTCCAAGGGTGCCGCCGCGGCGGCGGCGGCCCCCCCCCCCCCCCCCCCCCCCCCAACCCGCGGCGGCCACACTGGGAGCCCGTCGACATGATCACCGAGCCGCACGGGGAGGCGCTGTACGGGGTGGCCTTTTCCGCGGTCGCCCGCTCCACCGGCGGCGACCCCGTCCTCGCCACCTGCGGCGGCCCGTCGGTGCGCGTCTACGCGGCGACGCCCGCCAAGACGCGCCTCCTGCAGGCCTACCTGGACGAGGACCCGACCGAGGCCTACTACGCCGTCGGCTGGACGTACAATGCCGACGGCGGCGGCGCGCACTGGGTGCTCACCGGCGGCCGCAAGGGCGTCCTCCGCGTCATTGACGTGAGCGGCCGGGCGGGGGTGGCGGCGCTGGCGGGCCACGGGGAGGCCATCAACGACGTTGCGGTGCACCCGTCCGACCCGGCGCTGGTGCTGACGGCGAGCCGGGACGAGAGCCTGCGGCTGTGGAACACGCGGTCGCGGGCGTGCGTGGCGATTTTTGGGGGGGAGGGCGGCCACCGGGGGGACGTCCTCTCCTGCGCGTGGGACGCGGTGGGCAACCGCTTTGTGTCGGCGGGGCACGACAATAGCGTCAAGGTGTGGGGGGTGGACGGCCTGGAGGGCGCCGCCGAGGCGAGCCACAAGGTCGCCGACGAGGCCGCGGCGGCGGCCGAGGCGGCCGAGGGGGGGGGGGGGGGCCCACGGGGGGGACCGCCAGCGCAAGCGCCGGGCGGCCGCGCCGGGGGGGGCCGCCGCGTCGGCGCCCATGGTGGGCGTCGTCGCCGCCAATGGCGGCGCTGGGAGCGTGACGCGCGCGCCGTCGGCATCCGACGACGGCGGCGACGGCGGCGGCGGCGACGGCGGCGACGGCGGCGACGGCGGCGACGGCGACGACGGCGACGGCGACGGTGACGGCGGCGGCGGCGACGGCGGTGGCGCTTGTGCCGCCCCGCCGCCGCGGCTGCCGGTTATGGAGCAGTTCCCGCTCTTCTCGTCCCGCCGCATCCACCGGCACTATGTGGACTGCGCGGCGTTCATCGGGGACCTCATCCTCTCCAAGTCCAACGACGAGCGGCTGGTGCTGTGGCGGCCCGGCACGGTGGCGCCGTCGGCCGCGGGTGCGGCGGGCGGCGCCGCCGCCGCCCCCCCCGACCTGTCGTCGGCCAAGGACAACTACTGGGCGCTGCGGGAGTACGCGCTCGCGCCGTGCGATATGATTTGGTTCTTGCGGTTTGGGGTGGACGCGGCGGCGGAGCTGGTCGCCGTCGGCACCATTGCCGGCACCGTCGAGGTGTTTGATATTGACACGGGGGGGGACGACGGGACGGGCGCGGTGCCGCCGGGGGGGGCGGGGCCGTACCAGACGCTCCGCGCCAGGGACTGCCACAACGTCGTCCGGCAGTGCGCGTTTTCGCCCGACCGCACCACGCTCGTCGCCGTTAGCGACACGTGCACGCTGTACCGGTGGGAGACGACGGGGGAGGGCGGAGCGTCCTAGCTGGGGGGGACGCGGCGCTTGGCGGGCGCGGGGGGGCCGGGGGGGGGGGGGGGGGGCGGTGTGGGGAATAGGCGTGCACGGCGAGCGCGCTGCTGGCGGACCGCGTGCGGCTCTGCCGTCTGGCGCCTACACGGTGCCGTGGGGCGGTTGGGGGGGTGCCCGCGGCGGCTTGTCACGCCTGCTTGTCCCGCGGCGGCCGGCCGCGGTGGCCGGCGGTGCGGCCCGCCGCGTGGCGGCCGCGGCACGCGTGGCGGCCGGTGGCCGGGCGGCGGCGGCCGCGGCGGCGCGGCGCGCCGCTTCCCCCCCCCCCCCCGGCGGCCAGCCGCCGCGTGCCGCCACGCCGCGCCCGGCGTCGCGGCCGCGGCGGCGCGGGCGGCGGCAACGGCGGCCGGCGTGGCCGTCGTGCGCCGTGCGCCGCCGACGGGTGGGGGGGGGGGCGCCACGCCACCGGCGCCCCCCCGCGACGGGCGGCGTGGGCGTGCCCCGCTGGCGGGTCGGTGTGGGGGTGCGCGTCCGTCGGCGGTGTGGGCGGTGCGCCCGGGGCGGGGCCGCGTGGCGGGGGGCTGGTGCGCGCGCGTTTTTGCCTTGCGTCTGTGTCGGTGGGGATGGTGTGGTCCACGTGCCGTGGGCTGTCCAAGCGGTTGCTACCATGCGCTCTCTCTTTTTTCCTCGCGCTTGTACGTGTCGTCGGCTGCCGCCCCCGCCCTGGTGACACAGGAGATGTGCCAGGCCCTGCCGGGTGCGCTGCGTCCCCGTTGGATGCCAAGGTACAGGCAACAGTACAAAAAAGAAAATCACACCCACGTCTGGTCCAGCATCAAAAGAGGAAAGGCTTGCACATCTCGAGAGGTGCACCGACACGGGCGCGGGCCCCCCCCCTCCTACATCGAGTCGGATGACACGGACGACACGGCCGACGAGCCCCGGTGCGCCGGCTGCCCGTCTGGCATCGCAAAGTCTGGCTGCCCCGTGCTCGACAGCAGCCGCAGCCACAGGCGGCCGCTCCCCACATCCACGACCTTTTTCTTGCCCGCCACCTCTCGGAATGGCACGTACACGTTGACGCCATTAACAGGGCCGACCATAAACCCCGAGTGGCCCCCAAACAGGCCGTGCACGGCCGAGTGTGCCAGCAGGGTGCACAGTAGGCTGTCGCCCGCACAGGGAGGGCCGCTGCGGACCATGTACGTAGGGTCAATGTACTTGCACGACACCTCCCTGCCGGAGGGGCCACCAAAGTGGGCCTTGATGTCGTTGAGCAGCCGCAGCCCAATGTCCGACAGGAGCTTGTTGCCGGACGCGTCCCGCGAACGAGCCGCGCCCACCGCGTCGGCAACGTGCTCCTGGCCGGCGCCCTCGGCCACGACAATGACGACCTTGCCGCGCTCGTCCAGCTGTCGTTCAATGTACTCGAGGAGCCCGCCGGGGCCCGAGATGGCAAACGGCACCTCGGGGATGAGCACGCAGTCGGCCTCCCCCGACGCCAACGCGGCGTGGACGGCAATGAAGCCGCTGTTGCGGCCCATGAGCTTGACCAGGCCGATGCCGTTTGGAAAGTCCCGCGCCTCCCGCGCCGCCGCGTTGATGGCGTGCTGCGCCTCACCGACCGCGGTTTCGAACCCAAACGACTGATCCACCACACACAGGTCATCGTCGACGGTCTTGGGGAGGGTGCACAGCGCAATGGGAAGCCGCCGCTTGATGATCTCCTCCTGGAGTGCCAGCGCGCCCGCCACGGTGCCGTCCCCGCCACACACGTAAAGCTGGTTGATGCCCCGCGTCTCGAGCGCGTCCACAATCCTTGTTGTGTCGTGCCCGCCACGGGAGGTGCCCAAAAAGGTGCCGCCATCCTTGTGGATGTTCTCCACCAGCTCGGGGGTCAGCGCCAACCAGTTCTTGGCGTAAAAGCCGCGGTAGCCGCTCTGAATGCCAAAGACGGTCTCGACGCCGTACTCCCGCGTCAGCGTCATCACAATCGCCCGGATGACGGTGTTGAGACCCGGCGCAATCCCGCCACAGGTGACGATCGCCGCCCGCACCGCCCGCGGCTCAAAGTAGACCGTCTCCCGGGGGCCCGCGCGGAGATAGGCGGGCGCGTCCTGCCCGGCTCGGCAGACGGCCTCGAGCTCCGCACCCGCCTCGCCGCCCGTCGCGGGCGTGGCCGCCACGTCGGCGCGGAGGGCCACATTCTTCAGCACCACCTCCCCTTCGGGCACAAACCCAAAGCCATCCACCATGGCGCGGCGAATCGGGTTGGGGTGCGGCTTGATCATCGCGGCGTCACAGTAGTCGGTGAGGTGGCCAACCCGCCGCACCCGCACCCGCAGCACCGAGTCCCCGTCCGATGCCCCGTTGGCCGCCGCGTCGTCGGCCGCCGCCGCCGCCGCCGCCGCTGCCCCGGGCACCCCCGCGTCCATCCGCGGCGCTCCATGCGGCGGCACCGACGGTCGCCACCCGCCGGCCTGCCGCAACGGCGACCCGGCGGTGGAGGCGAGGGAGCTCAGCCGCCGCAGCCGCCCGTCGGCCGTCGTCGGCGGGCCATACCGGCGCAGCCGCAGTGGCCGCCGGGGCGGGCGGGCGGGCCGGCAGGGCGACAGTACCGGGGGGGGCGACGCAAACGCCATGAACGGGGGGCGGTAGGGGGGTGGCGCTGCGCAGGGCACGGTGACGGGGGGGGGGGGTCGGAGACAGGAAGAATAGAGCACACAACCCCCGCAAAAGCGCGCGGGAAGCTCGTGGTCGAACCCGCCCAGCAAGTGCATTGGCCGACAATCCGAGCGCCGGCGCGCGATGCGGGACGCTTCGCGCAGGAACACGGGGCACACGCGAGAGAGTGGGCAGGGAGGGACGGGACTTGCACTGGTTGGACGGATCGGTTCGAAACGGTCGGGGATTTTGGGCAATGCAGCTGGGAGGAGTCTTCCAAGAAGGCACTTGTCCTGCCGACACGCTCAAGTCCTCCGCCGCGTGCCTCTGCAGTTGGATCGCACCGTCGAGGTCGCGGGCGAGCTCGACGGCGCGCTGCCCATCTGTCACCGTCCCCAGCTCCGTGACCTGTCCACCCCCCCCTGCCAAGGCGCTCACCTTTTGGCACACGAGGAGGCGCATGGGGGACGGACAACGCTGCCGTGGTTTCGAAACTCGCAAGACAGCGCCATACACGAGAACAAAAAAAACTGGGACTCGCCGCGACGCACCCTGTCATCAGAACCAGGGAGGCCATGCCAAAGCTGCGTCCGCCGCTCCCCGCGCCAATGCCCGGGACGCGTCATGGTCTACGCTCCCCGTCCTGCCGCTCTGCAAACCCCCCCATCCGGTCCACGTCACTCCCCAATCCCAACGGCGGGAGCTCGCCCTCCATCAGCGCGTCCCGGGAGCTCCCCTCCCCATGGCTGTGGTGGCTGCTGCCCCCGCCTCCCCCCGCCCCCGCGTCCCCAGAGCCAAGGGCCTTCCCGCCCCCACCGCCCGCGCTCGAGACGCTCTTGAAGATGGTCAACGCCTGGGCCACCATCCCCCCAACATCCCCGGCGTTGGCGGGAAGCACCAGCGTGTTGCCCGCCTTGGCAATCGACCCAAACGCCGACACGTACTGCTCCGCCACGCGCAGCGCCACCGCATCTTTGCCGGCAGAGGTCGCCACGGACGCGGCGACCGTCGACACGGCGGCGGCCGTTGCCTCGGCGCGCAAGCGGATGGCGTCGGCGTCACCCGATGCCCGGTTGATCACCTCCTGCCGCTGCGCCTCAGACGCCAAAATGGTGGAGCGCTTGTGGCCCTCGGCCAGGTTCACCGCCGCCTGCTGCTCACCTTCCGAGTCGAGGATCTGGGCACGCTTGCGGCGCTCAGCTTCGGCTTGGAGCTCCATGGCCTTGCGCACGTTGGGGGGGGGAGAGATGTCACGGATTTCGTAGCGCAGGCAGGTGATGCCCCAAACCCCGGCCGCGGCGTTAATGGACGAGACAATACGGGCGTTCAGAGACTCCCGCTCCTCAAACGTCTTGTCCAGGGTGAGCTTACCCAGCTCGGAGCGCATCGTCGTCTGGGCTAGGAGGGTGATGGCGCGCGCCGGGTTTTCAACTCCGTACGACGCCTTGACAGCGTCTTCCACGCGAGCAAACAGTACGGCGTCCAGGTTGATGGACACATTGTCCCGGGTGATGGCCACCTGATTGGGAATCGAAATGGCTTCCTCCTTTAAGGAATGGATGTACGTTACCTTGTCGACCACAGGGATAATCAAGTTGAGGCCGGGCTCCAGCTTGCGGTGGAAGCGGCCAAAGCGCTCAACAATTGCCACCTGCTGCTGGGGCACGATCATCACACCAAAAGTCTATGTTGCAGACCAACACCAGCAACCCATGAGAAGAAAACAGGAGAGGAAAAGACAGCGGTAAACCGTCCGCACACCCACGTACAAAGAAGCCCAAGTGTTAGGCAAGAAGCTCAGCAAACGTGCCCCACATAACACAGCAGCCCGCTACTCGTCGTGCGTAACAGCCCATGCACCCGACCCTCGGCCGTCAAGCGCTGCCACGCACGACATGGTCCTGAGCCACAGAGTGCGGGACCACAGGACCTAGTCCAAAGTTTCAACGCCCTGAAGACAGCAGGTAGCCCGTCCGGCTGTCCCCCGTCCCGCCGACGGTCCCTGCGCTCAACGTACTCCATGAGCCGTCAGGGACATGCGGGACACCACATTCTGGGTCATGCCCGCATGCTGGTACCGCACCCCGCCGCCGATACGCAGCGCAGCAGACATCACCGGGGAGCTCACCCCGGCGAGGCCACCGCGGAGGCTCCCACCGTTCATGCCATGGAGGACACCACCGCCGCTGCCCGTCCGCGTCAGCGCCGCGTGCCGTGCCACTAGCGCGGCCGACCGCCGGGCCCCAACTGACAACATGATCAACGCACAGGGAAGACGCGAAGGGCCGCAAGCGACAGCAGTCGCCCCAAAGGAACGGTCGGGACGATGACAGTCGCCCCACAGAACGCAGAGTTGTGGGTGTGGCAAAGAGGACTGCAACTCACCTGTCCAGCATCGTTCCGTACGCGTCTGGATGCCACGCCGCCCACCTGCGGCAATCAAGCACCACAGCAAGCAGTTGCCTACATCGACTAATTCCAGTAGGTAAGAGGCTCAAAAAGTAGTTCGACATTGTCTACGTACAACGTCGTAGTACATGATCTGAGTATCCTGAACATTCAAAAGAAGAAATGCAAATGCGCACACGTCCGCTCAAAATTGGACCACGTGGCAATCAAAACCCATCCCGCACTCGTTTCACTCGCTGCACCAGGCACACCCTCGATAGTGCTGCCGTCGCCTCGTATCTTTCAGCCCACCCTATTGGCACAAACTACTCCGAAAATAGAATACACGTCATCTCCGCTGCCGCGACGCACGTTTGCAAGAGGACAGTATAGCACCGTCATTGTTGCAAGTGGTGTTGAATCGCTTTTGTATTGTCTCACTTCAGCCGTTTCAAGCAGGATCGCTGCTCCTCGCTGTGTGTAAGAGGGCAGCCGGATGACAAGCACTCAAAGATTGAATCATTCAGGCCGACACCTCAGTGGTTCTTCAAAGTTTTTTCTCCAGGCCGACGATGCGGGCTGTTGAGATATTGGTACATGACTACGGAGTGACTTCCGCTAAACACTACAAATGTTCGAGTAGTGCTTCGAACCTCGCGGATTTGGAATGACAATGTTTCACCCATGATCGGGAAAATATTCCCATCTAGAGGATTCTTTACTCTTCTCTAGTTCTGATGCTCTTCCACAGTCGATAAATTAAATTTGTAAGTTTTTCATTGATCCGCCAGAGTGGTCGACGTCACGTCGGCGGCACCCCGTCAGCTGTGTGCGAACGCACTCCTGACGCGAAGGCGTTTTTCTTTTGTGTCCGCTACACCACTGCGCAGCTTGGCCTGTCTTGCCCTTTTCCACGTCGGTCTGTGCGTGTGTTGGTGCTTGGTGGCGTCTGTTGCGGGTCTGAACATCATGGCGGGGGTTGCCGCTGCCGCCGCTGAGCCTGTCGCTGACGCGTCGGCAGGCACTCCCCCCCCTCCCGAGATTCCCAAGGAGACCCCCGATCACCTCTCCTTTCCTGGAACGGAAGAGGCTGTCCTCTCCTACTGGGACTCCATTTCCGCCTTTGAGACGGCCAACGCCCTCTCCGCCGGCCGTCCCGTCTACTCGTTTTATGACGGCCCACCATTTGCGTCGGGCCTTCCCCACTATGGCCACATCCTGGCCGGCCACATCAAGGATGTGGTCACGCGCTACGCCTACCAAACCGGCCACCACGTACCGCGGGCATTTGGCTGGGACTGTCACGGCCTGCCCATCGAGTATGAGATTGACCAGCGGCTGGGCATCACGTCGGCTGAGGATGTAGAGCGCATGGGCGTCGCCGCGTACAACGCTGAATGCCGCGCCATTGTCATGCGCTACTCGGGCGAATGGGAGGCGGTAGTCCGGCGCATTGGGCGGTGGATTGACTTCAAGCGCGGCTACAAGACACTCGACCCGACCTATATGGAGAGTGTCTGGTGGGTTTTCAGTGAGCTCCACAAGAAGGGGCTCGTTTACCGGGGCTTCCGGGTCATGCCCTATTCAACGGGCTGCACCACCCCGCTAAGCAATTTTGAGGCCAACCAGAACTACAAAGACGTGGACGATCCGGCCGTGACGGTTTGCTTCCCCGTCACGGGTGGCAAGGCTGTCAGTGGCTCTGCGGACGGGGAAGCCGACGGGGACGACACCTCAACGGCCGACGCGGCCGCCGCCGCTCGCCTGGGTGCGTTCATCGCGTGGACGACCACCCCCTGGACGCTGCCGTCCAACCTGGCGCTGTGCGTACATCCTGAACTCACCTACGTGACTGTTGACGTGGCCGCCACCGGCGCGCGGTACACGCTTGCGCGTGCTCGCCTGGATGCGCTCTTCCCGCCTCCCAAAAAGGCAAAGAAGGGGGCGCCCCCACCCGCGGCGACCGTCACAGTCGTGGCCACCCATACGGGCGCTGAGCTGGTGGGCGTCCGCTATGCTCCGCCTTTCAACTACTATGCCGATGAGTACAAAGAGCGCGCCTTTCGGGTGTTGTCCGACACCTACGTCACCGACAGTGACGGCACAGGCGTGGTGCACCAGGCACCGGCATTTGGAGAGGACGACTACCGCGTGTGTGCGGCGGCAGGGGTGATTGACAAGGGCTCGTCTGACCTCCCCTGCCCAGTTGACGCATCGGGCCGCTTCACCGAGCCCGTTTCGGATTGGGTAGGGGTCGCCGTCAAGGCGGCCGACAAAGGCATTGTAGCGGCCCTGAAAGCATCCGGACGCCTGGTACGCTCGGAAACACTTCGGCATTCGTACCCCTTTTGCTGGCGCTCTGAGACACCTCTCATCTACCGGGCGGTCCCCGCCTGGTTCATTGCCGTCGAGGAACTCAAGGGGCGGCTGCTCGCGAACAATACGCTCAGCCGCTGGGTGCCGTCGTTTGTGCAGACCGCCCGGTTTGGCAACTGGCTCGAGGCGGCGCGGGACTGGAATGTGTCACGCAACCGCTACTGGGGAACACCCCTCCCCATCTGGCGGGACGAGGCATCCGGGGAGACCCTGGTGGTGAGCAGCGTGGCGGAGCTCGAGAAGTTGTCGGGCCGCCCAGCCGGGTCTTTCCCAGACCTCCACCGCGAGTCGGTGGACGACGTGACCATCGTGTCGCCGACCACTGGCTGCACCCTCCGGCGCGTTCCCGAAGTGTTTGACTGCTGGTTTGAGTCGGGCTCCATGCCCTACGCCGCCGTCCATTACCCGTTTGCAGCTGGTTCGGCGGAGCGTCTTGCCGACGTGTTCCCCGCGGACTTTGTGGCCGAGGGCCTTGACCAGACCCGCGGCTGGTTTTACACCCTCCTGGTCTTGTCGACGGCACTGTTTGACAAGCCGCCATTCAAGAACTGTGTTGTCAACGGGCTGGTACTCGCCGAGGACGGCAAGAAGATGTCCAAGCGCCTCCGCAACTACCCCGATCCAATGGGCGTCGTGAACGCCCATGGCGCGGACGCGCTGCGGCTGTACCTGATCAACTCTCCAGTGGTACGAGCTGAGCCGTTGCGCTTCCGTGAAGGGGGTGTCAAGGACGTGGTGCGGGACGTGCTCCTCCCGTGGTACAACGCGTTCCGCTTCTTTGTGCAGAACACGCGGCAGCTGGCGGCAACTACAGGGACACCGCTTGAGCGGCTGACCTATTCGTTCGGGGGAGACGATGGCGGCGCGGCAGTCACGTCTGCTGCTGCCGCCGACGCTGGGGAATCGGCCAACCCCATGGATGCGTGGATTACTTCCACCGTATCCAGCCTCATTACCCACGTGCGCACCGAGATGGCGGCCTACCGCCTGTACACAGTCATCCCGGCGCTGTTATCGCTCATCGATGCCCTCACCAACTGGTACGTGCGGCTCAACCGGCCACGCCTCAAGGGCCTGGCGGGCTCTGACCAGATGCGCCTGGCGTTGGCCACCCTTGGGGAGGTCTTGTTGACACTGTCCATCCTAATGGCGCCGTTCGCGCCCTTCTTTGCAGACCATGTCTTCCAGGCGCTTCGTTGTGTGGCGCCGCCGGCGCTCGCGGCGACTGACTCGGTACACTTTGTGCAGATGCCCGTCGCGCGGGCGTCGGCCATTGACCCGGTGGTGGAGGCGTCGGTGGGCCGCCTCCAGGAAGCCATTACCCTGGGCCGGCTGGCGCGGGAGCGGCGGACACTGGCGCTCAAGCAGCCGCTTGCGCGACTGGTCGTTGTGCATCGGGACGCGGCCGTCCTGGACGCCGTTCGTGGCCTAGAGTCGTACGTGACGGCAGAGCTGAACGTCCGGGCCGTCGAGTACTCGACGGATGAGGCCCGGTACCTTCAGCTGACTGCCGATGCCGACGGGAGGGCGCTGGGGCGGAAGCTCGGCAAGCGCTTTGCCGCGCTGCACAAGGCCGTTCGCGGGCTGGACCACGGTCAGGTGGCCAAGCTGGAGGTGGACGGCCGCCTGGACGCGCTCGACGAGATTGCGGGCGCGCCGCTCGGGCGGGAGGACATTAAGATCAGCCGCGAGGTCAAGGCCGAGTACAGTGCGAGCGGCGGCGAGTGGGAGGCTGCGGCAAGTGGCGGCTCGGGCGGCCTGCTGGTGCTGCTCGACACGGTGGTGCGGGCGGACCTGGCCGCGGCGGGCCTCGCGCGGGAGCTCGTCAACCGCATCCAAAAGCTCCGCAAGCGCTGCGGCCTCGAGCCGGAGGACCGGGTCGAGGTGTTCCTGGGCGTCGCCCCCACCGCCGCCGCCGCCGCCGTCGCCGCCGCCGCCGCCGCCGCCAACGCCACCGGCGCGGCCAGCGCCAATGGCGCCGCGGCAGCCAATGGCGGCACCGACGGTCAGCCGGCGGCGGCGCTGGACCTCCCCGCCCTGCTCGCCGACCAGGCGACGGCGATGGGGGTGACGCTCCGCACCCCCCCCCCCTGGGGGTGGACGCCCTCGGCCCCGCCCAGGTGGTGATTGCCGATGAGGCGGTGGAGCCCGTCGGCGGCGTCGACGTGCGGGTGGTGTTGGCCCGTGGCGGCGGTGTGGTGCCGAGCGTCGGCGCCATTGCGGCGGCGGTGGGGGCGGCGGCGCCCGCCGGCACGGCCGCCGTCTTGGCCCAGCTGCTGGCCGTGCGGTCGGTGGGGGTGGGGGGGGCGGCCGAGGCGGACGGCCGCGTGTCGCTGGCCGTAGGGGGGGTGACGGCAGAGCTGCAGCGCGGCGTCCACTACTTTGGCAGCGTCGCCGAGCGGGTGGCCGCGGGGGCGCCGCTCTAACGCTCTGTCTTTTTTTTTTTTGTGCGCTGTACCGGTGGGGGCCACACGCGCGTTGGTCTTTTTCCCGGTGCCGGCCTGCGCCCCGTAGAGGCCTCTCTTGTGTGCTGTTGGTTGTTTGTTCCCTCTATGCTTGTCCCACCGTCACCGCGCCGGCTGCTACGTTTGTGGCGACCGCCGACAGGGCGGGTCAACAGGCAGTGAGAACGGGGCCATCCACCCCGTCCGGCTCTGCCCTCGGACGCGCGCACGGTTGCCGAGGCGGCACGGGCGGGTGGCCCGCCGCGAGCGGCGGGGCACGGCCGCGGCGGCCGCGTCGGCGGCGCTTGGTCGCGCGCGGACACGGGATGTGCACGCGTGCGTGCGCGCCCGGCGTGGCGGTCGCCTGTCGTCTCTCCCGTCCCCGGGGCGGCGTCGCGAGCGCTCGGGCCGGGCCATGACGTCGGCACCCCCCTGCCTACGAGGCGGCACGTAGTGGACGGATGGCGGCCGCTACAGATGTGCTGTGAGGAGGCCGGGGAGAGGGGTGGCCAACGTGTGCCAGTGCGTCCGCCCCGAGGTGCCGCCGCGACCCTGGACGGTCGCGTCGGGCGCCCTCTAGCTAGCCCCCACACCTCGTCCCCGACGCGGTTCCTCCGCGCCCGCTGGAGGACGTACGGTGCGATTGGACGCGCCGCCCCTGACCAATGTGCTGGACATGCGCTGGCACCAGCCGCGGCGTCTGCGCGCGTCAGTAGACGACACGGACGGGGCGGGACTCCGCGGACCGTGTACCGCCCGGGCATCGACTGGAGGGCGTCCGCGTCCGCCCCCACGCGCGATGCGCTGGACGCGGCGCCGCGCTGGCGCGGCGCCGACGGCGGACGGCGGCGGCCGCCCGGGAGATTCCCCCGCGAGGGTGCCCCGGCGGCCGCGCCGACGCCGGCGGCCGCCGGTTTTTGCATCGAGGGGGGGGGGGGGGTGGGGGGGGAGAGGCGTCGTGGGCTGTGTACAGTACAGCCTCTGCCCGCGCCTCCCGCCCGCTGCCGCGGCGTCCGCCCCCCCCCACCGGGTCGCACCCGCCTCGCCCGCGCCGCCGGCCGTCGTCCCCCCCTTCCCCCCTATCGCCCCCCGTCACCCCACCCGGGGCGACACCCGCGGCAGCCGCCCGGCGCCCCGTCCCGCCGCGGCGGCCGCGGACGCACGCTCCGCGGGCGGCGGCCGGGGCCGCCGGCTCGCCCCGCCACCGGCGCCGCCCGCCGCCGGCGCGCGCACCTTGGCCGCCCCCCCCACAGCCTCAAAGGGCCCACCCCCGCATTTTTGCGCGCCGCTCCCGTCGCCGTCTTGCCCCTCTGGCAGCGCCCACTCCCTGCTGACGCCCGCAGCGCCCCTTCCCTCCGTCCCTCGCCCCCCAAAATCCACCTGTCCCCTGTGCGGCCGCGAGCTGCCGCGGCCGCTGGTGCTCGCGGCCATGGGCCACGACCGCCCCTCTGCCGCCACGGCTGCCGGTGTGGGTGCGGGTCGTGTCGGTGGTGGTGGTGGTGGTGGCGCCGCCGCCGCCGCCGTCGCGACAGCCGCTCCTGCCCGCGTGTGCCGTGCCCGCCGCCAGCAGCGGTGGCCGCTGCTTGCCCGTGCCGTTGCGCTCCTGGCGGTCGTGGTGCTGATAGCGGCGCCGCTCCCGCACGGGGCGCGCAGCGTCGGCACGGCGCCGCGCGTCAAGCGCTTCCCCCGCGGCGCCTTCCCGTCGGTCGGCCGCGTGCCGCGCGTGTGCTCCCTCCAGTGCCACACGGGGCCGCTGGCCAATGGGGACACCGCGTACGAGGCGGGCGGCAACCTGTACCCGTGGGGGAACGACACGTGCCGGTCGCCGCTCGACCCGCTGCGCGCCCTCTACCTGTCGGACGCGGACCCAGACGCGTCCGCGGGGGTGCGGCTGCACGAGGCGGCGCTGCGGCTGCGGCTGCGGGTGCTGGCCCGCACGCTCGGCTCCCACCGCGCCCGGCAGATCGCACTCGACGTGCAGTACAGGCCGAGCGGTCCGCTCCGGCGGGGCGTGTGCGGTGGGGAGGGCGGTTTGGTGCGCGAGGAGTCGGTTGTCAACGTGCTGACGCTGCTGCGCAACTCGATGCAAGGCGGCGTCGCCCGCCACATTGGCAAGTACGACGTCATTGGGTACACCCGCGTCTCGGCGGGCGTGTGTGGCACCGACGCGTGCGAGGACGTCACGGCGGTCGACACGACCGGCGCCCAAACGTGTGGGGCTGTGTGTGTGGAGGGCAGCGGCTGCAGCTGCCAGGGCACCACCGTCCTCACCACCGTCGGCCCCGACGGCGAGGAGCGCTCCATCTCCATGCAGCAGCATCGGTACCTGAGCCTCGGCCGAGGGCTGCTGGCCCAAACGGACTGGCTGGGTGAGCACCGGGGCATATGGAACCTTACGGCTCTGCTGCAGCTGTATTCGGGGTGGGATAGCCCCGATGGGAAGCGGCCGCAGCTGCGCCAGCCGGCCATGGCCAGGATGATCGCCTCTCTCAGTGGCGTGCGCGGCACCCTCATCCCCAAAGATCTGACCGGCGACGGCTTCTTCCCGCGGTTGGCCAACACGACCACGACGTGGCCGCAGCTGCTTGCAGGTGTGGTGTGCATGGACCCGATCCAGTCGTTTGTTCGCGACCGTACGCTGTGCCTGGGCATGCCCGCCTCCAAGCAATTCTTCGAGTCAGCTACGCTGGTGGGTCGGCGGTTCTTTGGCAAGGGGAATGCGTTTGCTATGACGAGTGGCTGGGCAAAGTGGCGTGTGTTTACCCTCGCCCTTGTCACACCGCCGATCAATGCCACCCCCGCCATCTTTCAACGCTCCCCCTACGAGCGCGCGTCGATGGGGCCAGCCGTGGAGCCGCTGGCGGCGTACGGGCTGCGAGAGGTTCATAGCGCCAGCCCCAACGAACGGGCCGTCGCGGCGTCTATCCGCCGGCGGCTGCTGTACCTTCCATCACGGCGGGGGGAGTTTGTCACTTCCCCAGAGTCGAGCTACCACCTGATGGCCACCCGCCTGCACGATAGCGCGCAGAAGGACATCGAGCGCCTGTCATCGGCCTACGACCGGTCGACGTTTGACGTGGACGAGCCACCAGAGCCGGCGACCGCCCAGGACGTCGTGCTGGCCGTACTAGTCATTCTCCCCGAGGCCACCGCTATGGTGGTGGCGCTCCTGGCCACCCGCACCTGGGGCCGCCGCGAGTGCGTCGCGGTGGGCATGGTCTTTGCCGTCGGCCTCGCCTCGCTCTCCGCCCTCATCTCGCTGGCCGTCACCGAGCGGCGCGGCGCGGACTGGCGGGTATCGTCCGAGCGCACAGCCCTGGGCGCCCGCTTCCCCGTCGGCATTGACAACACCACCCTTGCGGATGTCAGGTCCGTCCTAACCGGCACGGAGCTCGCGTATGCAGAGACGTACCTCATCGCCGCACGGACGGGGTACCACCCGGCGCTCCTGCTGTGGCTGGCTGTCGGCTTCTCCGCGGCGTACGTGGTCGTCTCGGCGGGGTCCGCCGCGTACATTGTGCGCGCGTGGCGGCGGGAGGCGGCGGCGGCGGCGGCACGGGCGCACGACGCCGACGCGGACGCATGGGGCGCCGACGACCGCGTGCCCGTCGTGGGCGGCCGCGGCCGCTCCCGCCGGCCGCGGCGGTGGTGGCGGCCGCTCGGCACGCGGCGCAAAGCAGCCGCGACGGTGACGAGGCTGCCGGCTGACGGGCCGGGAGGGTTTTCGTGAGCTGCGCCGGCGATGGCCGGCCACTGCCGACTCCCCGTGTGTCTTCTTTGTTGGTTGGAAAGGGGTTTCGGATGCTGGCCTACTAGCGTGTGCCTTGCCTGGCTCTGCCTCATTACGGTACCTCTCTGGAGTAGGCTGTTTTGTACCCTCGTTTGTTGGGGCGCGGGCACTTTCCCGCGCCTCGGGACCTGTTGGCCAGCCGGTGGCAACCTACGGGCTCACATGGCTGGCTGCCGAGCTGGCCCCTATTCCACTGTATCAACTGGCACACCCGCGTTGGTGGCAAAGAGTAACGGGAGAGGGCGGCGGCGGCGTCGGCGGGAGTGTTCTCGTCGACCGCTGCCCCCCCGGTCGTACCACACAGAATGCATGGCAAGTCTTTCAGCTCGCGTTTTTTTGACAGGTGAAAGTTTTCGCTGAGCTGTGTGTCCTTGGTCGTGGCCGGGCCAGCCGCGTGCCGCGCGCCCGCCCACGTCCGCGCTGCGCGCGCCCCATCGACGTCCCCCACCCACCACCTGTACCCTCCGCGGCCCGTCCGACCCCCCCCAACGGCCATTGCCATGTCGTCCTCCGCCCCCCCTCCCTCCCCTCCGCCGCCCGCCCTCACGGTCGTGGCGCTGCTCGGCCTCCCCCCCCTCGCGGGCCTCCCCCTCGCGGCGCGCGCGTGGCTCTTCCCGCCCCCCGCCGCGCCGCCGCCGCGGCTGACGCCCGACGGCCTCGCCGCGGCGGTCGGGCGGGACCATCTCATCACCGCCGCGCCGCCGGTGGGTGTGGGCGGCGGCGGCGGCGGCGGCGGCGGCGGCGGCGGCGGCGGCGGCGGCGGCGGCTGCGGCGGCGACCCTGCCGGCGGCGGCGGCAGCCGTGGGGGGGCGCCGCCGGTGACGCTCATGGCCACGGCCAAGCTGCTGGTGCCGGTGACCACGGTGGCGGGCGATGCCGACGGCGGTGCCGGACGCGGCGACGGCGTCGGCGGCAGCGGCGGCGGCGGCGGCGGCGGCGGCGGCGGCGGCGGGCCCGCCGACGCCTGGACACTCGGCGTGGGCGTCTACGAGACCGCCACGGACGTGCTGTCGGGTCCCGCCGGGGAGGGTGGCTTTGCCGCTGCCGACGGTGCGGTCGCCCACCGGTGGGCGGCGCACGCGTCGTCGGGGGCGTGGGTGGATGTGGTCGCCGCGCCCGCTGCGGAGGCGGCGGACGGCACCGCCGCCGCCGCCGTCGACGGCGGCGGCACCGGCGGCAGCAGCAGTGGCGGTGGCGGCGGTGGTGGCGGCGGCGGTGGCGGCGGCCGACCGCGGCGGCGGCGGCGGTGGCGGCGGCGGCGGTGGAAGGTGGCGGCCGCGGGCGGCGCCACCGCCGCCGGCTACGGCCTCGACGTGTGGGTGGTGGCGGCGGGCGGGCGCGTCAGCAGCTGGCGGTCCGCCCGCTTCCACCGCCTAGCGGGGGGGCGGGCGCCGCCGACGGCGCGGCGCCGCCCGCGTTGGCGGGGACGCCGGCGGCGGGCGGGCGACGCCCGCCCGCGGCGGGCGCCGCCGCCGCGCCATGGGTGGTACACTCGTGGGGGGTGTTTGGGGTGGCCGTCGTCGCCGCCGCCGCGACCGCCGCCGCCGCTGCTGGGGGTGGGCGCAACGGCGGTGGCCCCGCCGGCGGCGGCGGCGGCGCGTTTGTCGCCACCTGCGCGGTGACGCCAACGTCGGCGGTGGGGCTGTGGCGCCTCCGCGCGGCGGCGGTGGGCGCGGCGGTGGCGGGGGCGGCCGTCCTCTCCCGCCTGGCCATGCCCGCCCCAGACGCGGCGGCGGACGGCGCCGACGACGGGTTGGCTGCCTGGCGGGAGGGGGCGGGGGACGCCCCGCCGCTGCCGCCGCTGCCGCCGCTGCCGCCGCCGCCGCAGCGGCCCCTGGCGCGCGCGCCCGCCGCCGCCGCCGCCCGTCCCATCCTCCCGCGGCCACCTGCGGTGCGAACGGCGGTGGCGATTGCGCCCGCCCCCCGCACCCCCGCCGTCGCCACTGGCGGCGGAGCGGGCGCCGTGGCGTGGTCCCCCGCCTCCCCCCTCGCCTCGCCCACCGCCGCCGCGTCGGCGTCGGCGTCGGCGTCGGCGGCGTCGGCGTCGGCGGCGGCGGCGGCGGCGGCGGCGGCGGCGGCGGGTCGCGCGCTGCCCGTCCCGCGCCGCCGCCGGCGGGCGGTGGCGGCCGACGCGGTGACGCCGCGGGTGGCGCGCAACCGGGCGGCGGCGGCGGCGGCGAATGCGCGGCGCGCGGCAGCGCGGGCGGCGGCGCGGGCGACGGCGGCGACGGCGGCGACGGCGGCGGCGGCGGGAGAGGGTGCCGCTGACGGTGGCGGACACCCCAGCCACCCCCCGCGCCTGCCGGCGGGGGATACGCCGCTGGCCCAACCGCCCAGTGGGTGAGGCGCCCCTTCCCCCCCCTCTCGTACCACCCGCAACACGCAACGTCGTCGGTAGGGCGCGGAGGCAGGGTGGCGGGCGTGCGCCGTCCTACCACAATACGCGGCAGCCACGGCGGCTTCGTGCCGCCGGCGGCGCCCGCGCTCCACTGCCAGCGCCGGCGCCGGCGCCTCGCCGCGCCGCAGTGATGGGCCAGTGTGACAAGGGAGCCGTTGAGAGGATGGGACGACGGGGGGGAGCGGGCGTTCTGCCCCTACTTTTTCTTTTGCCGTGCGGGGGGCCATTTCCTCTGCCCTCTGCCGGCGCTGCTCACCCCGAGGCGGTGGCACGGGCGGGGTTGCCGCTGCTGGGTGTGCGTGCTCGCCCGCGCGGGGCGCATCATCTTGGCCGCTGCTGGGTGGCACCACCCCCTCCGGCGCGGGGCGGACGGGAGCGGGTCGGAGCGGGCGGGGACTCCCATCGCGCCGGCGGCAGCAGCGATGCGGCGGCGGCCGCCGCGGCCGCCTCGCTCGACGCGGCACGCGCCGACGGCGGCGGCGGCGCCGCCGTGGCGGCCGCCGAGGCGCGCGCCGTTGCCGCCGCCAACGCGCTCCTCCGCGACGCCGCCGTGCGGGTGGCGGCCGACGACGCGGCGGCGGCGGTGGTGGCCGCCGACGAGCGCGCGGCGGCCGCCGATGCCCGCGCGGCCGCGGCCGACGCACGGGTGGAGAACCAAAGCCTCAGCCGTGACGGGGTATTGAGCCGGAGATGATCCGCAGGCCTCTTTGGCGAGCGCGTCATCCTGTGTTTCAAACAGAGCGTCTTACAATTGAGCAGAAACTCAGGCAAACTTGACCAATCCACATCTAATCTAATCTCATGCAGATGACCCTCCATGCAAAGCCACCACATCCAAAGTACCAGTTCGTCCGACGAGACGCGCGGGAATTTCTGGAGGCCACGGCGCCTCTCTCCTCTGCGGTCCCGCGTGGCGGTGACGACACAGCTGCGTCGCTGATGCTGACGGCAACTAAGTACACCCACTGGCCGGCAGCCGCCTCTGCGTGGCACCACCCAGGCCGCCCGTTTCCCCGCGGCCGCGCCCCTTGTTCGGCGACACAGTCGCTGGCGCCAGTGGGTGCGTCGCTCGTGCGGCTCGCCCAGCGACGTACCCGTCTCTCCTCCATTCTTCCTCCTTTGTCCCTCACCACCACCCCCTCCCGGCTTCCTACCCAATTACCGTGGTGGTGGTGGTGGTGGTGGTGGTGGTGGTGGTGGTGGTGGTGGTGGTGGTGTTGGCGGTCAGCCTGCCCACCCATCCCGCAAACTCGCACCCCCCATCCCCCCCGTCCCGCCCCGTGGCCCCCCTCGTCCTTCCCTTTTCCCCCTCTGTTTGCTCCCCACGCCCCCCCCCCCCTCCCCGCGGGCACCGCCAGCACCATGCCCCTCGACTTTGACCTGACCGTGACGCTGCCCTTCCCCGCCGCCCCCTTTTGGGCGCAGCGCGCGTCGCGCCCCTTCCTCGACTTTCTCGTCTCGGACGGCGCGCTCCGCCGCGCCGCCGCGTCCGCGTCAACGGCCGTCCCCGCCGCCGAGGCGGCGGCGCTGACAACCGCGACGGGCAGCCCGTTCCGCCGCGGCGCGGCGCTCGCGACGCGCACCCAGTCGTACATCCCCGCGTCGGCCGACATCCCCGACGCCCTGCGGCTGGTGCTCGGCGAGGAGCTGTTTGGGCTGGAGGACACGCAGGTGTGGGAGGCCGCCGCGGGCGACGGCGCCGCCGTCACGGGGGGGGGGGGGGGGGGTCCCCGCCGGCCTGCCCCCGCCGCCCATGGTGCAGACCTTCCGCATCACCCCCGCCGTGCTGTCCGCGTACGTCACGACGGGCGGGGTGCTGACGGTGGCGCCCGCCGCGGCGGCCGCGGCCGACGGCCGCGTCGGCGGCGGCGGCGGCGGCGGCGGCGGCGGCGGCGGCGGTGGCGGCGGCGGCGTCGACGGCGACGACGGTGACGGCGCGGCGAGCCACCGCCTGACGGGCTCGGTTGGGGTGTCGCTGTGGGGCCTCGCGGACGTGGCCGAGGCGGCCGTCCTCCGCAACATGGACACCTTTTACGCCGCCTACCCGGCGACGGTCGGCCGCTGGCGGCGGGTGCTCCTCGACCGGTGGGGGGGAGGGGACGCGGGGGGGGGGGGGGGGGGGCCGCCGCCGTCGCCGCCGCCGTCGACCGGATGCTCGCGGAGGAGGCGGCCAAGGGGGGGGGGGGGGTGGGGGGGGGGGGGGGGGGGGCGCCGAGCCGGGCGTCCAAGTCGTCAGCTGGTGACGCGCGCCCGAGGGCGCGTGTGCGGCGGGGGGGGGGGGGGGGGGGCAGCGGGGGGGGGGGGAAGGGGGGGGGAGGTGGCCGCCGCGACGGCGCTACCCGCCCTCCCGCCGCCCGCCCCCTGTTCTTGCTGCCCGTGCGGGCGGGCCGCGGTCGCGGCGCCACCCCTCCTCCGTGCGCGGGCAAGCGCGGCGGTCACGGCGGCGCGGCGCGGCGCGGCGCGCGGCGGCGACCACGGAAAAAAGAAAACAAACGACACGGCTCGGAGCATCCACGCGGCGGCGGCCGGCCACACCCACGCGGCGCGCGGCGGCGGCTGAGCGCCGCGGCGGCGCGGCGCACGTGCTCCCACCGCCGGCGCCCCCACCACCCCCCCCCCCCCCACCGCCTCCCCGCACGCACACGCACCGCCGGCGCCCCCGCGGGGCGCGGACCGGCCACCCCTCCCCCCCCCACGACCTTCCCTCCCCCTTCCCCCCCACCCCCCCCCCCCCCCCCCACCCCGCCCCCCCCCCCAGCTCACCGCTTGCCCAGCCGCCGCCGCGGCACGACCCGCCGCCGCCCCGCCGGCGGCGGCGCCGACGCGCCCATACTAAACGCGCCGCCGCCCGCCGCCGCCGCGGGCGCCGCCGCCGTGGCGGCGCCAAACGCACCGACGCCGGCGGGGGCGGCCGCGGCGGCGGCGCCCCCCGCCGCCGCCGCGGCGGGCGTGCCAAACGGGCCAAACGCGGGCGGCGGCGGCGGCGGCGCGGCGGCCGCGCCGCCGGCGGGGGCGCCAAACAGGGGCGCCGCCGCCGCCGCCGCCGGCGTGGCGGCGGCGGGCGCGCCCGCGGCGCCCGCCGCGGTGGGCGGGCCAAACGAAAAGGGGGCGCCGCCAAACGGGCTCGCCGCGGGCGCCGCCGCCGCCGCCACGCCCGCGCCCGCCGCGGTGGGGGGCGCGCCAAAGAGGCGCGCCGCCGCGGGCGCCGCCGCCGCCGCGGGCGCCCCAAACGCGCCGCCGCCAAACGGGGTCGACGCGGGCGCCGCCGCCGGCGGCCAGCCGGCGGGCGCGCCGGCGGCGGCGGCGCGTGCGAGGCCGGCCCCCCCGGGTAGTGGCGACGGCGCGCGCGCGGCCGGGACGCCAAACGGCGTTGGCGGCGACGGCGCCGGCGCCGGCGCCGCCGCCGCCGTCGGGGGCGCCCCAAATAGGGACGCGGCGGCGGGGGCGGCGGCGGCCGCCGCCGCCGACGCGGCCGGCGCGGGCGCGCCAAACAGAAAGGGCGGCGACGCGGCGGGCGCGGCGGGCGCGGCGGCGCGCGCCGCCGCCGCCGCGGGCGGCGCGCCAAAGGAAAAGGCGGGGATGGCCGCGGCGGGGCCGGCGGCCGACGCTGGCGGCGACGACGCCGGCGGCTGGGGCGCGCCAAAAGAAAAGACGGGCGACGCGGCGGGGGCGGCCGCCGGTGCCGCCGGTGCCGCCGACGGCGGCGGCGGCACGCCAAACGCGGCGGCCGCGCCGCCCACGGGGGGCGCGCCAAAGAGGCCCCCCGCGGCCGACGCGGCGGGCGTTGGCGGCGGCCGCGCCGCCGCCGGGGCGGCGGGGGCGGCCGCCGGCGGCGGCGGCGGCGCCGCCGCCGCCGACGCCGCCCCCCCCGCGGGCGGCCCAAACACAAACACCCCGCCGGGCGGCGCGGCGGGCGGCGTCGCCCACGACGGGGGCCCCCCAAAGGGGCTGTCGGCCACCGCGGGCGGCGGCGGCGGCGCCGGCAGGCCAAACAGGCCGCCCGCCGCCGACAGCGGCGGCGGCGGCGGCGCCGCGGCCGACGCGGGCGGCGCCGCGGACGCGGCGGCAAACAGCGACGACGCCTTGGGGAGGCCCGCAAACGCGCCCGCAAAGAGGCTGGGGGGGGGGGTGGGGGGGGCCGACGTGGGCGACGCCCCCGCCGAGGGCGACGAGGGGGGAGACGTGCCCCCGCCGTCGCCGTCGGCGGCCGCGGGCGGCGGCGGCGCCGCCGCCGCCACGGCGGGGGGCGCCGCCGCGGCGGGCGCCGCGCCCGCCGCCGGCGCGGCCGACCCGCCCGTCGGCGGCGCCGCGGACGAGGGCGGGGCGGCCACGCCGGCTGGCGGGGGCGCCGCCGCCGGCGCTGGCGCTGGCGCCGCCGCCGGAGCCACCGCTGGGACCGGCGGCGGCGCCGCGTCGGCGGGCGCGCCCGCGCCTGACGGAATGGGCGGCCAGCCGCCAAACGACGGCGCCGGCCTCGCCGACCGCTTGCGCGGCGGCGAGTCGCCGCCGCCGCCGCCGTCGGCGGCCGCCGTCGCCGCGGCGGCCGGCGGGGGGCCGCCAAAGAGGGGCGCCGCGGGCGGCGCGGCCGCCGCCGCCGCGCCCGCCGGCGGCGGCGCTGCGGGTGCTGGCGCGGCAGGCGCCGCCGCCAATGCCGCTGCCGGCGGTGCCGCCGCCGCCGCCGGCGGTGCCGCCGCATCGGCCGCAGGGCGGCGCACGGGCGCGGGGGCGGCGGCGGCGGCTGGCGCGGGAGCGGGTGCCGGCGGCGGGGCGGGTGCGGGCGCGGGTGCGGGCGCGGGCGGCGGCGCCAGCGACGGCGGCGGCGCTGCCGTGACAGCCGCCGCGGCGGGCGGCGCGCCCACCCTGCCGTTGCCGCCAAACCCAAACGCGGGCGCCGCCCTACCCCCTGCAGGCGGTACCGCAGCGAACGCGGGGGCGGGTGCCGCCGCCGTCCCCGCTGCCGCCGGCGGGACGCCGCGGCCGACGCCGCCCGCGGCGGCCGCGGCGGGCCCCGCCGGCGGCCTGCCGCCCGTCCCGTTGGCCACCCCCGGCCGCGGGGCGCCAAAGGGGACCCCCGCCGGCGGCGCCGCGGCGGCCAGCCCGCCAAACAGCCCCGCGGGGAGGGCGGCGGGCGACGATGGCGCCGGCGGCCACGCTGGCGGCCCGTCTGGGTGGGCGCGGCTGGGCGGGGCGGCCGCCGCGGGCGCAGCCGCCGCCGCCGCCGCCGCCGCCGACGGCACGGGCCGGGAGGGGGGGGCGCGGCCGCCGCGGGCGGCGGCGCCGCCTCGGCCGCCCGCGAGCGCTTGCGCGCCGGCGTCGCCACGCCCGCCGCGTCGTCATCCCCCCCGCGGGACGTTGGCGCGGCCGCCGTCGCCGCCGCCGCCGCCGCCGTCGCCGCCGCCGCCGCGTCGCGTGGCGGCGGTGGCCGCGGTGGCGTGTCGGCCGCCACCCGCCGGCGCTTGCCCGTCAGCGGCGGCGGCGGCACGAGGCGGCCGACCCCCCCCGGCGCCGCCGGCGGCGCGGCGCCAGGCGTGCCCGCCGCGGGGGTGCCCCCCCGCGGCGCGCCACCCGCGGCGGCGCCGGCGGCGGCGGCGGCAACGGCGGAGCGGGCGCTGAGCACCCGCCGCCGCCGCGCGGGCGCGCCCGCCGGCGGCCGCAGCGCCGACGCGATGGCCCGCGTGCGGGCAGACGTGAGCGGCGGCCGCCCCGCGGGCGACGCCGCCGCCGCGAGCCGCCGGCGGAGGTCCACCACCCGCGTCGACGGCGGCGGCGGGCGCCCGGGCGTCAGCGACGCAAACGCGTAGCCGCCCGCGGCGGGCGCAACGCCGCGGCGGGCGGCCGCCGCCGCGCCGCCACCGCCACCGCCGCCACCGCCACCGCCACCGCTACCGCCGCCGCCGCCACCCGCCGGGGACGCCGCCCGCCGCGCCGCCGCGGCGGCGGGGGAGCCCCACACAGGGGGCGGAGCCGCGGCGGCCGGGGAGGCGCCGCCCCAACCATTGGCGCGGGGCGAGCCCGCCACGGCCGCCGGCGTCCCCCCCCCCGCCGCCGCCGGCGACGCGCCGCCCAGCAGCCGCCGCCGCGACGACGGCGAGTCCGTCCCCCGCCCGTCGGCGGGCAGCGACCGCTTCCGCGGGGACCCCGCCGCCGCCTGCCGGTACAGCAGCCGCACGACGGCGGTGGGCGTCGGCGGCGCGTCCGCGTCGACGGCCGCCCGGCTGGCGGCGCCGTCGGCGCCGCCCGGCCGGGCCGCCGATGCGGTGGCGGCGGCGGCGGCGGCGGCGGCGGCGGCGGGGCCGGCGGCGGTGGCCGCAGCGGGCGCGCAGCCCGCCCCGTCGGCGTACCCCCCCCCCCCCCCGCCGCGTTGCCCACCCCCGGCAGCGGCCCCGCACACGCGGCGAGCAGCGCCGCCGCTTCGCCCGCACCCAGCGCCCCCGGCGGCGCCGCCGCCAGCACCGCCGCCGCGTCCGCAACCGCAACGGGCGACAGCGGCGGCGCGGCGCCACGGGCGACCGCCGCGGCGGTCGCGCGGAGGGTGACCAACCGCGCCGTCGCCGCCACACCCGCCGCCCGCAACGTCGGCCGGCCGCTGCGGCCTGTAGACGCAACGCCCGTGGCGGCGGCGCCACCGCCGCCGCCCGCGCCGCCGGTCGCGGGGGCGGTGGAGGAGGTGGCGTCCTCGCCCGGGCGGCCGCCCCACGGCGGCGCCACCCGCCCCCCCCCGGCATCGTACGCGGGCACGATGGAGGAGGTGTCCCCGCCGCCACCGCCGCCGCCGCCGCCACCGCCGCCGCCGCCGCCGCCGCCACTGGCCGCCACGGCCGTGCCGCCCCCCGCGGCGCCGCCACCCCGACCGCCACCGCCACCCGCCCCACCGCCACCGCCGGCGGCGCGCGGGGTCTCGGCAAAGTCCAGCCGCCGCACCGCCGCCACCGGCGGCAGGCCGCCCGGCCGTGCCGCCGTGCCGCCGCCGCCGCCGCCGCTGCCGACCGGCACCGCCGCCGTCGCCGCGACCGTCGCCGTGGCGGTGGCCGTCGCCGTCGCCATCGCCGTCGCGGTCGCGACGGGCGCCACGGGCATGGCGGCGGCGCCGCCGCCGGCGCCCGCCGTGCCACGCCCACCACCGCCACCGCCGCCGCCGACGCCGCCGCCGCCGCCGCCGCCCCCGCCGCCGCCGCCACCCCCATCCGGCGGCCGGCCTGGCACGCCGCCACGGGCGGCGCCGCCGCCGCCCGCGGTCGCTCCCCCTGCCGCCACCGGCGCCGCGTCGGCCGACGCGTCCGACGCGGACGAGCCCGTCGCGGACCCGTCGTCCGCCGCCGCGGCGGCGGCCGCCCGATCTGGCGGCAGCGGCACCGCCGCGGCGGCCACCGTGTCCGCGTCGGTGCGGCGGAAGAGGCGGGCGGCACTGACCACCCCGGACCGCACCGCTGCGTAGACGCCGCGTCGCGCCATTGGATTGTATCACAGGGCAGGGGGGGGGGGGGGGGGGGGGGGGAGAGGGGGGAGGAGGGAAAAGGTTGGGGGGGGGGGGGGGGGGGAGGGGGAGGTGGAAACGCAGGTGTCGTAGCAAGGGACGACAGAAGCGGGGGGGAGACAGGGGGTGGGGTGGAGAGGGGAGGGGCGGAACGAGGAGACAAGGCCCAGTCGGGAAAGCAGGTGGTGACGGGTGGTCCCTGCGGCTGGCGAAACGCCGGGCCGCCCCGGCAGGCACGCGGGGGGGGACGTCGGCAGACTGTTTGTGGGCCTGCCGGCAGGAAGGGCACCAGTGCGGAGCGCCAAGGAGCGGGCCGGTGGGGGGGGGGGGGGGGGGGGGGTTGGGCGACGAGGCACACCAGCGGGAACGCTCCGATGCGCGGGCGCGGGCGGCGGGGTGGAATGGCCGCCGCGGCGGGAAGGCGCCCGTGGCGGCGGGCGAAGGCGGGCGGCGGCCCGCGTTGCGCGCCGGCGCGTGCGTGGGGGGGGGGGGGTCCGGCGCGGCCGCCGCCGTCGGGGGCGGGCGGGTGTAGGGGGCGCAGCCGTGGCCGTCGACCATTGCGGGGCGCAAATACAATGTATCCTCCAAAGTCGTAGTAAGTATGCTGCTGTTGTGTTTCGGATTCTCCGACTGAGTGTGACTTGATCAATTTCATAATTGGTGTAACGTTGGTACTTCACAAGAGGCCTGGTCCAGTGGGACGCAGGCAGCCGGCCGCGATGACTTGGGTACGTCTTGGACAACAGCAGCTCGGATGTGAGCGAGGCGCGCACGTCCTGTTGCGTCTGCTGCATGCGTCGGGCCGTAAGTAAACGAGCGAACAACAGCGGTGCTACTGGTGTGACCAAAGTGGTGGGCGTGACAAAGTGGCGAGGCGCTCCTCCCCCTCAGCGCCCGCTGACAACTGACAGTCTGGGCTGGGATTCTGCGGCACCTCCTGGGTAGCCGACCGCTCGTAGACGTCCGACTCGGGACTAGTGGGGGGCGGAGGGGGGCCATGGCGCGGTGCGCAGTAGCGTATGTGTTGGCCACAGGTTGGCCAACACATGGGAGGCTGCTGTCCGGTGGAGTGCATCTTGCGCAGCGGCGTACGCACAGAAAAAGACCAACGTCGACGGCGGCCTTGCGGCTCCCAACGGCGTCGCCGCGGCGGAGCGGCGAGGCTGGCACTGGTAGCTACTAGGATTGCCAGTGCACAAGACGGAGCGGGCCGTCTGTCCTCGTGCTCGCGTCGGCAAACAGCCTCCCCCCCCCCACTTTCAATTTTCAAATCGTGATCCCCCCCGTCCCCCGCCCCCACCCGCGGCGCCGGTCACCACTTGGTGACCTCCACCTTGGGCAGCTCCGTGCCGTTGAGCCGCTCGAGCGACTTGATGAGCGCCTGCGTGCCGAGGTCGCCCTCCCCCACCGCGCACAGCGACACGTACAGCTGCTGGGCGAGCGCCAGCCCCGGCAGCGCCACGTTGAGCCGCTGGCACTCGCCGACCGCGATGCCCAGGTCCTTGACAAAGTGCCGCACGTAAAAGCCCGGCGCCATGTCGCGGGCCAGCACCCGCGGCGCGTACGACTCGATGGAGAAGGAGCCCGCCCCCCCCCGCGGATGGCGCGCAGGTACGCCTCCAGGTCCAGCCCCGCCTTGTGCGCGTAGACGAGGCCCTCGCACATGCCGAGCATGGACGACGCGATCGTCACCTGGTTGGCCATCTTGCAGTGCTGGCCCGCGCCCGGCGCGCCAAAGTAGGTAACCGTCGCGGCAAAGCAGTCGAGGAGCGGCCGCACCGCGGCGGCCGCGTCGGCGTCGCCGCCGACCATGACGCTGAGGGTGCCCTTGCGGGCGCCCACGTCCCCACCCGTGACGGGCGCGTCGAGCGCGTGGCAGCCGCGGGCGGCGGCGGCGGCGGCCAGCTCCGCCGCGAGCGCCGGCTCGGAGGTGGTCAGGTCGACGACGACCCCCCCCGGCCGGAGCGTCGACAGCACCCCGTCGGCGCCGCCAATCACCGCGCGCACGTCTGACGGGTAGCCGACCATCGTGAAGACCACGTCCGACGCCGCCGCGACCGCCGCGGGCGACGCGCCCCGCGCGGCGCCCGCGTCGACCAGCGGCTGCGCCTTGGCCGCCGTCCGGTTGTAGACGGTCAGGTGGGTGTAGCCGGCGCCGTAGATGTGCCGCGCCATGTGCGCGCCCATCACGCCGGTGCCAATCCAGCCGACGCGCGTGACGCCCGCGGCCGCCCGGGGGATCATGGCGGCGTGCGGCGGCGTCGGGGCGGACCGACGGCGCGCGCGGCGGCGCGGGGCGGACAAACGACCGCAGGGGGGAAGCGGTGCTCGCCGCGGCGGCGTCGTGTCCAGAGCGGGATGGCCGCCAGAGGGTGCGAGGAGAGGTGGGACGGGTGCGGCGGGGCGGCACCCGGGACGGACGCGCGCGGGCGACGCAGCACGCAGCGACGCACGGCAGGCGGAGCAGAGCTGGGCGGTGGGTGGGGGTGCCAGGACTGGCAGCCGTTGGGTACGGGGCGGCCCCAAGCAGCGCGGTTGGCCGCCCGCCTCGCTCGTCCCCACATCCTATTCCACGTCCCTTTCCAGCCGTCCTGCCAACGTACTTTCCAGCATCCCGGATCCGCCAGCGGACTTGCACGGTCCGCCTCTTCGCGGCGGGTGCCCGCGCGGCCGCGCCGCCCGCGCCCGCGCCGCCGCACCCGCGGCCGCCCCCACACGCCCTTGGTCGCGCCGCGCGCGCGGCGGCCGCGGCGGGCGCCGCTCCCTCCCCCCCCCCCCCCCCCCCACCGCGCGTGCCCGCGCCGCGCCGCGCGGCGCCGCGGCGGCCGCCCGCGCGCGTCGGCGGCCGTCGCCACCGCCGCCGCGGCCGGCGGGTCGGCGGCCGCGCCGGCGCGCGGCGGCCGCGGCGTGCCGCCGCGGCGGCCGCGCCCGCCCGCCCGCCGCCCGCCGCCGCCCGTCCCGGCGGCCGCCGCCGCCGCCGCCGCCGCCGCCGCCGCCGCCGCGGCGCCCCGGCGCCGCGCTGCGCCGGCGGCGGGGGTTCCCCTCGCCTCCCACCACCCCCCCCCCCCCCCCCCCGCCCTCTCTCGGCGCCCTCCCCGCTATATCCTCCCCCCCCCCCCCCCCCCGGTCGGCGCCACCTCGTCTACCTCCCCTGACCACCCCCCCCGCACGGCACCCGCCGGGGTGTGCCCGCGTGCACGGCCGGCGCTGCGGCTCCCGCTGTGGCGGCCATGGGCGGCGCCGCCGCCATCTCGGACGCGGAGGCGGCCACCAACAAGGCCATCCTAGAGTACCTGCACCGCAAGGTACGTGGCGGTGCTGCCTGTGGCGGCCTTGAGGGGGGGGACGGGGGGGGGGGGGGGGTGGGGGGGGGGGGGGGGGAGATGTCGGGGTTTTTGGAGGGGAGGAGCGGTTGGGGGGGGGGGTGGGGGTCGACGGTGCCCGCCAGTGGCTCGTGTTTTTGGGGGTGCGGATGGAGGGTCGTACGTGCCGGCGTTGCGCACGCGCCGCCGGCCTGCCGTTGCGTCGGTGGCGCTGCCGCGGGAGCCGCCGCCGCCGCTGGCCGGCAGCGCCGGCCCGTCTGCCCGGCGGCGCCGCGCTGCCGACCCGCCGCCGCTCGTATCGTCTGCGCAGCGGCGCGCCTGCGCTCGTGTTGCTCACCGCCCGCCGCCCGCCGCCCGCCGCGCCGCCCCCTTGTTTGTTACGGTGCCCCCCTCTCCCCTCGCGCGGTCGACCCCCCCCCCCCCCCCCCCCCCCCCCCCACAGGGCTACCGCAATGCGGAGCAGGCGCTGCTGCGCCAAGACCTGGCCGCCGCGGCGGGTGCCCCCCCCCCCCCGATGCCCCCCCCCCCCCGATGAGCTCGACGCCGACGCGGACGAGCTGTCCCGCGTGCTGCTGCTGCTGCCCCGCCCCGGCGGTGGCGCCACCACGGGCGCGGTGCGGCCGGGCACGCCGCCTGGCGGCGGCGGCGGTGGTGGCGGCGGCGGCGGCGGCGCGGGGGGGGCCGCCGGGGGGGAGCCTCCCCCGGCGGCGCGCCCGCCGCCGCCGCCGCCGCCGCGGCGGCCGCCGCCCTCGACGCGGACGTCCGCGCGTACACGACCGCCTACCGGGAGCTCCGCGACTGGGTGGACGGCTCGCTGGATATCTACAAGGGGGAGCTCCACGCGGTGCTCTACCCGCTGCTCGTGCACACCTTCCTGGAGCTGGTCGCCCGGGGGGCGGGCCGCCAGGCACGGGAGCTGCTGTCCGCGGCGGCCGAGGCGGACTTTCCGGCGCCGCCGCCGGGGGGGGGGGGTGGGGGGGGGGGGGGGGGCGGGGGGGATGGTCCTGCCCCCGTGGAGCCCGGTCCTTGGGGGGGGGGGGGGGGGGGCGCTGGTGCCGCCGCCGGCGCGACGCCGGCAGACACCCCAGCAGCGGCGGCGGCGGCGACGGCTGCGGCGGCAGCGGCGGCGGCGGCCGCCGCCGCCGCCGCCGGCCGCGGCGTGGCGGCCCGGGCGGCGTGCCGCGGCACCGCCGCGCGGCGGGCCGAGCTGGCCGCCCTCGAGGGCGTCTCTGCCCCGTCGCACCTGGCGTCCAACGCGACCGCCGCGCTCTTCCTCCGCCACCGGTACCAGCTGCACCTGTCGAGCCCCGCGTTTGAGCTGCTCCTCGCCTTCCTCACCGAGGACGCCCACCGGGGGCTGCTGCTGCGGCTGCTCAACGCGCGGTGCATCCTCCGGCTGGACGAGCCCGCCGCGCCGGGCACGGCGGCGGGCCTCCTCACCGGCGGCGGCGGCGACGCCGCCGCCGCCGGCGCGGCGAGCGACGACGACGACGACCCGGCGACGGGGTTCATCTCACCCGCCGCGGTGGGCGCGGCGGTGCGGCAGCACCCGGTGCTGTGGGGCGCCCTCCGCCCGTCGCTGTACGAGGTGCGCGACGCGGACGTGGTCGCCGCCGAGGCTGCCGCCGCGGCGGCACGCGCCAAGGCCGCCGCCGAGGCCGCCGCCGCCGCCGAAGCAGAGGAGCGCGGCGACGCGCCGCCGGCCGGCACGGCGGGCGGCGCCGCGGCCGCGGCGGCCGCCGCCGCTGGTGCCGCCGCCGGCACTGGCGCGTCGGCGGGCACCCCCGCGGCGGCGGCGGCGGCGACGGCAGCCGCGGCGGCGGCGGATGTGGCGGCCGCCGCCGAGGCGGCGCGCCCCCCCCACGTCACCCCCGACGGCTACCTGTCCGCGTCGCCGCTGCCGCTGCCGCAGCTGCGGTCGGACGACCCGGCCATCACGTGCGGCGCCGTCCGTGGCAGCGGCGGTGGTGGCGGCGGCGGCCGCGGCGGCGCCGGTGCCGCCGCCGGTGCCGCCGCCGACGCGGCGCCCGGCGTGGCGGCCGCCGCCGCCGCGGCGACGGCGCTGACGCTCGTCGGCCCCGACGCGGCGCTGCCGTCGGTGCTCGCCTACACGGTCGGCAACGTGCGCGGGGTGGGCCTCCACGCGGCGGCGCTGTCGGCCGACGGGGGGGTGCTGGCGGGGGGGTTTGGCGACAGCAGCGTCCGCGTGTGGGCGGTGCGGGCGGGCGGCGCGGGCGGCGCGGGCGGCTCGGGCGGTGGCGGCGGCGGCGGTGGCGGCGCCACCGCCGCGGCGGCCGCCGCCGCACGGGCGCGGTCGGGGGGTGGGGCGGGCGGTGGCGGCGGCGGCGGCGGCGGTGGCAGCCGCGGCCGGCCGGCGGGTGGCGCGGCGGGCGCGGCGGCGCCCCCCCCCGCCTCGACGGTCACGACCGGCGGCGGCGCCGGCGTCGTCGCGCCCGGCCACGCGGCGGCGGTCGCGGCGGCGGCGGCGGCGGCCGACGCGGCGGCCCCCCCCCCCCCCGCGGCGCGGCGGCTGGTCGGCCACGCCGCCGCCGTCCAAGGGGTGGACATTAGCCCCTGCGGCCGGTACCTCCTGTCCGCCTCGACCGACGCGTCGGTGCGGCTGTGGGCGCTCTCGTCGGGCGCGGACGTGGCGGCCTACGCGGGCCACGCGCACCCGGTGTGGGCGGTCGGCTGGGCGCCGCTCGGCTACTACTTTGCGTCGGCGGGCGCGGACCGGTCGGCGCGGGTGTGGGTGACGGACCGGCCGTCGCCGGTGCGGCTGCTGGCGGGGCACCTGACCGACGTGGACGCGCTCGCGTGGCACCCCAACTGCAACTACCTCGCGACGGGCTCTGCCGACGGCACGGGGCGGCTGTGGGATGTGCGGTCGGGCGCGGCGGCGCGGGTGTTTGTGGCGGGTGGGTGGGGGGGGGGGAGTTGGGGGGGTGGCATCGCCGCCGCAGCGGGGGGGGGGGCGGGGGGGGTCGCCGCGCTCGCCTGGGCGCCGGGCGGCCGCCACCTGGCGCTCGCCGGCGAGGCGGGCGGCCTGCAGGTGTGGGACGTGGCCGAAGGCCGCCGCCTCGCGTCGGTGCCCGACGCGCACGGCGGGCCCGTCTGGGCCGCGTCGTGGGACCCGTCGGGCGCGGTGCTCGCGACGGGGGGGGGGGACGGCGTCGTGCGGCTGTGGGACGCGGAGGCCCTCGCGGGCGGGCCCGCCGGCGTTGGCGCCGCGGGCGGGGGCGCCGCCGCCGCCGCCGCGGCGGCCGCGGCGGCCGCGGCGCCGCCGCCGCCGCCCGTGGGCGGCGGCGGCCGCGCCAAGCGGCCGCGGCTCGACCCAGACGCGGAGCCGCTGCTGGTCGCGCTGCGCACGCGCCACACGCCCATCGTCAAGCTCCACTGGACGCCCAAGGGGCTGCTCATCGCCGTTGGCGCGTTTTCCGCCGACGGCTGGTAGGGGGCGGCGGCGGTGGCGGTGGCGGCGGGAGCGGTGGCGGTGGGGGCGGCGGCGGTGGCGGTGGGGCGGCTGGAATGGAGAGGTGGGGGGGGGGGGGTGCGGCGGGGTGCGCAGGGCATGGGGATGGGCGGCACGCGGTACACATGGATGGGGTGTGCATGGCGGCGCAGACGAGGGGGGGTGGGGCGGGGAGGGGGATGCCTGGCGTACGGTGTTCATGGATGCGCAAGAACAGAAGCAGGGGCCACATACCACCCACGAGGAGCCGCGCGTTGCCCCTCGTCTCGGCAAAAAGACCCCTCGGTCAGAGACATGGACAGCAGTCAACCAACAAACCATACATAAGGGTAGGGGGGCGGCCGGCCGGCGCCCCCCCTCAAAAATAAAAAAAACAATAGAGTGTGACGCTCGATGCCGCGGCGGCCCTAGCGGGCGCACCCGCGCCCGCACGCCGCCGCGGCCGTCAGCGCCACTCTGCCCCTACACTCCCCTCCAGACCTCTCACTATATACACAGGTACGCACGTGCCACCCCCCCCCCCCCCCTCGCTACTGCCCCACAAACCCCGAGCTGCCGCCCGACCCCGCACTCGGCGTGCCACCCCCGCCGCCGCCGCCTACCGTCGTCGGCACTCCCCCCCCGCCGCTGCCCAGGCCGTCGGCCGTAAACGAGTAGCCGACAATGCTCGTCGCGCTCGGCCGGCGGGGCAGCCCGCCGCCGAGCGCGGCGCCCAACAGCCCCTTGACGCGCTCCCGCACCCGCGGCCGGCGGCGGCCGCCGTGGCGGCCGCCGCCACCGCCCCCGCCATCACCGCCGCCGTCACCGCCCGCGGCGGCCGCGTCGGGCGCGTCCGTGCCGAGCGTCAGGTCCGCGTAGCGCGACAGGTCCAGGCCCGACAGGTCGTCGGCGAGCGACGCCGCGCCGGCGAGGCTCGCCGGCGCAATCGATGACGCGGCGGTGCGGCCGCCGCCGCCGCCGCCGCCGCCGCTGCCGCTGGGTGGCCCCATGGACGAAGGCGCCCGCCCAGATGAGGACGCCGCGGCAGACGGTGGCGGGTGGCCGCCGCCGTCGGCGTGGCCGGCGGCCGCCAGCCCGCCAGCCGGCGCGTCGGGCCCCGCCTCCAGCGCCGCCCAGTCGACGCCCGCAAAAAACGCGCACCCCCGCACGCGCGCCTCCCCCCACCGCCGCGCCTCGTCGCGGTCGAGGAGCCCCCGCAGGAGCGCCTCGGCGTCCGCGTCCAGGCCGTCGGGCAGGTCCGGCTCCTCCGTCACGATCGACTCAAAGAGGCGGTGGTTGTTGGCGGCCCGCCCGCCCGGCGGCGCCGCGTACGGCAGGCGCCCCGTGAGCAGCCGCGCGGCGAGGACGCCCAGCGACCACCAGTCAACGGCGGTGCCGTACGGGTGGCCGAGCACCACCTCTGGCGCCATGTACTCGTCCGTCCCACAAAACGAGCGGGTGCGGCCATGGCGGCCGGCGGGCAGCTTCTTGGCGAGGCCCATGTCGCCCAGCCGCACGACCGCGGCCGACAGGTCGGGCCCGCCGTCGGCGGCGGCCGCCGGCGGCGCCGTCGCGAGAAACACATTCTCCGCCTTGATGTCCCGGTGGACGACGCCCAGCCGGTGGAGCGCGCCGACCGCAACGACCAGCTGCGACAGCAGGCGCACCGCCTCGGCGCGGCGCAGCGTGCCGCCCGGCCGGCGGCGGAGGGCGGACCGGAGGTCCCCGCCGCCACACCATTCCGACACCAGGTACAGCGCGGAGGGCGTCTGGAAGGCGTGGCGCAGCGCGAGCACGTACGGGCTGCCGCCCGTCGCGAGCTCCGCCACCAGCCGCTCATCGACCGCGTGCCGCAGCGACCCGTCGCTGTGGTACGCGTCCGCCTTGCGGACCACCTTGACCGCCACCGCCTCGCCCGTCGCGGCGTCAACGGCGGCAAAGACGGCGCCGCTGCCGCCGCGGCCAACGGGCGCGGCAATGGGAAAGTCCGCAGGTGACAGCCGCCGCGACCGCGTCGCGGTCGTCAGCACCACCTGCCAGTGGCGGGCGGCCTCCACGCGGGGAAAGGTGAGCGTCGCGGCGCCTGCCTCGGGGTGCGACACGCGCAGCGAGCGGCCCACCGACGGCGTGCCGCGGTCGCCGCCGCCGCGGCCACGCGGCGCGGCGACCGGCTCCACGTCGGCGCCGCTGCCGCTGCCGCCGCCGCCGCCGCCGCCGCCGCCGCCGCCGCCGCGGGCGTCGCGCACAACGCTACCGCCGCCAACCCGCCGGATGACGGCCTCCCCATCGAGCGGCAGCAGCAGCACCGGCGGCGCGGTGCCCGCCGCGGCGGCGCCACGGCTGGCATAGACGAGGAGCACCCCCGAGCGGACTTCGGCCCAGCAGCCCGCCGCGGCGCGACCGAGCCGCCCCCGCCGCAGCGTCACGCCGCCGCTGAGGACGGCGGGCACGCGGCGGACGAGCGACAGGCGGCCATCGTCGGCGGGGGTGCGGGGGGAGGCGGACCCGGGGGGGGTCCGCACCGCCGTCGGCAGGCCGTCGCCCGCCGCGTCGGCCATCATGGCGTATTCGCCGCCGCCATAGGCGGCCATCCGCCAGCGGGGGGGGGGCAGGGGAGGTTGGTGGCTCGGTTGGTCGGCCGGGAAGGGGAAGCAGAGAGTGTGGAAGGAGTAAGAGCACAAGGTGAGGTGGACGGAAGGGGGAGGGGAGTGGAAGGGTGGTGCGTCGGCGACGGGGGCGGAGAGGAGAGGGTGACAAAGATTGGGGTGTCGCTGTCGGGTGGGGCGGTGGCGGTGGCGGTCAAGTGACGACACGGCGTCCGCCAGCCGCGGCCGTCGCCGCCACGCGGCCGGCAGATACGCGCGGCGGCGGCGGCGGCGGCGGCGGCGGCGGGGTCGACGCCAGGCGCGATGGCGGCGGCTGGGGCCACTCCCCGGCTGCCATCCGCCGCGCGCGGATGTCCATGATGTGATGGAACGGGACCGACGGCGAGCGGCCGCCCACCGCGCAATCCCGCGCCACGCTGCGGCACCCAATGCCCAAGAGCCGCGCGCACCCAATGCCCAACAAGCAAGGTTGGCAGTCGTTAAACATATCGTTAAAAGAAAGTTGTTAAACGATCGTTATGACGATCGTTACATTCAAAAAAGAGTTCCGCAACGGACCTCGTCAATGTAGTTAATACTTACGATTGTATCCTGCGCGCAATTGATAGCGCCGAGGGCTCAATTGAAATCTATTGCACACAATTGTTACGCCGAGAGCACTCGCAGCCTCAGTACACGTGGCCAGTCGTGACGCCCATCGTGCACCCGGCCGTGGGCTCCATTGGTGCAAGGCCGCTGGTGACGCAAGACAGCGATGGACCTTTGGGCCGCCTTTCGCCGTACAACGGATCGTACCAAGGACAGTCGTGGGAGGACGGCCAACTACTGTGTCGCTTGTGAAGACGCGCGCGCGCGGTACCTGGCGGATGTTGAGGCTTGTGATGGAGACGAAGAGGCAATAGCCAAGATTGAGGTGGTGCCACCCGCCGAGCCGATACACGGCCGTCGTGACACGATGGTGCCGGTGCCCTTACGCGAACTCTGCGGGCGTGCGCAGATCTGTGGGAGGAGGGGACGCTGCGTCGTCACGTGGCGGGAGCAGCCGGATCGCGGGAGCCGCGTCAATTGCGGGGGCTTTGGACGAGGATGTCGCGTCTTTCTGCTAAGAGACTGGATATTTAGTACCAAAACAAAATTGACGCCCAACTACATTGTTGATTAGTTTGTTTAACGATGTCGTTACAGTCGTTTAACGAGTCGGTAACTCGTTAGGAGATTTCTTAACGATCGATATTGCCATCCTTACAACAAGCCCCCCCCTCCTCTCCCCGGCAGGATGTCTCGGCATCTGTGGCTAGCCCGCCTTCCATCAGCGCCCCGTGCCGTTGTGCCATGCCTGTGGGGACAGGGGGGGGCGCGTGGACGCGAGCAGGGCGGCCCTGCTGTCCACGTGGGGAGGGGAGGGCTGGTGCTGCACTCGCTGCGCGCCGAGACCGTGTGTCTGAGGGGCGGCGCTCGCCCGGCGGTGCGCAGTGCAAAAAGAGGAGGTGTTGCGGACAAGACTGCCAGACCGCAGTGCGGACCGTCGCCTGCCAACAGGACCAATCACGGCTCCGCGTCCAGCCGCCACCCCGTCCGCAGGCCGCCCAGGAGGGGGTTCCGCCCGAGCGGGCGCGCACGCTCGCGCAGCCCGTCCCACCGACCGCGCGAGCCTCCGTGATTCATGGCTGACACGGCGCCTCCCAGCCTGGCCACACAGCGACAGGCCCGCGGCTGGGTTCCATCCGCGTGCCGGATGTCGCTCGGATGTGGGGCCGGGTGTCGCTTGGTTGGGGGGGGGGGGGGGATGACAGACACCGGGCACTGGTTTGGCTGCGGGGCGCGCATGGAATGACAGTTGAATGACGTTCCGATCCGCCCGTATATATTTCTAGTGGAAATCACTGTGAGATGAGAACTTACTTGAATAGGATAGACAAATTCTTTTCCAAGTTTCAAATAGAATTTGTTGTGTTAACGATTGCGCATGTCAATTGGGACAACTTTTAAGAAATCAGTCCAGCGTCGAACATGTCAGCCAGCGCGGTCGCCGTCGACGCTTGCCACGTTCCCAGGCTCAACGTGTCCTCGCCGACGTTGTCCACAGTGGTTGCACCGGTCGCGCAGGCCGCGTAGCAGGGCAGCCGACGTACCCCGCTTGGTGCTGCCACCGCGCCGCGTCCCCCACCTCATCCGTGTGCCTATTCTCTTCCCTGTTGTAGTCACAGCCATGGCGGCTGTTGCGGAAAAAGACGCCAAGGTGGCCACGCTTGCCGCTGCGGCAGATGCGCCGGCCGTCGCCGCTCCCGCCGCCGACGGCGCCGCTCCCGCTGACAGCGCCGCCCCCGCCGACGGTGCCGCCTCCGCTTCTGCTGATGCAGAGGCGGCCAAGGTGGCTCGGCAGCTGGAGAAGAAACTGAAGAAGGAGGCGCAGAAGAAAGAGCAAAAGGAGAAGAAGGAGAAGAAGGCGGCGGCGGCTGCGGCGGCGTCGGCCAAGAAGAAGGGCGAGTCCAAGGAGGGCATGGACGTGGGCAAGGAAGAGGACTTTCCAAGATGGTACAACCAGGTTATTACCAAGTCGGAGCTCATCGAGTTTTACGACATCAGCGTACGTCGGGATGGGCGGGGTCGGGGGGGCGGGTCCGCGCGGCGGGCGGCAGGGTGTTGGGAGACTGGCGGGTGGCTGCATTCTGGCGCGAGAGCGGCGACTGCTTGGTGTCGCCGCATTGCATGGGTGCTGCGGTCCGCACTGTGGCGCCGCGGTAGGGGTACTGCTTGGAATACAGTAGCGGCGGGAGTGCCGGTCTGTTTGCGGCGGCTGACCCCGTTGTTGGATCCACTCCGCGTCTGCACAGCTCTGTCGCCCTGTGCGATTGCTCTCGGTGCTTGTTCATTTGTTGTAACCGGACGGCTCCTCCGTATGGACTGAACGCGCAGGGCTGCTACATTTTGCGTCCGTGGAGCTTTGCTATGTGGGACACCATCCGGGAGTTTGTAGATGCGGTCATCAAGAAGCAGGGGGTTCAAAACGCGTATTTCCCCCTATTTGTGTCGGAGGATCGGCTGGAGAAGGAGGCGTCTCACATTGAAGGCTTTGCTCCCGAGGTTGCCTGGGTCACCCGCTCTGGCCAGACGGACCTGGACAAGCCCATCGCGGTGCGCCCCACGTCCGAGACGATCATGTATCCCGCGTTTGCCAAGTGGATCCGCTCCCACCGGGACCTGCCGCTCAAGCTGAACCAGTGGTCGAACGTGGTGCGGTGGGAGTTCAAGCACCCGACGCCCTTCCTGCGCTCCCGTGAGTTCCTGTGGCAGGAGGGCCACACCGCGTTTGCGACGCAGGAGGAGGCGGACGCGGAGGTGCTGGCCATCCTCGACCTGTACCGGGATACCTACGAGACGCTCCTGGCCGTACCCGTCATTCGCGGGCGCAAGTCGGAGAAGGAGAAGTTTGCGGGCGGCCTCTACACCACCACCGTCGAGGGCTTTATCCCCTCCACCGGGCGCGCCATTCAGGGCGCGACCAGCCACTGCCTTGGCCAGAACTTTGGCAAGATGTTTGGCATCACGTACCTGCCCGAGTCGGGCGGCGCCGCCAAGACGGTGTGGCAAAACTCTTGGGGCCTCACCACCCGCTCCATTGGTGTGATGGTCATGACCCATGGGGACGACAAGGGCCTGGTGCTCCCTCCCCGGGTGGCCACCTTGCAGGTGATTGTGATTCCCATTGTGGTCAAGGGGCGGGAGGAGGAAATGGCGACGCATGCGCGGCGGATAGCCGACGAGCTTTCGGCAGCTGGCCTCCGCGCCGACGTGGACGCGCGAACGGACAAGACGCCAGGGTGGAAGTTCTCGCAGTGGGAGCTCAAGGGTGTGCCCGTGAGGGTGGAGCTGGGCCCCCGCGACGTGGAGGCATCCGCGGCCGTGGCGGTTCGGCGGGACACGTTTGCCAAGACGACCTTCCAGTGGGCGTCGCTCGCAGACGACGTGCGCGCGCTGCTCGACCAAATGCAGACGGACATGCTGGAGCGGGCGCGCAGTACGGTCGCTTCTCGCATTTCGATTGTGCACGGCTGGGAAGGGTTCGTGCCCATCCTCGACGCCAAGGGCATGGCCGTCGCGCCCTGGTGCACCGCTGTCGAGTGTGAGGACGACGTGAAGAAGCGGTCGGAAGAGGCAAGCCTCGCTGCCGCCGCCGCTGCCGCTGCCGCACAGGGCTCGTCTGTGGGTGAGGCTGACGAGCGGGCGCTGTCAGGCGCTGCAAAGACGCTGTGCATGCCTTTCAAAGAGGAGCTGGACAGGATGGGCGTGCCAGAGATGGCGGAAGGCACCAAGTGCTTTGCGTGTGACTCGACTGCCAAATCCTTCACGCTGTGGGGACGCAGCTACTAGACTGGACCTGTGTCTAGGGGGCGTTTGCTTGTTCTTCTTCCGTCGCCCAACCTCTTCTTCCTGGCTTCTGTTGTGTGCTGAGCTTTTTTTCCCTTTCGCCCTTTGTAGGCTAGCTAGCCTGTGTTGATCCTACGCATGCCGTGTACTGTGTGTCGCCAGTGCTCAGCTTCTCTTTTCGGTTTCCGGCACTTGATGGAGGAAGGTCTTGAGGGCCGCCGTGGATGACCACAACGTGCGGAAAACAAAGAACTGAGGATGGCGGCTGCCGTGACCCGGCCAGCAACGTTCATGCGTACATCACGCAGCGTCATGAGGATTTAATCGTGCTCGGATGTCGCCCTAGTTGACGGCATCACGGCGGTGCACAGCCAAAGGCCAACTGATGCTGAGAAAGAGAGGGGTGAACGAGAGCAACGAGGCTAGCAAACACGCGAGGCGCGCCAGCAAAGCGCCGCACCTGAAGCGCGCGTTGGGGACTCGCCACCCACCCGCCCGGCCACGCTGCGAACAAATCCTCTCAGGCTGGTGGCTCCCCACATGCACTGCTCTTACGCAGTCGCGCTCTTGTTCTTGGCCGCATAGTAGTCCATGAGCACCTGTGCGGTGGCCGGGCGCATGACGCGCGAGTCAGGCATCGACCCAGAGTTGAGCATCTCCCGCATCTTGGAACCCGAAATCGAAACGGTGGTCTTGCCCTTGTTCTCCGAGCACAGACCGACCCGGCCCAGCTCCTCAAAGTAGGCGGCGAAGCCAACGTTGACAGTCTTGATCTGCAGGTCCCCCTCCAGCTTCTCAAAAATCTCCTGCGCATCAAAGTCACCCCAGATGGCGCTCTTGTCGTCGAACGGCGCGTCCGCGTGCTTACGGCCAATGATAAAGTGAGTGATCCCCAGGTTCTGACGGTAGATGGCGTGCATGACCGCCTCAGACGGGCCACCGTAGAACATGCGCATGTCCAGGCCAGCCAGATGGGTCTGCTCGCGCAAGTTCTGGCCCTTGGACTTCCAGAGCTCCTCGTCCATGTCACCCTCGCCGATGAAGCCACCATCAATCAGCTTGATGTACGTCTCCATCCGGGTCGCGGCCGGCACATCGTCTCCCTTCAGCTGCCCCACGAGGGGGTTGAGGAACACGCCGACCTTGGCCGAGTCCCCAACCTCCTTGAGCAGCTTCTCCGCCCCATAAACGAGGGCATACTCGTGAGCACGGTGCAGCGGGTTGCGGGTCTGGAACGCTACCGAGGCGCCGTAGCCCTGCTCCTTGAGCAGCGCGCGCATGCTCTGCGGGTACAGGATGCGGTCCTTGAACGGACGCGTCTCGTCATGCGCCAGGACCGAGATGGTGCCGCCAACAAGGTCCGTGCGCGGGTCATCCAGCCACAGGCGCGCGCCCGGGTGATCCGTCCGCTCCGTCCCGTAGACGGCCTTGAGGAAGGCCGGCTTGTCCCACGAAAAGGCCGCGTCCACGGTCAGCGTGCCAAACACGTTGCCCGACTCAGAGACCAGCGCGGCGGGCTCCCCCGCCTTGAGCGCCTTGGCCTCGTCGGCCGTCACAGGCAGGGACAGCGGGATAGTCCACGCCCACAGCTTGCCGTCGCGCTCAATGCCCTTCTTCACCAGCACGCTCTCATAGTCCGCCTTGGTCATCGGGCCAGTCAGCGGGGAGAGGGTGCCATCCGCAATGCGGTGGAGCGTCGTATAGTCGATGCCATTGACCACAATCTTGGGCATCAGCTCCGTGGAGGGCAGCGAGTCCACCACCCGGTTGACCGGCTCGGACAGGCCACCGTGGACGGGGCTGACTTTCGCCATGGCGAGGGGCTGCGCGGGTGTCGGCCGCCACGGAGGTTGATGCGGGGTCGGAGGGTGGGTGGCAGGGCGCGTTGGGCGGTGCGGAGCAGTGATCTCTTTGGCGGCCGCGGGTCTAGATCAGCGTGCGATACCACGAACGCGCCGGCGGGGATGGGAGAGAGCTGGCTGACGAGGGCAGAGACTGGCAGTCACCGTCACCGGGGCAGGCACAGATGGGGCAGAGAGGTGGCACAGGCAGACAAACGGACAGGCCCCCCAAAGCACCCGCGAACGCGCCTGCCGCGCGGCCGTGCATTGCAGCGTGGCAGAAGGGTCTGAAAAAGTGGCCATCAGTGCCCCCCAGTCGGACCGTGGCTGCACTGCCCCCCGCACAGGGCGGATCCAAAGGCCCGACCTCTGTCCCCGCCCTCCTTCCTCGACGCGGATTGGCGCGTTGCGCCCGCTGCCTCTACAAACAACAGAGCTGGCCGGTCTTGTAGCTGACACCGGCGTCGCCCGCTGCCCAAAACGGTCCAGAAGCCCCGGTTTGGAAGAGCATCCTCCGCAACGGCTCTTTTCGGGCTTTCTGGCGCGAAGTGGAACGCTCACGCTCCGGGTGGACACGTCACACGCGTGCCGATGGCAGCGGTGCACGCATAATTAATTGCAATGGTCATAGATATTTTCTAATGACATGTATTTGATTCAATCAAAACAACAGGTTTGGCTCAACTTGAGCACGAAGTCAAGTAGCCCCCTCTGTTCCAATCGTCTGAGCGTGACCTATCGGCCGCGGCGGTGGAGATGCCAGAGTGCGACCGTCTTTCTCCTCCCGAGACCGACCACTGCAGGCGGAACCCGCTCGCCGCATGGCGGTACCGCTGCGGTAGTCGTCGGCTGCAGCTGAACGCCGACCGGCTTGAACAATGCAGACCCGAAGAGACTCGACTCTGGGAACTCACAGCCTGAGAAGTGTGCACATGTCACGTTTGGGGAGCATCGGTCCGCACAGGTCCGCAGCCAGCTGGCGGCCCGGGGAGCTGGTCGCGCGCCGTGCGCCGCGCGCGGGCACGCGGCGGCAGCTGCCACGATGGCGACTCGTCGTCGCAGCGCTGTGTGCCGCTGCGACGGGCCGCGCCACGGACCGCGCTGCCGGTCGTCGACGCGCTGCACCCGGCGGCGGTCGCAAAGCGGCAGAAACGACACGTTTTGCGCGGCGTGGCGGGCGCTCGGGCGCTCGCCGTCTGCTGGCAGCTCCCCCCCCCCCCCCCGAAAAAGGCCCCTCGTCTTTCCCCCCTCCCCCCCCCCCGTCTCCATCCCCCATGCAGCTCAGATTCACTCCTTGCCGCCCCCCCCCTCGCCCCCCCTCCCCCCCCCGGCGGCCCAGCACCGCCCGCGCCGGCCGAACCAGCCACCGCTCCACCACCGGCGCGAGCGCGAGCGCGCCCGCCACCCGCAGCGGCCGGCTCACATTGTTGAGCAGCCACATGCCCGCAAAGATCTTGGGCGCCGCCGCCCACCCCCACACCCCCCCGCCGCAAAGTACGCGCGCGCCGCCACCACCGCCGACAGCGAGTAGGTGACCGCGTCAAAGAGGCCGTACGCCAGCACCGCCGACAGGCCATAGGTGCGGAGGGTGGCGGCCGCCGACGCGGGCGCCGCCGCCGCGCGGAGCCGCGCCCACCAGCTGGTGGCCGCCACGGGGGGGGTGCCCCCGGCGTGGGGGACGACGGGGGGGGGGGGGCGCCGATGCCGCGTCGCCGGCCGGGCCGCGCGGGCCAGGCGGCGACGCGGCCGCCCGCGGCGGGGGGGGGGGCGCCTGCCGACGCGGGGGGGGGGGGCGACGGCCGCAGCGCGGGGCGCCGGCAGGTGCGGACGTCGGTCGCGACGGCAGCGGCGGCGGCGGCACCTGCCAACGGTCGTGTGTGCAGGGGCGGCGGTGTGGCAAACGCGACGGTGAGGGAGGCCATGGCCGCGGCCAAGGGCAGGGACAGAGGAGGTCCAGAGGGGTAGGAGACGACCGCGTCGCGTGCGGGAAGAAGGCCAGGAGAGAGGGGGAGTGCGAAAGTCGGGGGCACAGAAGGGCAGGGAAGGCAAAGGGCGAGAAAAAGGGGTAGTGGGCCAGGCGAGGGGGGAGGGGGAAGAGCGCAACGAGTGAGAGAGAGCAAAGATGTACGAAGAGACAGCGACACGTCGAGCGGGGCGGGCCACCAACTGCACAAGACGCCACGACCAAGACGATGGTGGCAGCGCCGGAGAGGCGCGTGCGCGCTAGTGAGCTCGCACCGCCTGTTGTCTCGAGATGCCTCCTTGGGTGCGTACTTTTCTAAGCTCTTCGTAATTGATATGCACGCGCGTAGTAATTATAACAAATTCGAAAGAACTGTCCGAGCAAGATTCGCAAACATCTCAGTACTAAAATTATTTAAACGCTGCTGTCAAATATCCAGCGCCAGCACTGAATAGAACAGAACTTGTTTTGTTCGTGTTGTGTCACTCTCCAGTGATCGGGAAGTCCGTGTACTGTGTTGAATAGTATCCAAATACACAGAGTTTGAGAAAGAAGTGCAACGGTGTTCAAGAAATTGTCTTCAATTCTAGACAACCAATATACAGCTTTTTCGGACACACCGAAAAGATGTACGATGCGTTGACTACAGGATGGCGGCGGTGTGTGCGGGGGGGGCGGCGCACGGGCGGGCCACATCCCCGTCGCCGCCGCCTCCACCGCACCGCATTCCCCCTCACGCCGCCGCCGCTACCCACGTGCCGCTTCCGCCCGCCCGCCCGCTCGCCCGCCCGCCCGCCCGCCCGCCCGCCCGTCCGCCGGCGTGCCCGCTCGCTTTTTTCGCTGCTCCCCCTCCCCTCCCTCACCGCTCACGGCTGCGCACCGTCCACCACCCCCCCCCCCCCCCCGCCGCCCGCCGCCGGTGGCATGCGCGGTGCCGCCGGCGGGCGGGCCACCTCTACCGGTGCTGTCGGCGGTACGCGCGTCCCCCCCTCCCCCCGCAATGACGCTCGCCGCCGCCCTCCCCGCCCGCACCGTCCTCTTCCTCGTCGCGTCGGGCGCGTCGACGCACTACTTGTACGAGCACTGCCCGTCGGTGGTGTGGGCGGCGCTCGCGCACCTCCTCCCGGGGGGGGGGGGGGCGGGGCAGGCCGCGGTGACGGCACCAGCGGCGACGGCGGGGGTGGGGGTGGGGGTGGGGGTGGGAGTTGGGGAGGGGGAGGGCGCGGCGGTGGGGGGGGGGTGGCGCCGGCAGTGGGGATGGGGGGGGGGGGGGCGGGGACGGCGGCGGCGGTGGCGGTCTGGGCCGCGGCGCCGACGCGCACACGCGGGCGGCGTGGGAGGCGCTCTCGGCGCAGGTGACGGCGCTGACGCGGGAGGTGCGGGCGGTGGCGGCGACGCCGCCGGGCGTGACCGTCATTGGCGCGCCCGGCAGCGGTGGCGGCGGTGGCGGCGGCGGCGGCGGCGGCTCGTGGGGCCTCCTCCGCCCCAGCCTGGTGGTCGTTGCGGGCGTCGGCCTCGGCGCCGCGTACGTGCGGTCGCGCGGTCTCCGCGCGGCGGACCTGACGTGGGTGTCCCGCGCCTCGTTTGACGCGACCGTCGACGCGCTGCGGGGCTCCCTCGGCCGCCTCGCCGGCGCCATCTCGTCGGCCAAGCGCGAGCTGGGCGACCGCCTCGGCCGCGTGGAGGGCGCCGTTGACGCGGCCGCCGTGGACCTCCGCGCGCTCGTCGACGCGGACGTTGGCGGCCGCGTCGCCGAGGTGGGCGTCGCGCTCGAGGGCATGCGCGCGGACATGGACGTGCTCCGCACCCAGATGCACGGGCTGGGGGGGGATGTCGCGTCGATGACGCGCGGCCTCGGCCTGCTGTGCACGGTCGTGGGGGGGGGGGGGGCGGACGCGGCGGCGCGGGCGGCGCTGGAGCGGTTTGGCGCCGCCCACGGGGGGGGGGGGGCGGCGGTCAAGGGCGCGCCGCCGCCGGCGGGGCTGCTCGGCTCCCCGGCGGCGGCCGTGTCGGCGGCCGCCGCGGCGGTGGCGGCGGCCGCGACCGCCGCGGCGGGCGGCGGCTTCCGCTCCATTCTGCCCCCCGCGGCGGCGGCGGTGGGCGGCGACCGCCGCCGCGCCGCCACCGCCGCCGCGCCGCCGCCGCCGTCGCCGCCGTCGGTGGTGGTGGAGGAGGCAGACGCGGACGGCGGCGGCGGCGGCGGCGGCGGCGGCGGCGACCGGCCGGCGGCGGCGGTGTCGGCGCCGGCGCTGGGGGGGGGGGGCTGCTCGCGCGGCGGGCCAGCCTGCCGGGCATGGGCGCCCTCGCCGCCACGTCGGGGGTGCACGTGCGCGACGGGCGGCCGCCGCGGCCTGGGGTGGGGGGGGGAGGTGCGGGGGGGTGGGGCGGCGGCGGCGGTGGCGCCACTGGCGGCTGGCGGTCCCCGCCGTCGCCTGCGTCGCCGGGGGGGGTGTCGCTGGCATTAGGGAGAAGATGAGCTAGTGCGGAGGGGGGGGAGGGGTTGCGAGAGGGGGGGATGAGAGGGGGAGGGAGGGGAGGAGGGAATCGGGGTACACCGCCGTGCGTGCTTTTTGGGGCCTGGGGTACCACTGCCTTTAGGAGGAGAGATGATGAGCCAAGGCAGAGAGGGGAAGGGGCGGGGGCAGGGCGTCGACGCCGCCGCGTGCCGCCGCGGGGTGGCACCAGCGGGCACGCTGGCGGCGGCGGTAGCCGCGCGCGGCGGGGCGCGGCGGGTCTGTTGGGAGCCTGGCGGCGGCGGTGGTAGCGCCGTCCGGCGTGGGGGGGGTGGTGGGGGGGGTGGCGGGATGCGTCACCGTCAGCGGCTCGGGCACGTGCCCCGTGCCGCCGCCGACACGGCCCCAGCGGCGGCGGCAGCGACGGCGGGCGCGCGGGCCTGGACGGGACCGCCGCTCCCACCCCGTCTCGCCCCCCCGCGCCGTGTCGCCGCCCGTCGTGTAGGTATGGTCGGCCCGCTCCTTGTTCTCTTTTTTCTTTTGCCTCTGTGTGGGTGTGTGGTGGCCGTGTTGCCGGGGCGGGCCGCACGGCCTGCCGCCCTTGTCCCCGACCGTGGAGCTCTGCGCTGCCGCGTCGATCCCGACGCGGCGTGTCGTGCCGACGCTGCCCCGCGCAGGAGCGCGGCGCCTCCTGCCGACGCCATCCGCGGGAGCGCCGTGGCGTACGCGCGGCCACGACAATGGATGGGCAAGGGCGTCGCAAGTCTCCCCCCAGTCGGCGAAGTCCGAGGGAAGCAGCGGCTCCGCCGGACAAGACGCGAGCTGGCAGCAGCTGCAGGGGCTCCGCCGGGCACGAGAGACAAGGGAGGGGATGGCGGCCAACGCGGGAAAACGTGGGCGACGCGTGCACCGCACGAAAAATGAAAACTCTCAAACAAGAGACCGACGTCGGTTACCCCCCAGGCACCACCGTGCCGCTCTGCAGCCAGCGCCCTACTCCAACCCCGGGTGGCCAGCCTCCCAAGCAGCCGCAGCGCGGCTGTGAGGTGCCCTCGCTCTACGCGCCGCCTCGCTCGCGGGACGGCGTGGCCGTACGCACCCCCGCTCCCACCACTGTCGCTCCCCAGCGCCCCCCCACCTGCCGCCACGCGGTCGCCCCTACCCTCCCCTCCCCCCCAAGCCTGCCGCCGCGCCGCCGCCCACTGCCCCCCCCCCATCACGCTTGCTGCGCCAAGTAGAGCTTCTTCATCTGCTCGAGCGCCACAAAGGTGAGGACGGTGTGGGGCCCCAGCCTCAAAAAGTAGGGCGTGAAGCCCTTCCACAGCGCCGTCACCCCCTCCTTGCGCGCGACGCTGACGAGCGCGTCGGCCATGCCCGCGTACTCGGGCACCCCGTTAATGACCTTCATGTTTTGGACGCGCGTCTTGGCCGAGTCCAGCGGGATGCTCGCCGCGGTCGCGATGAAGCCACTGACGCCCGACGCGAGCGTGTGCGCGCCAATGTGGTCGCCGACGAGCCCCGTGCCGAGGATCGCCTCCTTGGCCTGCGAGTAGGTCGACAGCTGCGCCACGTTGAGCACCGCCGCGCGGCCAACGGTGGGGAGGGTGCCCCGCCAGAGGGTCGTCACCCCCTCCTCCCGCACCACCCGCCCGAGCGCGTCAAAGACGGACGAGTAGCCGCGGCGCTCCGCCACCGGCAGCCGCCCGTCGGCCGTCATGCGGACGAGCGCCACCTCGGCGGGGGTGCCCACCACCGCCCCGCACGCGCCGGCAAACATGCCCGCCGCCGCCTTTTTCGCAAACGGCAGCGGCGAGCCGTCGGAGGGGGTGAGAGCCGCCATCGTTACGTTGTAGACGCCCAGCCGGGTGGTCGTGTACGTGAGCTGCCGGAACAGGCCGGCAGAGAGGCCCGAGTACATACCAACGATGCCCTCAGAGCGGGCGACAGTGGAGAGCGTCTTGGCAAAGCCCCTGCGCATCGGGGGATGGAAGGGGGAGACAGGGGCGGACGGGGAGACGGAGCGCGCAGAGGGCGAGCATCAGATTCCGCCAGAGTGTGCACAGGAACAAAACACAAAGGAAAGGACAACGCCGTGACGGCGGAGGGGCTATGTGAGTCAGGCGCCCTCGAGCAGCGCTGTGGAGGCTTGCGAGGCAGGGGGACTGGCGCTCTGGACTGAGCGGCACGCACGCGGGGGTGGGAACGCGCCATTCCCCGGCCGGCAGGAGCAGCCGGCGCGACGCGGCGCACGCGGCCAAGGAGGGATGGTGGCGGGGGGGGAGAGAGCGTCGACCAAGCGGAAGCCGGCCGAGCCACAGACGGCGCGGGCGCGCACGTCGGCCGGTGACAAGACGGTCGGGCGGGCGGGCGGGCGGGCGGGCGAGCGGGCAGATGGGGATAAGCGGGTGGGCGAGCGGCCGGGCGGGCGGGCGGGAAACGTACGGCTTGACGCCCGTCGGCCCCGCGCTGGCCAGCTGCATGCGGGTCTTGATCAGGTCAATCGGCTGCACCACACACGTCGCCGCCATCCCTGTGGCCGACAGGCGCCCGCCGCGCGCCGCCCACCATACCAACACCGGCCGACGGGAGCACACGTGGGGGGGGGGGGACGCCGGGGCACGGGACACCGCGACAGCGCGGGGCGTCAGCGCACCGTCTCGTCACCCACCGGGGAGCGCAGACGCGTGGGGGACAAAAAGGAAACAAGGACAACACCCCTTACCCACAACGCCCGTCCGCACCTCACCCCCGCCGCCCACAGCGGCACGGGGCGGGCCCCCCGACGGCCACCTCTGCTCCCCCGTACTCCCCACCGGCGCCGGCAAGCAGTCGGTCCCCCCCCCCACGCCGAACAGCTACGGCAAGCAGACGCAGGCCCACCTCATCTCGGGAAGGCCACCCCCCGCCCCCTGGGCGAGCGGCAGGCCACACACTGAACACCACAATAGCACACCCCACCCCCCACACCCAACCACGTACCGCTGGCGCCCCCAAAGACAAACTGCAGGTAGGAGGGTATGGCGGGAGCCATGATGGCCGTCCCCCCCGGCCGGGGGCGTCGCGGCTGCCGCCGCCGCCGCCGCTGCCGCTGCCGCCGCCGCCGCCGACTCTGCCCCCGCCGCCGCCACCGCCGCCCCCCCGCCCACGCCGCCGCTGCCGCCGCCGCCGCCGCCGCCGCCGCCGCCGTCCGTGTCTTGCTCCCTGGCCGCGGCGGCAGAGGCCCGGGGTGGGGCGGACACGCGGCGTGACCGCCAAAACCACAGGGGGGGGAATGCGGGCGGGGGGCGGAGGGCGGGGGGGGGGGATGGGTGGGGTGGGGAGGGGACGGTGCGCGGCCGGCACGCCGGCGCGGCAACAAGAGAGCGGCCGGGCGGGCGGCCCGGCGGGCGGGCGGGCGGGCGGGCAGGCGGGCGGGCGGGCAGGCGGGCGGGCGGGGCGGCCGTCCTGGCGGCGCTGAGATCCGCGCGCCACTCGGGGAGAGGGGGGAGCCGCACGGCGTCGCCGCGGCGAGCGACGGGGAGCGCGGCCGGCAGAGGCGTGTCTGGTCGGGGAGGGGTGGGGGGGGGGGGGGGGAGGGGGGGAGCGGGTCAGCCGGCCGCGGGCAGCCGGCGGCGGCGGTTGGGGCGGATCGAACGAGGTTGTGCCGGCGGCGGGGGGGGGGGCAGGGACGCCGACGAGGCGCGCGCCAAGCGAGTCGTGGACCTGTTGAGGCGGTATTGGCAGAGCGCACAGGGACACGTGGATATAATTCTTCAGGTGGAGTAGGCCGGGATGATGGGAGAGTGCAAGTAGCTCGGTGACTTGTCTCGAGGAATGAGGTCGGGGGGGTATACGTTGGGGTGAGGGCGGCGGGAAGGGCAGCGGATGGGGTCAGCAGCCCGGTGTAGAGGTCTTGGGGCCACGGCGCCACGGGCGGGGTGCGGTCGCCCGTGGAGGGACGCAGAGGAGAGAGCCGGTGGCGCCGCGGGCGGCGGCCATGTCTGGCGCGAATGGTGTAGGAAGGGTCCCAGGCACGGGCAGCGGCTGTCGCAGCCATATGCTCCTACAGTGCCGCCAACGGTGCACCGGGACGGCACCCGTGGCTCACGCCTTTGTCCACACGCCTCCCCACTAGGCCCTGCAACAACCGCCGTGGGCACCCCCAAGGACGCCAGCCCACCATCCGCGTCCTTGGCTCTACCATACAAGAGCACAAGCACGCACGACCTTGTCAATCTCTAGCCCCGCTGGACGATGTTTCGCACGGGCACGCGCACCGCCACCACCCTCAATTTCGCCTGACCCTACAGCGGTGCTGCGCTGGCATCCCCACGGAGACATCGGGAGCATGAAACGCATGCCCGGGCGCGCGCTGGCCGCCACAACGTCGCCGAGAGAGGTGTAGTGTCGTAAACCGACGTGGACACCTTCCTACCCGCCCCTTGACGTCTTTTGGCCGAGTTGGGGAGAGCCCAGCCGCGTTACGCTGGCTGATGCAGTCAGGCTAGCGCGGGCCGCCGGGGGGATGAGAGGCTCAGCGGGGTTGGCCCGGAGGCCAGTGACGGAGGCCGTCCTTCTGGAGCCCTTCGGCAGTCTGTCTCAGCGAATACGGCAACCGACGTGGGCAATCGCACTGTTGCACGGCCTCGTCATCCGTCCAGACAGACAGACGCATGACCGTTTCTTCGAATGACTACCGCAAGACAGGCTGAAAATATTTTGACACATGTTTCTGAGAAAACAATCAAGATGTATCTCTCGTTTGTATTTGCATGGCCCACTGTGAAGCGTGGGCGCTGCTCATTGGCCACTCGAAGAACAAAAGCAGTGCTTCGGGAGGAATAGTGAGCGTAAATTTCTGCTGTACCTGTATGTTCGTTGACGCTGATTGGTCCGTATGTCCTCCTGACAGTCATTCACTCTCGAAAGACCGTGTCCAGCTGGTGTCCGTGCTGGAGAAACCCATCGTGACTTTCCCAGCATTTTGCAACATCGCTGTACCATGGGCGGGGGGCTCTATGTGCTCGTACCAGCCCCCACGGAGGCCAGAGGTGCGTCAGATGGCGTCGTGACCCGGCTATGAATGCGGCCTACAACTTTAGTCAGCCACCAGTGACCCCGTAGGCAATTGATTAGAGGCAGTATATCTGCAGCCTTCTTGCCCTACTCATGTCCGCTGTTAAACTCACGCGCCCGTCATCTGGTCCGAGGTTGAACCGACCGATGTCTGCACTCTGGCCGTCCTCCAAACTGAGCAAGACCGGACAAGGGAGGTGTGGGAGCACGCGAGGGAAGGGGGACGTAGGGGAAAAGTAGACCCTCATTGTTGCTGCTCCATGCGTGCTCTGCCCCGACAATGTCAGGGTTCACGCGGGGGACGCCAGCGCGCCTGCAATCAGCCGGCCTGCTACACGAACACCTCTTGTAGTGGCACCGTCACTGAGCGAGTCGTGGTAGTTTGTGCACCATCATGTCTCGATCGTGTACATTGTGCGTCCCGTAAAGGACGCATCCACAACGTGAACGGGAGTAATTGACTGGATCAGGCGTAAAATTTTCTTCATATTCTAGCAACCCGACTGTTTTTTATGACCTGGTCCAACACAGTGGCTCGCATGACAGGTGTCGCCAGCAAGTTGGCTCAGTGGAGGACTAGTTTCAGTGAAAGCTCGTGTGCTGACAGCGTTCGTCTGAACGACAGTGAAGCTCGCAAAGCAATCGCGCGTTCTCGAGGACAAAGCAGTCCGCGCCGCCTGAACCTCAAGAGCTCCGTGACCGCCGCAACACACTTGCCCCCCTCATGCCGCCCTGCACCCCCCTCTCTTCCCCGCCTTTCGCCCTCCTTCGTTGCGCCTCTCCTTCTCCCTCTTTCCCTTTTCCCCTTGTCCCTGGCACCCCTCTCTGCGTCTTCCCGCCCATCTGGCCCTGACCGGCATGGTCGGCGAGCTCCCCCCCAAGGGTAGTGGATCCCACACGGGGGCGCCGCCGGCCGGGCGGGGGCGCTCCCCATTTGCCCCCCCCCCCGCCACAAACCCCATTGCGCCGGAGGCGGCAGCCGCGTCCCGAGTCACGGCCCCTGCCGTGACACCCGCGGCGTCGGCTGCCGGGGCGGGTGTCGCTGCGCAACGGCTGGAACATCCCCCCCCGCCCGAGGCGTTGTATGGACCGAATGGGCGGTTGCTGCCGCTGCAGCTGTCGGCCGCCGCCATTGAGGCGGCTTGGGCCAACGCACCGCCGCCCATGCCAGACTTCCCACGGTGGGACCCGGGACCCGGCGGGTATATTGGCACTCTCCTGCAGTGGTGCCGTGAGGGCCGCATCGGCCTCCGCCCGTCGTCGTCGTCCCAGCCCGCTCAGGGTGGTGCGTCGGCGACGGCCACGCCGATGGACGAATGAGTGCGGGGCGGCGGTGGCCGGGGAGCGGTGAAGCGGAGAGTTTCCATCCGGCATGTGGCGGGACTGACGGCCACTCGGATCGAGGAGGGGGGGCGCGACGGAGGCGGTAGGGGAGTGGTGGAGTGGTGAGCGCGTACTGGGGGCGGGCCGACGGCGGCAGTCACACAGATGGACAAGTACAGCAGCGGTGGCGGTGTGGGAGTGGAGCGGAGCACGCTGGTGGGCACGGGGTGGGACAGGCGGCCGCGCGGTTGGACAAGGGAGGACGCCTCAGCCGCGGTAGCATCTGTTGAGGCTCGACGGCTGTGCAAGTGGGCGAGGGGCACGCCACGCCCGTCGGCATCACTGGTGTGTTGCGCGGTGCCGTGGGCGTCGGAGTTGGTGTGGTGGTACAAGTGATCAACGGAGCGGAGCAGATGGCCCCGCGGATGGGCGACGGATGGTGGGCCGGTGGAGGCTGTAGCGGAGCAGAGCAGTGTAGGAGCGTGCGCGGTGTTCGTTTGAGGAGTACTACTCCGCAAGGGCGTGGTGTCGCTCTGCAGCTCCTAATGGGGCTCGACGGCTGCGCCCGTGCCTGGGGGCGCGTCATGCCCGGTTCCAGCGCCGCCACCGTCACGGCGGGGAGTTTCGCGACGCGGGGGGCGACTGGGCAGGGGTGGTGGTCCGTGTGGGGGGCGGCGGGCGCTCGCGGCATGTGGGGAGGCGCGAGCGCGCTGTGGCGTGGCGCCGCCGCTCCAACCAGACGCCGTGGACGGGCGGGGCGGGGGGGTGGGGCCACGTTATCCGCCGTGGCGTGTACTGGTGGCGGGGCCGCGGTGGCGCCGTGGGTGCATCGTTGGCCGGGCTGCGGTGGCGGTTCTGGCGGGTGACAAGGTCGGCCTCCCTGGCGGCTGCGGGATCGTGGTGTTGCTGGAGGGGGATACGATAGGCAGGACGGTTGTAGGGGCGGGGAAGGGGTGTGACTCCTATGTCTCCCGTCATAGTGTTTGACCGCGTGTTGTTGTTGCTCGGTAGTGTGCGGGCGTTGTACCATCAGTGTACCGTAGATTCCTGACTGCATGGCGGGACCGTGTGCTCGATTAAATGGTTTGCATGATCCAATATGCGCGTACTTGTCAAGTGGTGGCGCGACCCACGGGGGCACACGGGTGGTGCCGCCGACGGCGGCGCCCACCCCGCACCGGCGTCGACCCGTGTGCCTTTTCGTGTTTCCCCGTTGGCCCTGTTGCCCCTCCACCAGCCCACCTCTCCCTCCGCCGACCCACATCTCCCTCCACTGGCCCATCTTCTCCACTCGCCCACCTATCGGTTCACTGGCCGACCTCCCGCCTCACTGGTCCACCCACCTCTTCTCGCTGCTGGCCCATCCCCACCCCCCCTCTACACGGCATCCCCGGAACTCCCCCGTACAGTTACCGCCTCCGCCGGCGCGCGCCCCACACGCCATGGTACCTCCCACCCCCCCCCCGCCACCGTGCTGCTGCGCGTCAAGCGTGCCCGCTCCGCGGCGCCGCTGGACACCCTCCACCTGGTCGCCCCCGCCGACGGCGGCGGCGGCCGCGCCAAGCGCCGCCGCCGGTCGGGCGCCGCCGCGGCGGCCGCGTGGTCGCGCCTCGGCCTCGGCGGCGACGATGACCTTGGGGGGGGGGGGGGAGCGTCGGGGCGGACGCCAGTGACGCCAGTGACGGCCACGGCGGCGGCGGGGGTGGTGGTGGCGGCGGCGGTGTTCCGCGGCCTGCAGGGGGGGAGCGGCGGTCGCCACGGCGGCTCGACGGGCCCGCCTTTCGGCGGCTGTCGTCCCTGCGGGGATTCCGACCACCCGCGGTCGGGGCGGTGGCGCTGGCGGGGGCAAACAGCGGCGTGCCGGGGGGGGGGGAGGGGCGTCCCAGACCCCTGGATGTGCCGTTGGCGGGCCGTGGGGAGGGGGGGGCGCCGCCGCCGGCGACAGCACCGGCGCTAGTAGCGGATGCGGCGGCCGCCACCACGGCGGCGGCGGCGGCGGCGGCGGCGGCGGGCTGCGGCCCAGCCGCCGGCCGCGACGCGACGCCCACCGAGGGGGACTGGATGGAGGATGACCTCCCCGCCGGCACGACGGTGGTGGACGTGACGCCCATGGCCGGCGGTCTGCCCGCGGCGGCCACCCCACCATTGGGGGGTGCCGCACCTGGGGATAACCAGGTGCCACTGCCGCCGGTGGTGGGCCCCGCTGCCGCCGCGCCTGCTGGCGACACCCCGACCCCGGGACAAGAGTACGTGTACGACTACTACGTGGCCATGACCGACGCGGATGGCGGCGGCGGCGGCGGTGACGGCGGTGACGGCGTCCTCGATGACGACGGCACGGCGCCCGACGCGGCTGGCGCCGCCCCTCCCAGCGGTGGCGGCGGCGGCGGCGGCGGCGGCGGCGGCGCGCCCACCCGCGGCTACGTCTGGGCAGACTCTGTCCGCAACGTGGCGCTCCTTTACGGCTATGCCCCCTCCTCAGACGACGACACGGACCTGTTCGCGTCGGACGCGGACGCGCGGTCCGTCGACTACCCGTCGACGCCCGAGGGCGGCTCGGCCGACGAGGACGGCGACGGCGGCAGCGTCGGCGGGTTTGGCCGTGGCGGGGGGAGCGACGACAGCGACAGCTTCGGCGGAGGGGGGGGAGGAGGGGAGACGGGGCGCTGGGGCGGCGGCGGCGGCGGTGGGGGGGACGGGTGGGGGGGGGGTGGGGGCTCGAGGGGGGGGCGGCGACTGATGAGGAGGAGGACGCGCGGCTCTACTACGCGTCGGAGCGGCTGTAGGGGCGCACGGGTGCGCACAAGATGCGGGGAGGGGGGGGGGGGTTGGGGAGGGGGATGCCGCGCCGCCGCCGCCGCCGCCGACCGCCGGCCAGCCCGTGAGCTGCCGCAGCGGCCGGCGGGCGGTGAGGGGAGACGGCGGGGCCGACCGCCGCCCGGCGCGGCGGCGGCCGCCGCGGACCCGGCGGCGCGGCGGCACGGCCGCCGGGCGGCGCGGCCGCCGCGGCCGCGTCGCGTGCCGCGGCGGCGGCGGGACACGCGGCGCGGCGGCCGCGTACGCCACGGGGGAGGGCGCGCCGGGGGGGGGGGGAGGCACCGACGGGCGGCGGTCGTTGCGTGCGCGCCCGTTGGGGTGTGACTCGGCGGCGGGGTGCGGCACGAGCGCGCCTCGTTCCTCGCCTCTCCCCCCTCTCCCCTTCCCCCTCTCACGGATCGGCCCCGCGGCTGCGCGTCGTTTCTCACGCTCAGGGTGGCGGTCTGGCATGGCGGAGCGGGGGGGATGGTGGCGGCGTCCGCCGCTGCGCGGGCGCCCCCACGGCGGGGCCGCTTGCCGAGGTGGCGGCGGCGGCCGGTTAGCGTGCCGGCGGGCGGGCGGTGGTGGCTGCCGCCACGGCCGCGCGCGGCGTCTACGCTTGGCGGGTGCGGTCGGCCGTCCACTTGCTACGGGTGTGCGCGCGCGGACGCGGGGGAGAGGGCGGGCGGCCAAGGGCGGCGGCGCGGGGCGGGCGGTTGGGTGGGCCGGCGGGCGCGCGCCCCCCCCTCGATCCGCCGCGGCCCCCCCCCCAGCTCCTGCCCCGCCCGCGTTGCGGCACCGCTCCCGCGGCGGCGACCGCGGGTGGCAAGCGCGTCGCTGCCCGCGGGGCGGCCGGCCGCCACGGCGGTGGGGCGGCCGCGGCTGGGGGGGTTCACGCGCGTCGCGGCGGCACAAGGCCCTGACGGGCGGGGGGGGGGTGGGGGTGCGGGCGCCCCCTCGGACTGACGCTGCCGCGGGGCGGCTGCTGGGCAGTGAGGCGGGACCGGCCGTCCGTACGGGCCGTGAGCGCCACGTCCACCCGGCGCGCGTGGCCGCCGCGGTGCGGGCGGACGCCGCGGCGGCAACGCCTCAGTGGCCGCGGCGGCCACACGGACCACCACGCGGTCGAGCGCGGGGCGCGCGCATTCCCGCGGCAGGCGCTGCCGCCAGGCGGCCGCTGTGCACAGGCGGAAACAAGAACAAAAACGGGCTGTCGTACAAGGGGGGCCGGTGGCGGGCGGCCGCCGCTGCGTGTCCTTCCCACCCCCCTACCCTCCACCTTTCGCCTTTCTCTCGCGCTCTCACCCCACCCCTTCTCCTCATTGCTGCCCACGTCGTCACCGCCTCCTCCGCGCACGTCACGCCACGCCACCCCATCCTCTTCCTCACCCTGCCCACGCTCCCCGCTCCCCCCCCCGACCGCCCCCCCGCTGGCTTGCCCACCTCAAGAGGTGAGCTGTAGCGGCGCCACCGCGTCGGTCAGCCACTCGTAAAAGAACCCCACGTTGGTGTAAAACGCCGGCGCGCGCGGCTCGCACCGGTAAAACAGGCTGCTGATGGTGCCGCTGACGAGCCCAACGACGATAAACCCGCGGCCATCCCCCGGGAAGTACCCCGCCGGCCCGCCGCTGTCGCCCGCGCACGGCCCCGCGCCCGCGGCGGCGGCGCAAAACATGTAGGGCGGCCGCGAGGCGGCGACGCTCGCGTACGCCGCCGAGCAGTCGCCGCCGTCCCACACCCGCGTGTTGACGCTGCGGAGGGCGGGGGCGGGGCCAAAGAGCGCGCCAATCTTTTCCGGGAACACCGCGCCCCAGCCGAGCGTCGTCACAGAGGTGTTGACGGCCAGGTCGCCCGCGTCGCGGGGCACCCGCGCGATGCGCAGGTCCGACAGCTGCACGGGGGGGGGGAGGCGCGCGGGTCCTCCGTGCCGCCCGCGGTGACGGCGGCGGCGGCGGCAGCGGCGACGCTGGGAGCGCCCGCCGCGGCGGCGGCGGCGTCGACCGGGGCGGCGGCGACGCCGCCGCCCCCCAGCGGCGTCCGCGACTCGTACTCGACGACCGCGATATCCAGGACGCCAACGTCGGCGCGCACGACCGACCCGCCCGGCGGGTAGCTGACCTTGACGACCAGGTACCGCAGGCCGCCCGCCACGTCCGTCCCGCCAATCGCAACGGTATCCCCCACCGTCGGCGCGCAGTGGCCGGCGGTGAGGACGTGGCGCTCGGTGATGCGCGCACCGCCGCACGTGAAGCGGGGGGCGCCGCCGCCACGGCGCGGCGCCTTGAGCAGCCTCGCCATAAAGCCCGTCAGGGCGGGGCGCGTCTCGGTCACCCCATTGACAATCTGGGGGCGGCGCGTCAGCACCTGGCGCGACGCCGGCGCTGCTGCCGCCGCCGTGGCCGTCGACGCCGACGCCGACGCCGACGCCGACGCCACGGCGGCGTCGCCGTCGTGGATGACCTGGTCCATCACCATCAGCTTCGTGTCGTCCGCGTCCGTCTCATTGTCGGCGGCGGCGGCGGCGGCAGGGGCGGCAGCCGCGCGAGCGGCGGCGGGCGCCGCGGCGGCCGCCGCCGCCGCGCCGCCGGCCCGCGGTACCGCGACAGCGCCGACCGCCGCTGCGGCGGCGAGAACCGCCACCGTCACCGCGGCGGCGGCCGCGGTGGCGGTCCGGTGGTGCCGCCGCCGGCCCGGTGCGGACGGGTGGACCATGATGGGTGGAGGGGGAAAAGCGGAAGGAAAGGGGGGAGGACCAGGAGGGGGGGCGGGGAAAGGGCGAGCGAGGCGGATGGGGGGGGGTGCAGGCGTGAGAGTGGGGAGCAGAGGCGGGGATAGAGCAGGGAGGGGGGAGTGGGTTTGGTCGGGGATGGGGAGGTATAGACAGGGGGGAAGGGGTCGGAAGGGGCGAGAGGTAGGGAAGCCGCCGCGCGTGCGGCCCTGCCGTCCACTGCGCGGCGACGACGGTGGAGGGCGGGGGCCGGGTGGAGGCGGCCGGCCGGGACGCGGGCGGGCGGCGGCGGCGCGAGCGGGCGCCCCCCAATCCGCCGCCGCCGCCGGCGGCCGCGGCCGCGGCCGCGTCGGCCGGCGGCCGCCGCCTTCTGCGCGCGCCGCGCCGGCGGCGGTCGCGGCACGCGCCGCCGGCGGGGCGGCCGCGCGGGCGGCCCGGCCGGCCGCCCCCGCCGCCGGCCTGACACTGGCGCAGACACGGCGGCCGCGGCGGGCGGCGGGGGGGCGGCCGCACCGCGGCGGCGCGGCAGCGGCGGAGGGGGCGGCCGCCGCGGGCCACACGCCGGGGGGGGCGGCGGCGAGACCCCCTCCCGCACTGCCCTCCCTCCCCCCTCCCCCCCCCCGTCTACGCCACCCGCCGTCACGCCTGTGGATCCCTCCCTCCCACCGGTGCGGCGTGGCGCGCCCCCCCCCCCCCGGGCCACGGCCCCCTCCCGGGCCGTCGACGTGGTCCCGCCGGCTCGTCATCGCCGCCGCGGTCCCCCCCCCGCCCCCCCCCTCCAGTGCGCGGCGGCAGAGGGGGCACCTCGTCCGCGCGACATGCCGCCTCGTCAGTGCCGACGCGGCGGGAACGGCGACCGCGGCAGCGGCGGCGGCGGTGGCGGCGGCGGCGGCGGCGGCGGTCGCTCCCCCACAGCGCCACACGCCGCGACACGACGGGACGCCGCGGACAGGGTTGCCGCGTCACGCGCCGCGGCGCGCGCGGCCGCCGTCCCGCTCCTCCCTTCCCCCCACGGGCCCACCCCGATGGGCGCGCCCTCTCGCGGCGCCGCCGCCGCCCCGAGACCCGCCACACTGGCTTGGCGTGGGGAGCGGCCGCGCGCGGGGCGGCCGAGCCGTGGCGCGCGGTCGAGGAACCGCGTGTACGGTGCGGGCCGGCGCGCTATCGTTGCTGCCAGGCATCCGACCGGGCGGGGGGGGGGGGGGGGCGACTAACGAGGCTGATCCGCATCCTGCCGAGCGGCGGGCTCCACCCGGGTCCTCGTCAGGGGGCGGCGCCGGCACCGGCGGCGCCGGCGCGGCAGTGGCTGGGCCTCGGCGGCAGCGGCCACGCCCTGGCTTCCCGTGCAAGCCCCTTGGCCGACGCGCCTACGGGCGGAGCGTGCACCACGCAACGCAGTTGAACCCGCTCCCCCCTCCGGTGGTTTGGCCCACCCCTGGGAAAACGTTTGGGGAATACGGCGCCAGATTCAGTCGTGGCTCCAGTGAAGCTGGTTCTATTTCTGGTGCATTCGTTGGCCCCGGCTGCCGCTGGAGGGTGCCGCGCTTTGGACGCGCTTCGAGCATCTCGTGCTGGCCGCTTGGCTCGCCCGCGCGCACGCAGTAGAAAGTAGATATTGTTGGCGCTTCAGCCACACATTGGATGCCAGACTGCGTTGGACGTGCGTGCTATTTTCACTGAGATCCCTACGTTCAAGAGTTCCAGCGATCTTGCGGGTCAATTATGGTCAGCGCAGAAGCCACTCGGAGATGTCCAGCACTCCTGCAAGCACGCACTCAACAGACTGCGCTGGACGCGACTGGTAGCCGCAAGCACAAGCGCCCCACCCACAACCGTGTGCCCGCCTACCCGACGAGGGGTCCGTTTTCCCCGCAGCATCAGGGAGGAGGTTGGTACAGCCGGGACTGGAAGACCGTGCCCCCGAATCGATCATTCAGCGAGACACGCACGCCGGGGCGGCCGGCACGTGCGCCGCCGCCGCGCCACCGCAGACAGCAAGCAGCCGGGGCGGGCTCCCCGTCCCTCCCGAGCAGCGCTCAGACAGGACGGGCGCGTGGCAGGGCGGCGCAGTGGTCGAGGTCTGCGCTGGAGAAATAGCCCCCCGTTTTTGCCAACAGACGCGCCCCGCCGCCGGCGGATCGACTCGGTTCGTCGGCGGGTGCGTCGAAAGTGAGCCAACGACGTTGGCGCGCGCAGCTCACACTGGGCGCACCCCCTCCGGATGGGGTCGTAGCACCCGCTCGTGAGACTGGCCATAAGAAGGTGCTTCCCATGGGGACGGACGCCACGGCCGTGGGGCGGCCGCCGGCGACTCTTTTTCCACGCCACGCGGTGCGTGGACGTCAGGGCGCACCACCCGCGGGCGTCGGCGACAGCGACCGCGATGGAGGCGGCGGTGGTGGCCGTGGAGGCAGAGGGGGGTGCCGATAGCGGCGGCGGCGGTGACCGCGGCGGCGGCAACCGCCGCGGCGGCTGCGTGTACCCCCGCGGCGACAGCGTGGCTTGTCAACGACGCCCGCCGCTGCTGTGTCACGCGTGGTGTGGCTATGGCCATTGCCCACCCTCCCGCCAAAGTCACCCGCACGGTGGCGCAGGCGGGCGCCGCCCCGGTTCTTTTACTGGCGGCAGCGGCGGTTGCTCGCATTGAGACCGCTTGCGGGATGGGGGGCGGCGGGGGCGCGCGCCCCGCCGCGCCCGCGTCTCCCCTCCCCCCGCCCAGTGGAGTCCAACACCGAGTCTCGACAATTGTGCAGACCGGGCGGGGGTCTCCCAGACCAGGCAGTGCCACCCAGCCGCCCTGGAGGCGCCTCCGGTTCTGTCAAGAGCGCCCCACGATCCCGTGAGCGGTGGGGTGTAGACGCGCTCCGCGGCACCCGGCAGTAGAGAATCGAGCCGCGCCGACGGCACACGCAGTGCCGCGGCGACGACATGCCAGGCGAGAAGAGCGGCGGCGGGGCGGCGTGGGGCGGCCACGGGTGGAGACGTCAACAGGCGGGGAGTACGGCGGTCGGTGGGGTCGCCTCTCACGCGCTGGCGCGCCGTGAGGCCGCCCCGCCCCAGCGGGCGTCTTGACTCCGCGGCGCTGCCGGCGGGGGAGCCACCCTTGGCGGCTGTGGGCGCTGCCGCCGCTGGTGCGTACTGTCCACGTTTTTTCCTCTTCTGGTGACCACCACCCCGCCTACACCCAGCCATACCCAGCCGCCCCGCCTCGTGCCAACAAAAACGAACCAGAACGGATGCCGTCTGCCAAGACTCGCCACGGCCCGGCTGGGATGGGCGCAGCCGCACATCCCCGGGCAAGCAGGGGCCGCGGGCAGAGCGGGGGAGGGGAGGAGGTGAGGGGGCGGGGGAGAGGAGTGGTCCGCCCCGCTACGGCGGCGAGCCAGCCGGCGGCTGCGGCGGCGCGCCCCCCCCTCGCCGGCCGCCGCCGCGGCGGCGGCGCGTGCAGCGGCGCGCGCGGCGTAGACGGGCTCCGCCCAGCCGCGGACGGTCGGCGTGCGGAACTTGCCCGCGGTGCTGTCGAAAAAGGGGGACAGGTCCTTGCCAGTGGCTGGAGGGCGGGAGGGGGAAGGGGGGGGAAGGCGGCAGGGGGTGCGTGGCAACCCGTGACACCATCCGGGGGGGCGGGGCGGGGGGGAAGCCAAGCGCGGGGGCGGGCGGCCGGAGAAGCAAAAACGAGGGGGGGAAGGGGAGGGGGGAGCGTGAGGGAGGAGGGGGGGGGAGGCGAGGTGAGCGCACGCGGCGCCACAAGAGGCGACCCGTGTCAGGAGGCCGCCGCAGGGTCACGCCCAGTTCGGGGGCGGGGACGTCCACTCCCCCCCCTGGCGGCGGCGGACAGGACAGGGGGTGCGGGCGTCCCACCGGCACAGCAGGCCGGTGCTGCCGCCATGGCCGCCGCCGCCGCCACCGCCGCCACGGCGGCCGCCACTGCGGGCGACAGCCCGCGCCTCTCCCGGACGGGGGTGCCGGCAACGCCGTGCCCCCACGGAGGTGTCAGCCCGCTGCGCGCACCCGCCGCGGCGGAGCGGAAGACTCCCCCCACCCCACCCGCGCCCCCGCCCTCAGGAAGAAAACGTACCCTTCTCGTACTCGTACGCCTGCACGACCATCTCGTACTTGTCCACATCCTTGACGAGCGCCGCGGCGGGTGTCTCGCCCGCCTCGTACTCTTCCCACAGCGCCACCAGCTGCGCGCCGATCGCGCGGCCGGCGGGGTCCCCCCCCGCCCCCCCCGGCGCCCCCTCCGCCGCCCCCCCTCCCGCCCCCCCCAGCACCTCGTCCCGGATGGCGGCCATGGCCGCCCGCTCCCGCCGCGCCTTCTCCTCCCCCGACACGCCGTCGTGTGGGGTGATGTCCCCGACGAGCGCCTCGGCCAGGTCGTGCACGAGCGCCAGCTTCATCGCGTGCGCCGACACGGGCGGCGGCAGCGCAAACGCCGCCACCGCCATCCGGTACATGTGGTCCGACACCGACTCGGGGGCGGGGATGCCAGAGAGCACCCACCCGGCGCGCTTGGTCCGCTGCGGGGGGGTGACGGCAGGGTGCACAGAGGAGGGGGGGGGGGCGGCGGCGGTCACAAGGCGGACCACCGCACCGCAGCAGCACGGGGGGTGGTCCCAGGGGGGGCGACCGCAGGCGGGGGGCGTCGGTCCGTCAGGTGACTGCGCGGCGCTCGCTGGCGGCAGGAAGCGGGCCAGCCGGCAGCGCCCCCCACTTCCCCACCCACCGCCCCCGTCGGCGCCACCGCACGTCACCCCCGCACCCCCCTAGAAGGCGGTGAGCGGAAAGACCGCCGTCCGCCACCCCCCCACCCCCCCCGCGCCATCCCCGCTGTACCTCCTCTCAATCGGAACCCCCCCCCCGGCCGTACCTTTAGGCGCCCGACGAGGAGCATCAGCTCAAAGACGCTGCCCGGCAGCGGCGCCGCGCCATCGGCCAAGGGCGGCATCGGCGCCGGCGCCGGTGGCGGGGGTGACGCCGTCGTGGGGGGGGAGGGCGACGGGGGCGTCATGACCAGGGATAGGCGAGAGGGGGGCGGAGGAGGTGAGTGCGGGGCAGGAGTAGGGGGAGGGGCAACGGCGGAGCAGAGCGCATCCGATGCGGTGGCGGGAATGGGAGGCCGAAGGGAAAATGCCACGTCGGACGACCGGCCGGGAACGGGGGTGGCGGGGAGATGCCACGTGGCCGGGGAGGCCAGCTGCCGCCGTCCCCCCCGCGCCACCCTGCGAAAGGGGTGGCGGGGGTGCGCGCCGTAGGAGACACCCCAGCGCGGACAAACGCGGCCAGCGTTCGCCCGGGATAGCACCGCCACGGGCCGCCACGGACGGCGCGGCGGCGGCGGCGGCGGCGGCGCCACGGGCGATGCGACCCGTCGGCCCGCCGGTCGACCGGGCAGCCCGCTGGCACGCGCCTACCGTGCGGCCACCGTGGACTTGGCCAGCCTTGTCAAGCTCACTCACACCCGCCGTGCCGTGGCGGCAGCCGTGTAGCGACGACACCGATGCGGTGACTGTCACGTACGGTACTGGATACCGCGCTGAGGCGTGTGGCGGCGCGCCCCTACTCTGGGGCGGGCGTGGACACTGCTCGCCTTGGGCCGGACGTGTGAGGCCTACGCCGCCGACGTGGTGGGCCGCGTCTGGCCGCGGCTGGCAACGGCCGCGGCCGCGTCGCGACAACCGGCGGGTGTGCGCGACGGACCGCAGCAGGTGCACGCTCGCGGCGGCGCTGTCGCCCGTCCCAAAGGCGCGACGGTCCCGTCGGTGAGGACACTCACTTTTGCGGGGTGCAGCGCACGGTCAAAACGTGAAGAAAAACAAGAGAACGCGCAAGGAAACAGGGTCCAGTCAGGCAAAAAAAGGAGTCATACGTGCTCACCCGGTGGTGCGGGAAGGCCGCCACGACCTGGACGAGAAGCAACGAAAGGGGGGCGCGGAAGCCAACGGACGACGCCGCAGGGATCCGCCGCGGGGCCTCAGCCCGTCTCTTCGCTCACCCCCGCCTCCGCGCCCGCCCCCCTGCCCAACCGCCCGCCCGCGTGCCCGCCCAGGCGCGGCCACCACTGCCGTCGCCGCCGCCGCCGTTGCCACCGCCATCTTGGCCTGACACCGCCAGACTCAGACCGCCACGGCAACCTCCCCCCCCCCCCGACCCCCTTGGGTCACCCACCCCGCCGCAAGAGCCGGGTGTACAACGCGCACCGGCCGCCGCCGCTGGCTCGCCACCACCGTCAACGCGGTCGCCCCCGCCGACGACGGCTCACCGACAGACACAGCGTTCTCTGCCCTAGGAAAGGGCGGGAGGCGAGGGGAGGGGAAGGCCCACTCGGTCCGCCGCTGGCGGGGCACACCAGTGCCCCGAGACGCGCACCGCCGCCGCCGGCGTTGCGCGCGGCCACCTCCCCCTGTGCGCGCCCGCGGCGGCGCCACGATGGGTGGGTCGGTACCGACACCGCCTCGGGGTGAGGTCGCCACCACGCGCCGCTTCCCCAACCCGATACGGTCCAGTCACTGACGCACGCCGCAGGCGTCGTCACCTCCCCCCCGCTCAACCGCCTCCCCGCAAGGAGCGTTCCCCACCAAGCGCGACTCCGCCGTATCCGCAACCCACACGACTTAGTAGGTCCCCCTTTCATCACCCCCCCTGTACACATCCTGCCTCCACCCCACCCGCCCCCCCCCCCTCACCCACCACCCCAGCCCCTCCCTCCCCCCCTCTCGCATTGGTGCCCCCCCCCTCCCCCCTCCCCTCACAGCAGCGGCTTCGTGCCCGTCAGCGACGCCGCGGCGCCCGCCAGCCCGGTGTACGCCACCCACGCCAGGTACAGCGGCAGCACGAGGCACAGCGCGCAAAACACCCACGCCGCCGCCGTCGGCTCGCCCGCGGCGTCCGTCAGGCGGAGCCCCGACATGCGCTCCAGGTCAGCCAGCTGCTCCTTGACGCCCGCCCAGTCGCGCTCGCGGGTGGCGAGCAGGTCCAGCCGCTCCCGCAGGCCGCCCATGTCCTCGTCCACGGGGGAGGGGGAGGGGGGCGACGGCGACGACGACGACGACGACGACGAGCCGTCGCCGTTGCGGGTGCCGGCGGAACGGGTGGTCGGGGTAGAAAACTCGGCTGCCACCGCCCGCGCGTCGCGGTCACGGTCGGCGGCGGCGCGGGCGGCGGCGGCGGCGGCAATGGCAGCGTCGAGGGCGGCGTCGTCGCCGCTGCCGCCGCCGTCGCCGTTCGTGGGCTTCTTGGGGGGGGGAGACGCTGCTGCTCGGAGAGGCAAGCGGTGGGTGGAGGGGGGGTCGGAGCGCGCCCGCCGGGGCGCCACCGCCGCGCGCCGCGGCGGCAGCCCGGCGAGCGCTGGCCAGAGCGGCGGCGCCGCATACGCCCACATGGCGACGACAGCGGGCGGCGCTTGACGGTGGACCGAAGTGAACAGGCAGAAGAACACAAACACGCGTTGGAGGCGGGAGGGAAAAGCGCGCAGCGGGAGCACCGGCACGTCAGATAGGAGCGTCGGAAGAGGAGGCCCACGGCGCTGACGTGCTCCGGCAGGACGTGCCTCTGCCACAGGCTTCGATGTCGTGCCAGTGGTTGCAGCGGAGCGCCACCAGCCGCAGAGCTCATCAGTGGAAGGACAATATGACACACGACCAAAATTCGGTGTGCCTGTAGGATTTAGAATTTTCAAGATGTACTAACAATCATGTGCAGCCAGCAATTGTGTAAACTGTCCCCGACTTGACTGTACGTGCATCTTGTTGTGCATCGCGCGCTCTCTTGGATGCATGGTTGTGACTGTGGTCTCTCATATAGGGGTGTGCAATGTCACGATCTGTCATGAAATTTCATGGAAATGTCCGACCCCTCTCACTGTCGCCTTCCTACGCGATGTCGTGACAGGAAATTTCTTTCCGTTTCTTTCCGACACGTGGCTTGCACACGGGAATGGAGTATATATCCCCACCACGTGTCCACAACTCACTGCCGCTCGCTCTCCTTCCTTGCGGAACGACTGCTCGTCGTCGCCATCACTGTCCCTGCTTCCGTCTTCGTCCGCCTCGGATACTGAGTCTCACCTCCCACACCACACCCCACCTCAACCAAACACCATGGTTCTTCATCCCCTACGCCCCCCGCGGAGCCAGCGGGCTGTTAACAACACCTGGGTGGGGCGGTGGCTGGGGCGACGGCGGGGGCGATACCCGCCGGGGCGGCGGCGGCGGCAGCGGCAGCGGCAGCGGCGGCAGCGGCGGCGGCGGCAACCCATATGCGGTGTCGGGTGGTGGCGGCGGTGGCGCCGGCGGTGGTTCCATTCGGCTGGGCGCGGCGCCCGCGGCGCCCGCGGCGGCGGCCACGTCGGCGAGCGCCTTCTACCCCCTTTCTTCCTCCTTTTCCTTTTCCCCCCTCCTCCTCCTCTTACCCCCCGGTGGGCCGCACGTGGAGCGACAACCGCCGGCGGTGGGGGGACCCCCCCGCGGCGGCGGTGGGGGTCTCTTTCAGGGACCTTCCCGGCCGCTCCCTTTGTGGCCGCCGTGCAACCACGGCGCCCGCGTCGTGGCGGGCGGCCGCGTCCCGGTGCGGGCTGCCCGTCAGGGCGGGGGGGGTGCTGCGGCTGGGGCACGACCGCCGCGTGCCAGGGGGCGGGGGGGGGGGGCGGGGGATTTTTTTTTTTTTTTTAAGGAGGGGGGCAGTGGCGGTGAGGCGGTGACAAGGGAGCGGGTGCTGTGAAGCTGTTGTGCGTCAGACTGTGCTGAGCCAATCAGGGATGGAATTGGGAACGGTCCTGGCTCAGAAGTCCTTTTTGGCTTCAGGAAGGGACGTCCCTCTGTCGAGCGATGTCCCCCTTTTTCCGACAGCGGGCAGAGAAAGACAGCAGCAAATCTGTCCCGGGCCTTTCTGCACATCCCTACTCTCATAGCAATGGAGTCGAGCGTCCTCACCACGTGTACAGAGTCGTGCATCCGATTGTGCAGCTGGCCCACCGCACCCCGTGCCAAACCCCGCTCTTCCCCGTCCTCTCACACCAGGCGGAGCACCTCCCCCGTACGCAGAGGCAAGACGCGCATCTGCGGCCACCGTGGACCCCCCCACCCTACCCCCCCCCCCCCCCTTCAAGGAGCAGCAGCTCCCGCACCACACTCGCCGCGGCAACCCGCCGGCCCGCCGGCCGCGGGTGCTCCCCCCCGCCCCCCCCGCCCGCCGGCGACGCCCCCTCCCCCCCCTCCCTCCCTGCTGCCCACCCGCCCGTCGCGCCCACCGTCGCGGCAGGCGACAGCGGCACGCACCCCGCGGCGAGGGCGCCCAGGTGAAAGGGCGGCGACGCGGGGCACGGCGTCACCGTCGGGGGGCTCGTCGGCGACGCGGCGCACGCCAGTGACGCGGGGCACGCTAGCGGCGGCGGCGGTGGCGGCGGCGGCGGCGGGGGCGGGAGCGGCGGTGGCGGCGGTGGCGGCGGCGACAGCGGCAGCGGAGGTGGCGGTGGCGGCTTTGCCAGTGGCCCGCCGCGGCGGGTGCCGCCGCCGCTGCCATCACTGCCGCCGCCGCCGCCGCTGCGTGCGCGTGTCGCCCCGGCCCCGGGCGGGACAGACGCGGCGGCGGCGGCCGGTGGTGGTGCGTCTGGCGGTGCCCCCAGCATGGCAGCGGGTCGAGCGACAGTGGGGGTGGCCGCCGGGGCGGTCGCCGCGACAGCGGCGGCTGCCGCGGCCGCCACCGCCACCGCCGCCGCGGCGGCTTCCACCGCCGCCCCACCTCGGGTGCGGGGCGGTGGCGGGGATGGACGGCGGGGGGGAGGGGACGCCCGCGCGCTGGGCGCCACGGCGGCCGACCTCCTGGCCGCAGGGGTTGTGGCAATGCCGGCGGTGGCGCCGCGACTGCCCGCTCTGGGGGAATCCTTGCTCGCTTCCGCCCCCCCGCTCGCCACTGAGGGGGTGGCAGCGCGGGCGGCGGCGCGGGAGCGGCGGCTCTTGCGGGTACCCCCCCCGCCGGTGGGGGTCTCGCGGCCGCCGCCGCCGCCCCCGTCGTCGGTCTTGACCCCCCGGTGCTTGACCTGCCCCAGCCGCCGTCGCACCGTGGTGCGGGCGTAGATGTAGCACTGTGCCCGCGGCGGGCAGACGCCGCGGCAATGGAAGCAGAGCCAGCGGGTCGGGTCGTCTTCAGTGGGGAGGCCCCAGGGCGGCTCAGCCGCGGTGGTGGGCGCCGCGATGGGGGGGGGCGCCGAGGAGTCGTCGCCATTGCTGCTGCCGCCGCCGCCGCCGCCGCTGCCGCCGCCTGTTCCACGGCCGCCGCCGTCGCCACCGCCGCCGCTATCGCCCATTACCGGGTGCCCCCTCCCCCCCCCCCTGCGGCGGTCACTGGCGAGGCTCCCTTCCCCCTTTGCCCTCCCCCTCCGTCCGCGGTCGCCGCCACGGCAGCCAGGATGCATCGACGGCATACGCTCTTGCGGCACAGCCCCAACGCGAGGTTCCCACACGCGTAGTGCGGGGCGTCCTCGCTCGGCTGCCTCGAGCAGCTGTGGCAGTGGCGGCTGGCAATGGCCTTGGCGTACACGCGGGGGCGGCGCGCTTTCTTCGCCGCCGACCCGCACGCGCTGCCGTCGCCGTCGCCGTCGACGCCGTCGGTGGCCGTGCCCACGCTGCCGCCGCCAACGCTGCCGCCGCCGCCGCTGCGGCCGCCGCCACCGACACCGCTGCCGTCATCGCCGAGAACCGGGGTGCGACCGCCAGCGCCGAGAACCGGGATGCCACTACCACGGCTGCCGCTGCCACGGCTGCCCCCCCTCCCGCTGCCGCTGCTGCTGTCGCCACCGCCGCCAGGCGGCGGCGTGGCGGGCGACGGCGCCACCGCCGCTGTCGCGTCGGCGCGGCGGCGCTTCCTGCCCGTCGACGCCGTCGACGGGACCACCTCTTGGTGCCGCCACCGCCGCGCCGCCGCGGCTGCCGCCACTGCCGCGGTCACGGCTGTGGCCACGTCGGCCACCGCACCGCCGCCCGCCATGGCCGGCGAAGAAGCGGCGGCGGCGGCGGTTGCGGTGGCGGTGGTGACGGCAGCCGACGCCTCGGGGGTCGTGCTGACGACTGCCGCCATCGGGCGGTGCCGCTTTATGCCCTGCCGGTGGACCGCCGCCTGGGCGGCAGCAGCGGCAATGGCGGCTGCCGCGGCGCCAACGACGATGCGCCGCCGCCGGGGGGGGGCGGAGGGGGGGCGGGCGGCGGGGGCGGCCCCCCCGGCGGACCCGCCGCCGGCCCTGGTAGCCGCGGCGGTGGCGGCGGGGAGGGCCGCCGCGGCGGCACGGGCGACGCGGCAGCGGCGGCCACCGCCGCCACCGGCGCTCCCCCGCCGCGTTCACGGCGGCGCGGGGGAGGCCGCCGCCGCCCGGGGGTGGCGACGGCCCGCACCGCGGCAGGCAACGCTGCCGCCTTGGTGGCTACTGTCGCTTTAGCCGCTGCCGTGGTGGCGGCGGCCGCTTTGGCCGCCGCCGCCGCGCCGGCGGTCGCCGCTCGCCTCTCCCGCCCTGCTGCCGTCACGGCAGGGGCGGCCGACTCGGTGTGGGTGGCCCCCGTTAGGGCGGCGGCGGCGGCAGCGGCGGCGGCGGCGGCGGCTCCCCCGCCTGCCGCCCCCCGGCGCGGTGGTGGCGCTGGGATGGCAAGTGGCGCGCACGCTGCGACGGCCGGGGTGCCGCCGCCGACGGCGCCGACCGTGCCGCCGCTGCCACGACCGTGGTCGCTGCCGCCGCCGCTGCCACGGTCGCCGCTGCCGTCAGCGGGGTGTCCCCCGCCCCGCGCCGACCCGCCGCCGACCTCGTTGGGCCGCGACAAGAGCAAGGGCACCAGCCCCCCGAGGTCGCTGTCGAGGGCCCAGCTCAGGCGCCCCCCGGGGGAGCGGGCGTCGCTGGCGGCAGCGGCTGCCGCCGCGACATCGGCAGGGGCCACGCCGCCCGCCGTCACCAGCGTGCTCGCGGCGCCACGAGCGCGGGCCGACGGCGTGCCGCCGCCGCCTCCCCGATGAGGCGACGGCGGCGACGCGGGCGCCGTCGGGGACACGTTGGACAGCCAGTCGGCCGGCGGCGAGGGGCTCCCGCCGCCGCCCCGTCCGCCGCTGCTGCTGCCGCCGCCGCTGCCGCCGTGACGGGCGGCACCCCTCCCGATGGCAGCGGACGGCGCCAAGAAGCCGCCGGTCCCCATGCCGCCGCCGCCGCCGCCGCCGCCGCCGCCGTCCGGCCCCTCCCCGCCCAGGGCGTCGTCCCTCCTCAGGAACGGAAAAGGGTACGTCCAAAACGTTGACCCCGCGGGCGCCCCCCACATGGACGCCCCGTCATCCCTCCCCAGCCCGCCGTCGGGCCAACCGGCTAGGGAAGTGCCGGTGACGGCGACGGCGGCGGCCTCGTCGCCACGACCACTGCTGCCACCGCCTACGCCGCCGCCGACGCCGCCGCAGCCACCGCCGGCGCCTTCGCCGCCGCAGCCGCCGCCACTAGCGCTACCGCTGTCGCCATGGCCGCCTGTAACGGCGACCAGCGGAGGACACATCCCGTCGGGCGTGGCGGCCGACAGGGGCGTTGCTGGGGAGCCATTTACCGCCCCCGCGCACCCACCGAGGAGTGGGTGGTCGGAGGGGAAGAGGAGGCTGTCAACAGCAGGGGGCGGGGGAGGGGGGGCCACCTGGCCTCCCCCCATCCGCCCCCCCGACATGAGCAGCCGCGGCGGCGGCGGCGGCGGCGGCGGCGGCGGCGGCGGCGGCGGCGGCGGCGGTGGCGACGGTGGTGGCGGCGGCGGCGACAGGGGGGGGGGGGTGGTGGCGGAGGCGCCAGTCCAAGCAGCATATCCAAGCTCAATTGCATGGTGTCGCCGTCCCGTCATGCGCCGTCACGGCGGTGCTGGGGCGGCGCGACAGGCAGATGCACGGGGGCGGGCACGGGTCGGGCTGGGTGGGGGGCGGCGGGGGCGGGCGGCTTGTCCACGCTACCTTCCGGACGCACCCTCCCAGCGCCTGGTGCCGTCGCCTGCGGTGGCCGAGCACACCCCACCTGGCCAACCCGCGGGGGCGTGAGGGTGCGCGCCGCCGGCGCGGCGACGCACGACCGGCGGCCACCGTGGCGCTTTGTACGCGCGCCCCACTGGTGACGGCGACGGCGGCAGCGCGCCCAGGCGGGTGTCGCATTGGCAACGGCGGCGGGGGGCACCTGCCCATACCCCCCTCTGCCCCCCTCCCCGCGGTTCCCCGCTCGCCTGCCATGAGTGCCAGCGGCAGCGGCAGCGACAGCGGCAGCGGCGGGGCCACACGGCGAGACGGTGACGGCGGCGGCGCCAGAGCCGGCGCCGACGGCAGCCGTCGGTGCGCGTGAGCGGCAGAATGGATGCCGCCCTCGCGAGAGGGGACGGCGGTGGGAGGTGCGGGGCGGCTACCTGCCCAAGAGGCCAAGCCGTCGGCTCCTGCTGCCGGGGCAGCGTGGAAAGGGGGTGGTGCGGGGAGTGGGGAGCGTCAAAGGCAGCCGCGGCCTCCCCCCGCGCTCAAGAAGAACAGGAGAGGGGAGGCTGGAAGGCGAGCCGCGGGGAGGGAGGGAGGGGGGAGGGGGGGCCGCTCCACCGCCCACTCCCCTTTCCTCGCCACGACACGACGACGGTGCGGGACGTCCAACGGTGGGAGGCGTAGGTCCACCGTCGGTGCACGCCCGTGACGGCCGCGCGGCACCGCCGGTGCGTGCGGGAGTGTCACCGCCGCGACAGCAGTGGCGGCAGCCGCGGCGGCCCGCAGCAGTGACAGTGATCGTCGGGGGGTCGGCGACGACGGGGCGACCGCGGGGCGGGGAGGGCCACCGCGGCGGGCACGGCGTCCTCGCCAACCCCCCACCCCGGCCGGCCGATCCCCATTCCCCCCTCCTTCCCCCCCCCCCCCCCCACCCGTGCGCGGATCCGGCGCCGCGACAAATGAAATGCAGCGGCCGCGGCACGCAGCGGCACGGGAGCGGCGTGACCCCCCCACGGACCTCCCCCCAGCTTCTCTTGGTGAGATGGGGGGGGGGGAAGGTTGGGTAGCCTTCCTCGCACACCCCTCCCGTCTGCCGACACGGCGTCGCCGCCAGGCGGGGACCACCCCGCGGCGGCGGTGGAAGCGGCGGCGGGCCTGTCCTCAACGTCGGGAGGGCGAACGCCTCCAGCGCCGCCGACGAGCGCCCATCCCCGTCCCCCCCCCCCCCCCCAGCCTGTGCCCTTGCCCCACTGGGCGGAGCGTGGAAATGCAACGGCCGCCGCCGTGTGGCGCAGGCGGAAGAGCGGGATGGGGTGGGGGCAAGGCGCGGCAGCAGCGGCATCGTCGGCAGCGGGGGCAGCGGCTGGCGACGGCCCGCTCGCCTCCCCCCCCCCCCCGTTCGCCGCCCCCCTTTGCTCGCCGTGTGGGCAGGGCGGGTGGCGGGGCGGCCAAGAGCACGCAAATGCACCGGCGGCGGCGCGACGCCGACCCCCGTGCGGCGGCTACCGACGGGCGGGTACAGTACACCAGGGCAGACCCCGCCGCTGCCCACCACGCGCGCCCGCGCACGCCGCGGCGCCCTCCCCCAACCCGCAACGCACCGCTGCGCTGGCAGAGAGACCAAGAGAGGGTACGTACCGTCAAAATCACCCGTGCTTCACAGTACAGTGTGTACGCGGTTATATGACAGGTCCATGTGTACAAGTAGCCCACTGAGGTTCATCACTGTACTCCACGTGTACACAACTGTTCGAGTCACCTGTACATGAAAATACATTACTTACTTTTACAAGCCAAGGACTGCCTATCACTGCGGGGCTGCTGGAAAGCGAGCTATCTTGCGTTCCGACCAAGTGCCTGATGGCGGAGGGGGAGGCGGCGACAGGGAAAGAGAAGAGAGGTTGCTGCACCCCAGCAAAGAACCATTCCAGAGAAATAAAAATGTATACATTTTATTCCCCGTCGTCGTCCCCACCCAGTACCACATCCACCGTTTCGTCTATGGCCTCCACATCGTCCTCAGCAGCCAGCCACCGACGCAGCGCAGCCAATTGGCAAGGCCGAACAGGGGGACAACTGGTGATATCTGTCACAGTATCGTGGGGGTGGTGGGATGATGAAGCGTCAGGGATGCACCCCGAAATAGATTGCGGCGAACGCCGGCGGGTACATGTATGTACAGTAGCAGGTGATGTTGCGGGTGGCGGCGCAGCGGACGACGCGGCCGCACCCTGTTTGTCGGTGCCGTATTGGTCGGATGGACTTCGTAACAGCGCGCGCATTTGTCGACTCAAATATGTGTTGGGTTTTGTCGCGGAACATTTGTGTCAATCTGAGGACGGACCTCGTGCGATGTGCGGCTCGGTTATGTGAGGGGGGTCATATAATCAAGCCGCACATAGTCGAATACGGACTGTAGCACCCGTCTGGTACGGGCGCGGCGCTTTGCGGTTGAAGCGCCACCGCCTGACACGTGCGCCGCCGCTGCCCGCCGGCTGGTCGGCTCGCTGCGCGTCGCGCGCTGTTCAGTCTCGCGCGCAAAGCACCCCCGACACACACCCCCCCCAGCACCGTGCTGCGAGCCGCCCTGGGAACGCGCATGTGGGTGGCCAAAAAAATTCCAAAGGGCATCCCGCGTCGCGCGGCCGGCGGTACTGCAGATGTGGGTCGCGGTTGGAGGCGCCCCGCGACGGCGGGCAGAGCCCGTCCGCGGCTCGTCGCGGCGGCGGGTTGGAGAACATACCCCCCGCACGCGCCAACCACCACCGGCAGGGGGGTCACCCCAGACGGACCGACGACGCCCTTGCACACATCGCGCCATCCTGCGTGCACCCACAGAGGGGTGAGGGGCAACGTCTGCAAAAGAACACGCGGGGGAAGGGGGGCGGCCACTGCGCGGCAAACCGCGCGCGGCTCCGTCTGGGACCCCACACGCTTCAAACAAACAACAACAACAACAAAAAAAAAAAAACCGCCATGGATTCTACCCATCTTGACCTCCACGCGCCAGACGCAACCGCCCTCACCCCCAAAGAAGCGTTGCCGCCCCCACGCGGCGGCAGCGCGGGACTGGCAGCGTCGGACCCAAGACGCGGCCGCCGCCACGCGGCCGACAGACAAATGACGTGCCGCCGGGATCCGCCCCCCCCCGCGCGCGCGGCCGCCCGCGGCGCGCGCGCGGCCGCCGCGGGCGGGCCGGGCCGCGAGCGGGAGCCAAAACGGCCGCGCGGCACCGCCCGCCGCGGCGGCGGGGCGGCCACCAAAACGGCCGCCGCTCCCCGGCCGGCCGCCGCCGCCCCGCGCCGCGGTTGGCGCCAACGCTGGCAGCGGCGGCGCCGCGGCGGCGGCGAGCGGCACCCCCCCCCCCCCACCCCCCCCCTCCCCCCCTCTCCCCCTCGGTCCTACCTTGGCGTGGCGGCGACGGCAGCTATGGAGGACGCCCAACGTCCACCCCCCCCCCACCCACGCAGGCCGCTTGGCGCGGCCCACCCTACCCCGAGGGAGGCGGGGGCCACGACCCACCACCCCCCCCCCGCCCCCCCGCCCGCCCTCTTCCCCCCCCCCACCCGCCCCTCGCCGCCCGCCACCCTTCCCGCCGTTTCTCTTTTTTTTTTGTGCTTCTACTCGCGCCACGCGGCGGCGGCGGCGGCGGGTCATCTCCCCCCCCCCCCCCCCCCGCCCTCCCCACCGCGGCCATGGACGGGCATTCCCCCCCCCCCTCCCCCCCCCCCCCCCCCGGGCGTCGCCGCCGCGCCGCCCGCGCCCGCGCGCGTCGGTTCCCCGCCCGCGGGCGGGGCGGCCCACCCTCCGCCCCCGCCGCCAGCCGCTGCCACTCCCGCCCGCGCTCCCGCTCTCCCCCTCCCGCCGGCGCCGCCCCCCCCCCCCCGCTTCCGCGCTTCCCCCTCTCCCCCCCCCCGCCCGCGCGGCGCGCGCCGCGCCAGCCGCGTCGAGCGCGGCGCGCGTCGCGCCGCGCGCGCGGCGGGGACGCTGCCGCCGCCCCCCCCCCGCCGCCCCGCGCGCGGTGGGCGGCCAAACCGGGCGTGCACCCGCGCGGGGGGCGGCGGCGGCGGCAAGGGCGGCGCCGCGGGCTGCCGGCCGCCGGCGGCGCCGCGAACGTCGGCCCCGCCCGCCCGCCCGCGGTTTTTTTTTTGTTTTTTTTTGCCGCCCGCCCGCGCCGCCGCGACCCCCGCCCGCGGCGGGCGGCCCACCACGTGCGTACGTACGTACGCGCGCGGGTGCGCTGGCGTGGCGCGGCAGACGCGGCCGCCGCCTCCCCCCACACCCCCGCCCGGCTCCTCCTGCCCACCGCGTCCCCATTGACGTGGCCCGTCCGCCGCGTCGTCTCCGCCGTCGAGCGCCGACGCACCGGCCGGTGCATCCCGCCCCCCCCCCGCCCGTGTCGGCCACCACCACCACGCTCCCCCCCCCCCTTCCCCCCCCCCCGTCATCCCACCGCTCTCCCCCCACACCCTCTTCCCCGCCGCGGCCGCCGCCCGGTCGACCGACCGCCCGTCCCGTCGTTGTCTCCCCCCCCCCCACCCCCCCGTCCACCTCGGACGGGACGATGGACAAGCTGCGGCGGCTGCTGACGACGCGGCCCGACACCCCCCCCCCCCCCCGGCGGGTCTGGGTCCCCCCAGCTCCCCCCCCCCCCCCCCGGCGGCCGTCGTCCCTCCACTTTCGTCGCTGGACGGGGGGCAGCCCCGCCAGCAGCGCGGGTGACCTCCACCGCGACCGTGGCGGCGACCGCGGCGGCGGCGGCGACCGCAGCGGCGGCGTCGGCGGCACCCCCGACGGCGGCAGCAGCGGCGGCGGCGGCGGCAGCAGCGGCGCCGTCGGCGTCATGGGCAGCGGCGGTGGCGGCGGCGGCGGCGGCGGCGGCGGCGGCGGCGGCGGCGGCGGCGGCGGCGGCGGTGGCGGCAGCGCCGACCGGGGCGGCGACCGTGGCGACCGCGGCGGCGGCGGCGGCGGCGACCGTGGCGAGCGGGACCGCGGCGGCGGGGCGCTGCCGAGCTCGCTCATTGGCTACCCCGTCGCGGTCACGCACAAGGTGCACGTGCGGGCCGACGCGGCGACGGGGGGCCTGGCGGGGCTGCCGCCCGCGATGCGGCGGGCGCTCGCAGGGGGTGGCCTCGGCCTGGGCATGGCCGACGTGGAGGCCGACACGGAGGCCGCCCTCGGCGCGTGGCGCCTGTTTGATGGCGGCGGGGGGGGGGGGTGCGCCTCCCGTCATCGAGGGGGGAGCTGCCGCCGGTTGGCGGCGCCAGTGAGCCCCGGCCGGCCGCCGGCCGCGGCGCCGGGGGGGGGGGGGGTCACCGCTGCCGCCGGTGGGGGCGGCGGCGGGCTCGCCGCGGCCGCCGCCGTCGCCGCGGCGGGCGTCGCCGCCGGGCTCGCCAACGGTGGCGGCGACGGCGGCGGCGGCGGCGGCGGCGGCGGCGGCGGCGGCGGCGGCGGTGGTGGTCAAGGCGGCACCGCCCGCGGTGACGGTGGCGGCGGGGGGGGTGGGGGGGGGGGGGATGAGGAGAACCGGCGGCCGCCGCGGGTGACGGGCAACCAGGCGCCGCTGGGGGGCCTGTCGGATGGGGACAGCGGGTGCCTTGGCGGTGGTGGGGGTGGTGGGGGTGCCGCCGGTGGCCGCCGCCGGCCGCGGTCGCCCACCACACCGCCAACGACCGCGACGGGCTTCCCCGCGGCGACGCCCGCCGAGGAGGCGCTCATCCTTCGGGAGCGGCCGCCACTGACGGCGGCGCCCCCCCCCAGCACCGCCGGCGGCGGCACCGGCGGTGGTACGCCGACGCTCGCGTCGGAGCGCAAGCCGCCGACGCCCTCCCGGCGGCCGGCCACCCCCTCCATCATCCCCGCCAACCCCATCTACATCCACGACACGGACCCGCGGTCGCTCTTTTCGCGGCTGACCAAGGTTGGCAAGGGCGCCTCGGGCACCGTCTACGCGGGCGTCAACGCGGCGGGCGTGGCGGTGGCGTTGAAGCGGGTGCGCCCGCGGGACGAGGCGGAGATGGCGGCGCTGGCGCTGGAGGTCCGCTGCGCGTCGACGGTGCGGCACCCGCACCTGGTCGCCGCGTACGAGACGTACGTGTGGCGGGGGAGCTGCTGGGTGGCGATGGAGTATTGTGGGGGGGGGTCCCTGACGGACGTACTCGACGCCGCGCAGGGGCGGGGGGTGCGCCTGCCCGAGGGCGTCATTGCGTACGTGCTGGGGGGGGTGCTGGGCGGGCTCGCCGCCCTCCATGGGATGCGCCGCCTCCACCGGGACGTGAAGAGTGACAATGTGATGCTGTCGGGGGGGGGGGGGTCAAGCTGGGCGACCTCGGCTTTTGTGCGGAGCTGACCGAGGAGCGGCGCAAGCGGACGAGCGTCGTCGGGACGCCCTACTGTACGTTTTTTTTTGTCTTTCTTTTTTTTTTTTGGGGGGGGGGGGGGGTGGGGGGTGGTTCTGCGCGGGGGGGGTGGTGGAGGATGAGGGAGGGGGTGCGCGGGTTGGTTGACGGCTCGGGGTGGCGGCGGGGGAGCGGGTGGGGTGTGGGGGGGGGGGGGTGCTGACGGTGGTGGGTGCGGGCGGTCACGAGGGCGGGGGTTGGGGGGTCCTTCCTGTTCTTGCTTGGGTCACCGGCCACGTCCGCGTGCCGGCTCTTTGTCGACACGGCCTAACCCGCTGCTGCTGTTTTGCTCTGCCGTCTGTGTGCGTCGGGTGCCCCGCTCTCGTCTTGCACCTCTGCCTGGGACTGTTTTTTTTATTGGTGCTCTCCGCAGGGATGGCCCCCGAGCTGATCCGCTCCCGCCACTACGACTACAAGGCGGACATTTGGTCGCTTGGCATTGTCGGCCTGGAGCTGGCCGACTATGAGCCCCCCCACATGGCCGAGGCTGCCATGCGCGCCATGTTCCTCATCGCCACGCAGCCACCGCCCGGCCTCCGCTCGCCCGCCTCCTGGAGCGCCGACTTTCGCGCCTTCCTCGCCGCCTGCCTCGTCGTTGAGCCGTCTGGCCGGGCGGGCGTGGCGCAGCTGGCGCGGATGCCCTTCCTCCGCCGCGCGTGCTCGGCGGAAGAGTTTGTCGCGTGGCTCGCCACCCTCGGCATGGGCGTGGGGGGGGTGTTTGAGGAGCCGGACGACGACGCCGCCGACGACGCGGCCGACGCCGCTGACGGCGTTGACGGCGCCGCCGCGGTGGCGGCCGACGCCACTGCCGATGCCGCCGCCGTTGCCGCCGCCGCTGTCGTTGCCGCCCCGGCGGCCGCCGGTGCGGCCGAGGCGGACGCGGACGCGGGCGCGTCGCCGCCGTCGCCCGCGGCGGTGGCGGTGCAATAGCGGCGTGAAGGGTGACGCGGGGGGGGGCGACGTGCGCCCCCGCCGCCGCTCCGTCTAGCGGGTGGCGGTCCATCTGGGCGGCACGGGCGGCGGCGGCCGTCGCCGCCGCGCGCCGCCCCCCGTCGGTGTGGGCGTCTTTTTTCCGCTTTTTTTTTTTTTTTGCGTCCCCCCGAGGGTGGTGTGTGTGTGTGTGTGTGTGTGTGTGTGGTGTCCGTCGGGGGGAAAGCCGTCATGTTTTTATGGTTTTTTTTTTTTTTTGCTTGCGTGCGTGGGGTGGGTGCGCTGGGCGGGCGTGGGCGGTCGGCGGCGCGGGTGACGGGACCAGGGTAACCGGGTGGTGTTGGGTCTGTGGCACGTGGTGCCGGCGGTGACGCCGCGGGTGTGGGATGGCCGGCGTGTGCGCAACGGCGGCGGCGGTCGGGTGCCCACCAGCAGCAAACCGCCGGTGGCGGCCCGCACCGCGCGCGCGCGCGCGCCGCGCCGCCGCCGGCGCGCCCGTGCGGGCAGCGTCGGCCGCCGCCGACGGCGCCGCCGCCACCCGCGTCGAGCGGCCGCCGCCGCCCGTGGCGGGACGGCGGCCGCCGCCTGTGGCGGGACGGCGGCCGCGGCGGCCGCGCCGCGGGGGCGGGCCGTCCGCGGCGGCGCCGCCGCGGGGGGCACCGACCGCGCGTGGCGGCACGGTCACGCGCAACGCGGGCAGTCTACCCGTCTCCCCAGTTGGCGGATACTCTATACATTAAAAAAAAAACAAGAAAACAGCGAGGCAGAGACAGGGGCGACGGGTGTTGGGGGCGCGGGAGGGGGGGGGGGGGAGGGAAGACGGGGGGGGTGGGCTTGACGACACGACGCCATTCCCGGTTATGCGCACTGCCACGCACCCCCCTCCCCCCCCCCCCCCCACCCCACCGCCTCCACCCCTCGTTCCCCCCCTGTCCCCCCCCTCCCTGCTGGGCGTGCTGCCATGCCGGCAGCCGCCCCCCCCCCCGCGCCCCCCCCGGCGGCCCTCCCCTACGCCGCCGCCTCCGCGTCGGCGGCGGCGACCACACTCGCCGACGTGCGCCCCTCGATGGTGGCGGCAACGTCCGCCTCAAACAGGAGCGCCCGCGACTCGTCGATGCTCTCCTGCGACACGCCATTCGCGGCGGCAAAGCGGGCCATCGCGTCGAGCTTGGCGGCGCCCTCGGCGGCGACCACCCGCTCGGCTGTCGCCCGTGACGTGCGGCGGCGGGTCGTGCTGGCCGGCGGCGGCCGCGTCGATGGCTGCTGGTACGACACGCACGGGACGGAAAACGCGGCCGAGACGGGGCGGCCAAAGGGGGGCATGATGTCCGTCGCCGCGACGGGCTCCCCGTTTTGGGTGCCCGCGTAGTCGGTCGGGTCGTTGGCGGCCTGCCGGTCCGCCCACACCTTATCCACGTACGCGTGGTGGAGGAAGAAGGCCGGGTCGCTCGGCGAGCGGGACACGAAAAACATCTGGCCAAAGTCCGACGCCAGCGCCGCGCCGCCAATCGCCACGTGCGGCGCGCCGTGCGCAAACTCCCACGCGTCGGCAAACGCCGGGAAGGCCGTCGCGGGGGACACCAGCTGCGCAATCACCGCGGGCTCCTCAAACTGGATGCCCGCCATGCCATTGGCCGTGCGCGCGGTAAAGCCGCGCCGCACGCACCGCACCGGCTGCGTCGCCGACACGTTGGCAAACGGCCCGTCGGGGATGCACCCGCCGGGCGTGGCGCCGCCGAGCAGGGTGGTGGCCCACGCCGGCGACACCGCCGGGTCCGCCCGGTCGAGCGACCAGTCCCAGTAGGGCAGCACCACCGTCGGGTCGATGGCGCGGAGCGCGTCCTCCAGCTCAATCAGAAAGTAGCGGTGCCACGGGAGGAAGCCCGGGCCGCCGTGCGCCGCCGCCGCGTTGACCCGGTGGACGGTGACAAAGACGTCAAACGCGCCGCTGTCGATAAACGCGCGGTGCGCGGCGGTCCACGCGGACCGCTCCGCGGCGGTCAGGTCGCGGATCTCTTTGCGCACCCGCGCGTTGGCGGCGGTGCAGCGGCCCCAGCCGTCGCCAAACGTCCACGGCGCCGCCGACGGCGTCGGCGACGCCGTCGGCGCCGCCGTTGGCGTCGGCGACGCCGTCGGCGCCGCCGTTGGCGTCGGCGACGCCGTCGGTGCCATCGTTGGTGCCATCGTTGGCGTCGGCGCCGCCGTCGGCGTCACGTACCCGCCCGTCGGCGCCGGCGTTGGCGTGCCGGCCGGCTCACACACCAGCCGCCCCCCACACAGCTGCGGCCAGCACTGGCGGGCGGGCGGGGCGGCGTCCCCGGCGGCCGCCACCCGGCTGAGCGTGCACCGCTCGCCGCACGGGGTGCGGAGCCAGCAGCACCGCCGCGCCGTGGTGCCACTGCCGGTGCCGCCCCAGCACGAGACGGGCGTCTCGCGGGGGGTGGCGGTCCCGACCGGGCGGGGGTAGTAGGGCGCCCGCGACGGGCGGGGGAACCACCCGCCGCCGCCGCCGCCGGCAACGTACTGCCGGCTGGCGGCGGCGGCGGCGGCGGCGGCGGCGGCGGGGGGGGGGGGACCGCCGCGCCGTGGCTCCCCACCGCCGCCGCCGCCGCCGCCGCCGCCGCGGCGGCAATGACGAGCGTCGTGGCGGCGCGCATGGTGGGGGGGGGGGGAGGAAGGAGGAGAGGTCGACCGCGGGGGGTGCGGCGCCCAATGGTGGAGAGCAGAGGGGGGTGGAGGCGGGGGGGGGGGGGGGGGAGGGAAGGGGTGAAAAGACGGCGCCCGCGTCGGGCGGGGTGTGGGCAGTGGGGGGTCCGCGTCGTAGGCCGCGCGGGGAGACGGACACGGGCGGCGTTGGCGGCGGGCGGCCCGGTCGTCTGGCACCCCGCCGGCGGCGGCGGCGGTCATAAGTAGGGCGGCAACCCCCCCCCCCCCCGGCGCCGCCGCGCCCACCCCCCCCCCGCCACCACCGCCACCACCCCCACCCCCCCCGCCGCCGCCGTCCAGCCACCCGCCACAACAGCCGCCGCCGCCACGCCCAGCCGCCGCCACCACCCCCACCACCGCCGCCACCACCACCACCACCACCACCACCACCCCCCCCCCCCCCCCCCCCCCCCCACCACCGCCGCCGCCGCACGAGCCGCGCCGCGGGGGGATCCCCACCCGCCGCCAGCAGCGGGCGTCCCCCCCCCGCGCGGCGCCGCCGCGGCCGCGCGCAGCGACGGCCGCGGCGAGGCGGCGGCGGCGGCGGGGGCAGGCGGGAGCGAGACGCGGCGCCACCGCCCGCCGCGCCGCGTCCGTCGCGCCGCGGGCGGCGGCGTTGGCGACCGCGGGGGGGGGGGTGAGGGGGGGGGAGCCGGGGGGGGGGGGGGGGGGGGGGGCGCCGCGCCACGCCGCGGCGCGCGGCGTGGCGGCGGCGGTCTCCCGCCCCCCCCTCCGCCCGCGGCGGGCCACCGCGGCGGCGGCGGCGGCGCGGCAGAGCCGACCGGCGGCGGCGCGGGCGGGCGCGCGCCGCCGCGCGCGGCGGCGCGGCGGCCGCCGCGGCGGCCGCGCGGCACACACGCCCGTGGAGCGCCCCGCCGCGCCGCCGGCCGCGGCGGCCGCCGCGCCGCCGCCGCGCCGCCACCGCCGCCGCGGCCGTCGCCGTCACCGCCGCCGCGGCGGGCGTGGGCGTGCCGCCGCGCCCGCGGGGCGGGCGCGGGGCGGGCGCGGGGCGCACCCCCCCCCCCCCCCCCCCGGCTCCCCCCCCCCGGCTGCCCCCCCCCCCCCCCCCTTGCCAGCGGCGGCACCCCCCCCATCCCCCCCCCCCTTGGCGCCCGCACCGTCCGGCCGCCCCCCCTCTCCCGCCCGCGCGGCGCGCCACGCGCCCGCCGCCACGCCGCGGCGGCGGTGGCCGCCGCGCGGCGGCGGCGGCGGCGGCGGCGGCGGTGGTGGTGGTGGTGGCGGCGGTGGTGGTGGTGGCGGGGGTGTCAGGGTCGCCGCCGGGGCGGCCGCCGCGGGGGGGGGGTCCGCCGCGCCGCCGCCGTCGGCACGCCCCCCCCCCCCCCCCCCCCACCGCCCGTCTGTGCGCCCGCCCCGGCAACGTTACCGCCGACCCCGCCGCTACGGACGAGCCCCGCGGGCGGCGCCTGACACGCCGCCGCCCGCGTCGGGGCGGCGGCCACGCGGGGGTGGCGGCGGCCGCGGCGGCCGCGCGCACCGGCGGGAGCCGCCCAGCGGCGGCGCCGCCGCCGTCGGCGCCGCCCGCCCGACCGCACAGCGTCGGCGGCGGCGGTGGGGGTGGTGGTGGTGGTGGTGGTGGTGGCGGCGGCGGCGGCGGCGGCGGACGGGGGGGGGGGGGTGCCGCCGCCGGCAGCGCCGACCGCGTCACCGCCGCCGCGGGTGGCCCCGTCGCGACGCGCCGCCGCGCCGAGTGGCGCGAGGGGGGGGGGGCGGACTCGCCACCCCGCGGCACGGCCGGCCGGGACGGAACGGGCGGCGGCCGCCGGCGGCGGCGGCGGCGGCGGCGGCGGCGGCGGCGGCGGCGGCGGCGCGCATCCCCCCCTGCGCACCCCCCCCCCCGCTCGGCAGCCGCCGCCGCCGCCAACGCGCCGCCGCCGCTCCCCGCGCCGCCGCCTCCCCGCCGCGCGTGCGGCGGGGGGGGGGGTGGCCAGCGGGGGTGGGGCGGGGGGGGGGGGGGGGGGGGGAGGGGGGGGGGGGGGGACGCCCACGCGGCGCGCCACGGCAGGCATTGGCGGCGGCGGCCGGCACGCCGCGGCGGCCGTCGGCGGGCGTGCCCGTGGTGGGCGGCGCGGCGGGGGGGGGCGGCGCGGGGCGGGCGGCGGTGGCGGCACCCCCCTATCCCATACCCCCCCCCCCCCCCCACGCGCACCCCCATGCCCGCACCCCCGCGTCTCGTCTCGGAAAAAAAAAACAAAACAAGCGAGGCCGGCAACGCACGCGGCAACGGCGCAGCGGGTGGGATGAGGGTGGGCGGATGAGGCATTCCCCCCGCGCCCGCCGCTGCCGCGGCGCACCCGACGCGCGGCGGCAGCAAGCGCCGCCGCCACGCCGCGCGGCGGCAGCAAGCGCCGCCGCCACGCCGCCGCCGCCGCGCCGCCGCGGGCCACGCCATAGCGTCGCCGCCGCGGGCCACGCCATAGCGTCGCCGCCACGGCCGCGGGCGGTGCGTCGCCGCCCGCGGCGCGGCTCGGGCGGTACTGTTGGGCCCTGTCAAGCAACGATAGCAACTCTCTGACCAAGTGGCCGCCGCGGTTGCAACCCATTGGGGTACTTGCTATGGGTAGCCACGGTGGGGGGGAGCGCTGTGCAACAAACGTGTGTGTCTGGAGAGTCCTCCGCCGCGCTATAGGTGAAGACTGGGGGGGGATTGCTAAGAACAGATACGACAGCCAATCCCACAAATGACTCGCAGATGGACGGCGAAAGCGTTCTTTTCGGTCGACGCACCGCGGGGACCTCCTTCCGCCTCTGACCCGACCCCGACGCCCGCCCGGCACCCCGCGCCGCCCGCCGCTCCTCCCCACCCCGCCAATAGAGAGTTTTTACAACCCGTCCGTGAGATCGTTTGTGACAACGTGGCACCAAATTCTTTACAGAAAGGGGGCTACTACCTCCAAAACGATCTCACAGAGATCTCACGTGAGATGAGTCCGTGACAAGAACGGCGTGAGTTGTCACGGACCGAGAGTATTTGTGAGATCTCTTAGACTGCCCTAAGTTGCACACGTGTCGCCTGAGAGGGCATTTGTTGTACACTTACTCTGTGGGCTGCGCCGCCCCGGGCCAGCCTCTTGTGGCGCTGTCCCGCGCTCTTCTGCGCCGGTCCATGCCAGCACCCTGCTGTGCTCCACGCAGCGCTTACCCTCCGCGCCTAGGCTTCGAGTCCAGGTCAAACCATCGCGCAGGGGACGCAAGGCGTCTCAAAACAATGCAGAGGCACTCCACAGGTGTAATGGCATATCTAGTCAAGCTCACAGCGTCTCCCACGTGCAACAGATCCACCAAGCGCCCAATGTCAGAAGGGAGGAAACGAAAGAGGGACAACGCCTCCGACGAAGAGAACGAGTTGATGTTGAAGCGTACAGCGGTCACTCGTCGAGACCGGGCCAAAGAGAGCGCGACTTCCCGATGGGCTCTTCTGTAGGCCTCGACGAGAGGGGACATGTCGACCATGGCCAAATCCATCGCATGACCAGCTAGAAGCGCCACCCTCAGGCGGCGCCGCCGAGCGCGCCAGAAGCGCAGAGTGTGAGTGCGGATGGCGACCATCGTTGTCGCCGCCGGCGCTGTGCACACAGGCGGCGGGAATACTGGCGCGGAGCGTGTGGTCATGAGGGGTGGGGCCGGCGGGGGCCCAGCGTGCGGAGAAATTGAAGGCAATCCTCATTCCAAGGAGTTCTCACAAAGAGATCTCACGGTCGCGTTGTAAAAACCAGTGTGACGCTTGGTTCGCCTCGCCGTGGCTGACAACCCATTACAGCTGAATCGTTCTCACAAACGATCTCACGGACGCGCAGTAAAAACTCTCTAATCGCGGCCGCGGCGGCGGCAGTGGCGGCTCCTTGCCGCCGCCTAGCGGCAGCCGCCGCCCCAGCCGCCCCCTCACCCCACATTTGGCCGCCGCCCGCGGTGCCGCCGCGCCGCCCGCGCGGCGGCAGCGGCCGTGGCGGTGGTGGCCAACGGCGGCGGGGGCGGCTCTGGGCGTGGCGGCGCGCCGTCCACCCCCCCCCCCCCCCCCCCCCCGCGCCCGTCTCCACTCCACCCGCCGGCGGCGCGAGCCAAACGAGACGGGCCGCGGCGCCCGTCGGGCACCACCACCCCCCGCTCGGCTGGGGACAGCGCCGCCCCGGAGCTGCCGCCGCCGCCGCGGGTGCCCCTCTACCGCCGTCCGCGGCGGCGGGGCGGCCGCCGCCACCGCCGCTGCCGCCGCCGCCGCCGCCGCCGCCGCCACCACCACCGCTGCCGCCTCCGCCGCTGCCGCCGCCGCCGCCGCGGCGCGACGCGCCGCTGGCCCCGTCGGCGGCTGGGGTGGTGCCGCCCCAGCCGGGGACGGCGGCTGTGAGGGCGCCGGCGGCGCCCGCCGTGTCCCCCCCGCGCCCCCAACTGTCACGGCGGGGCGCTCCCGCCTCGCCGCGTCCGCCGCGTGCGCGGCCGCCGCGTCCCGCCGCCCCTGTCGGCCCGACGAGACAGCGCAGCGACAGCAGACACCACAAGCCGCACCGCCGTCCCCCCCCAATGCCACCCAAAACCGACCCGTTTTGCGCGGCGCCGCCGCCGCCGCCGCCGCCGGGCGTTCCCCCCCCCCCGTCCCCTCCCCCCGCGACGCGGTCGGAACATTGCCGGCGTGGGCGGCGGTGAACGCTACGGCAGTGGCCACGGTCCGCCTTTCTTCCCGCGACCGCGACGGCTGGCACAGCCTCAAGGGCGGCCGCGGCGGCAACGTCCAGCGGCGTTCATGTGCGGGCCGCGTCCCCGCCGCGGAGCGCCGCGGACACCCCGCACCATGGCGGACCCGCAGGGACGGCGGCGGAGCTGCCGCCCCGCCCGCCCCACCCGACCTTCCCGCCCTCCTTTGGCGCCGCGCCGACAGGCGGCTGCCGCCGAGACCAGCGTCCTCGCAGCTCAGCTGCCGCCCACCCCGCCACCGCGGCCACCCCCCCCCCCCCCCCTCGGCTCTCTCCGAGACCAGCCTCTGCATTGGCGACTTGGCCAGGGACAACAGAATTGTGCTGGTAGGCGTCCGCCTAAGCGGCTGGCATCCCAATCTTCCCGGCGAGGGGGGGGGGGGTCGGGCTACTTGGGGTATCCGGCGTCGACGGCCACCGGTCCGCCGGACGCGTACAAGAGGCGAGGCGAGGAGGGGATCGCACCGGGCGCCGTCGGCTGACACGTTCGTCTGTCGTCGCGCCCCTCCCACCTTCCCGGCGTGGTGCCCGGTCCGGTGTGCCGGCTCTCTCTTCCTGATCGGTTGGCCGGCAGCTGCCGTGTGCAGCCACACAGCGGCGGCCGGCATGGCCGATTGCCCATCCGCAAGGGACGTGACACGGAGGAGTCATGGGCCATGCGTAACGGACCAGCTGGCGAGCGCCCCATACAGCGGACCCGTCGTCCCAAATTGTCTTTCCAGAACGCACACTGAGGGCCGTCGTCAGCTGCCCATGAAAGCCCATCCAAAGCCTGGTTTGGATGGGACCTGGATGGGAACTGGATGGGCCTCAGAAGCCCCATCGAAGCGCCTTTTCGATGAGCCTTCGATGGCATCTCGATGGGGACTCACTTGGATGGGCTCGATGGGGTTTCCCATCGAGCAAAAGACTCGAGAGAACTGGCCAACAGGCTATATTTATTGAGCTATCTCGAGCACAAATGTGACGTTTCCACGAAAAGACTGCTGCCTTTTCTTCTGCACGTGTCATTGGCTTATAAACCCTGGTGACAGCGTCTCATCAGCCAATAGACGGCGTGATTGAGTCATAAGACTGAAGAAAAAGTTATTTACAGACATGTCGATCTTGCGCCACCCGGTAATATCATTCGCCTTCGCTGTTAGACACCCCCTGCACACCCGCTCAATAAACCACTACACTACCATTCGCATTTATTTTCTCTGGCTCTGCATGGCTTTTGAATGATATATACTCTCACTATACACTGCGATTGAAGTACCCGTTCTTGTGTTGAGCGGCGTAGAAGTGCCGCGGTACGCTACGGCATGGTCGCTCTTTGCTGATCCTGTTCAAAACTGTTGCTCCTGTCTTTCTGTGGAAGCGGCCCACGAAGTTGACTGTCGCTGTAACTCGGTCTTGCCGCGACCTCAGCCACATGTTCTATCGCTATCTCTGTCGGTGCCTTTGGCGTACCAGATTTGACTCTGAGCATACTCATCGCACCAGAGAGACACCGAGTGCGCCGGAGCCTCTTTCTGGTAAAAGACAAGGAGCATGCATGGTGCCGAGAGCAGGCTTGTTCCAGGGCCCGAAGGACGAAGGAAGATCGTTTTCGCCCTGACGCCGACTCCGCGCGAAGGTGCGACTCCATGCGCGTTCGTCGCTTCTTACAGAACATGAAATCAATGAAACGTCCAATCGAGGTTCGTGACCTCAGCCTTTTCGCGCCGAGAGGCTCAGGGAGGTCCCCTGTGCGGACAACGGCGCGCCGCTGTCGCAACACATGTCATTGTTTGCTCCAACCTGGCTGGAAGTGGCCGTTGTTTCAACATTTCTGGAGGAGTCCTTGTGAGGTTTTTGATCCATCCAATCAGAGAGCGTCTAGCAGCGTGGATCTCGCGCCTCTTGCGGTGTCCCAAGACTGTTGCGGGGCACGTGAGACAAAAGCCCATCGAACGCTGTGTTCGCTTCGGGCCCGGCCCCGTCGAGAGTCCCATCCAAAGTGCGCTTTCGATGGGCTTTTGGATGGGCTGGAAACGCCCATCGAAACGGGCCTTCGATGGGCCGATGGGGGTGGATGGGGTTGGATGGGAACTCGATGGGGTTTAGGTGGGAACTGACGGTGGGGGATCATGCCACCAGCGTGGCTGCGCAGCGACTCGCTGCACACGTCCGCCATTTCCCGCGACTAGCCCGTTGCTAGCCGGTGCTGGGCACATCCTACCTTCCACGAATGGTAGTCCACGAGGACGGGCGGACGGTGGGAGTAGTGGTACTGGCCACCTGCACGACCCCACCCCGTGGTCTTGCCGTGCACACGATACGGTGCGACTCTTCGAGGAGGGGGAAGAGGAGGGGACCCCTGGTGGAAGAGACAATGGTATTCCAGAGAGAGTGCTTCTTGCGCCCACTGTGGAACTATGGGGTCCTAAGTCGTCCAATGGCAATGCGGCGGCTGGCGCTTCCACCGGCGATGGCACGCGGGTTTGCAGAGCGCCCGGGGCTGGCGAGCAGCACCAACGGGCGCGGTGGGCTACGACTGGTCTGCCAAGGGGGGAGCCGCCGCAGCCGCGGACGAGCGAGCGTGCACGGGTGGGGGGGCTGACTTCGATCCAGCCGATGAGCAGGCGTCATGTGCGGCAGGTACCGCTGCGGCGGTTCCTGTTGCAAAAGATACGGACGTGGACAGTATTTGGGCGCCTGGGCGGACGAGTGACATACATCATGCGACTCGTCTACCCTTCAACCATCTAATGCAGCCGCCTGCCGAACCCCCAACCCGCGCTACACAGACGAACGTACCGGTTGTCGCGCTCCCCCTCCTCCCCCCCCTACCCCGTCTCGACCTCAGCATCGCCCTGCCTCCCTCCACCCCCCTTCCCCGCCACCATGCCGGTCATGGACCTAGGTGCCCACATGGGCCACTACTACATGCTCAGCATTGACGAGCATGGAAAGGAGGTACCCGAGAACCCTGACGACACGGTGCCGCTGCTGCTGAGCAACCTGATTGAAGAAAAGATCGCGCGGCTGCCCGACGATGGCACCGACACGGACGTGTTCCTCGTCAGCCACGGGTACAAGACGGACAAGGCCGGGGCGGTCCAGTCGTACCACGACTGGATCTCAGGGATGGCCGAGCAGCAGGTGGGCGAGCGCGCCTTCCAGGACGCCGCCCGCCCCCGCCGGTTGCTCATTGTGGGCATCCACTGGCCGTCCTTCTTCAAGTTCCTCGACGGCAAGCCGTACGCGGTGGAGGGGCTGGAGCGCGACTTGACGCTCGTGCAGGAGATACTGGCGCACCTGCACCTCCGCGACGCGCCGCCCCCGGTCGACGACGCGGTGACGGCGGTCATCGAGGCCACCACGTTTGACGCCGCCCTCCGGGCGCCGCTGACGTACCTGCTGAGCCTGGCCCTCGAGGGCCACCCCCCGCCGGCTGACCCGGCCACCTGCACCGACGAGCAGCTGCTGCGCATGGCCGAGGCGGCGCTGGCGCACCACCTGACGCGCCAGCAAAACGAGCACGCCCACACCATGCCCACGACGCCCACGCCCGCCGCGGACGGGGCCGGCGGGGGGGCGGCCGCCGCGGCCGCGTCGGCGGTGGGCGGCCCACCGGCGGCCGGCGGCGGCAGCGGCGCCGCGGGCGCGCCGCCCGCGGCGGCGGGCGTCACCGTCGGCGGGGAGCCCCCCCCGGCGTCCCCCCCGCGCGGCCTCTTTGACAAGATCCGCCACTTGACCAGCGCCGCGTGGCTCGCGGCGGCGCGGGGCCTGGTCGAGCTGACGCGCGGCCCCGAGGAGCTCATCTTTGGCCGCTTTGAGAAGCGCGCCATGACCGTCGGCGCGGTCGGCCTGCACCCAATCCTGGCCCGCTTTATGGCCGCCGCGGCGGGGCGGGCGGGCCGGCCGGCCGCGGCGGGCGGCGGCGCCGTCCGCTTCCACGGCGTGGGCCACTCGCTCGGCTGCCACGTGCTGTCGTCGGCGGTGTGTGGCCCCGCGGCGGGGCCGTGCGCGCTGCCGGGGCGGGTGCACTCGCTGACGCTCATCGAGCCCGCCGTCCACGCCGACGCCATGACCGCCGGCCACCGGTACGAGCGGCTGGTCGGCGGCGGCCGCACCGCGCGCCGGTCGCTCGTCGCGGGCCCGCTCGTCGTGACCACCTCCAAGACGGACTTTGCGCTGCACAACTACTCGATCTGGAACGGGCCCGCGATGGGCAACCGCGGCGCGGTGCTGACGCTGCCCGCCAAGGCGCGGCGGGTCAAGATGCACGACGCCGGGGGGGAGTACGAGCTGCTGCCGGGAAGCGTCACGAACGTGATCAGCGACGAATACATTTGCGACGAGCCGGACGAGAGCTTGTTGTACAAGCGCACCGTCGGCTCGCACTGCAACATTGCCGGCAACGAGGTGTGCCACCTGGTGTGGTCCGCCGCGACGGCGGCGGTCGAGCCGGAAGACTACCATCACTGAGCGACGCGGGGGAGCGGGAGGGAGAGACGGGCGAGGTCCCTCCGAGCGGGTGCCGCCACTTGCTCGCTAGGGTGGCACCGCTACTCCAACAGTTTCAACAGCCAGTACCCACACAACCGTCGGCTCGCCACCCCGCCCTCCGCGTCCGCCCACATTCCCAACAGCGGGGGCGCGTGTCAGCCACGCCGGCCAGCGCACGAGTGGCGTAGGGGCTGGACAATAGGCCGCCGGGCGTGACCCGGCTGGTGGGTGGGCGGCGGCAGTAGGCAGGGGGGAGTGGTCCCCGCTGACCGCGGCGGAGACGCAGGCGGGCGGCGTGTGTGCACAGGGCCGCCACCGCGGCGCGGACGCGACGCTCGCCACCAGGGGTGCGACCACCACCAGCCGACCGCGCGGGGCGGCGCCGCGCGGGCGGCGGCCGCGCGCCGCACGCCCCACCCCGGCGTGGGGTGGCCGCCGCACTGCCGTGCGGCGTCGGCCGCCGCCGCACTTCGTGTCGACAGCGGCGGCGCTCCCGGCCCGCCGGCGGCGGGGTGGCCAAGCGGCGCCGCCTGTGGCGGCGGCCGCCGCTGTCCTTCTTGCCCCACTCCCCCCCCCCGACCACGCTACCCGACCGGTGGCCGCGCGGGGTCGCTGCCGACCCGAGGCGGGCGCCCAGCGCCGCCCGCTCGCCCCCCCCCCCCTCCCCGCCCCACGCACCCAACCCACCACCCCCGCCCCGGCGGTCACCGCCGTCGGCAGCCCGCCGGCGGCCGAGCCGCCGCGGCCCCCACCCCGCGGTTGCCACCGCGACGGCCCGCCGCCGCCGCCGCCGCCACACCGGCGTCGCCACCCCCGCCGCCGCGCCGCCACGCCCGCCCGCCGCGGCAGCCGCGGCGGGGGTGGCGCCAGCCGCCACGGCGGCCGCGCTGGCAGGGACCGCCGCCGCGGCGGCACCGTCACCCTCCCCCCTCGAGCAAGGGCGGATTCCATGCCGACGGGCCAATGAGATTGCCGGCGGTCCCGCTTACCAAGCGCCGGCATGTGCTCTTGAGCGGCCACCCCACTTGGCGGCGCGGCCATCCCCCTGTCTGGCGGCGGTCATCCCTCTCGGGCGGCGGCCACCCCTTTCTGGTGGCGGCCATCCCTCTCGGGCGGCGACGATCCCTCCCCGTGGCGGCTGCCCCCCACCTCTGTTGCGCGTCTCCCTCTGCAGCGGCCACTGTCTTCGTCCGCGTCGGTCCGCGCGCCCAACCACACCCCTGCTCTGTCTCCCACCTATTCCTGGTGGTCCCCCTGTGCCTGCCCGACGCACGACCTGGCCGCGGCAGCCGCCCCGCGGCGGCCAACGTTTGCCATGGCCACGGGCGCCGCGGCGCCCCCCCCCCCCCCCGGCCGGCGGGAGGTGTCGTCGGGCGGCCCGTACGAGGCCAAGGTCGGCTACGCCCGCGCCGTCCGCGTCGGCGCCCACATCTCCGTGGCGGGCACGACCGCGACCGACCCCGCGGCGGCGGCCGCCGCCGACGGCCGCGTCACGGTCCTCCACCCGGGCGACGCGGGCGCCCAGGCGCGGGTGGTGTTTGGTACGATCGCCGCCGCGCTCGACGCGCTCGGCGCGCGCATGGCCGACGTGGTCGCCACCCGCCTGTACGTGACGGACCCGGCCCGGGACGCGGCGGCGGTCGGCGCCGCGCACGCGGCGGCGTTTGGCGCGGCGGGCGTGCGGCCGGCGGCGACGATGGTCGGCGTCGCGTCGCTGGTGCACCCGGATATGCTGGTGGAGGTGGAGGCGGTGGCGGTGGTTGGGGGGGGGGGGGGGGGGGGGGGGGGGACGCCCGTGGCAGCGCGTGACGCCCGCGGCTGGGCGGCGGCTGGGTACCGGCAGGCGGTGGTACCGGCGGCCGCGCCGCGGTGTCGCCCACCCACTGGGGGCCGGCGGCGGCGTGGCAACGACGCCTGTGCCTGCACGTCTCTTTGGTGGGCCAACCCGTTTCTGCCGCCCCGTTTGTACCCAACACCAGTGTCGCCCCCGCGCTCGAGGCACCACGCCAGCACGGTGGCCACGCTGTGGGCCACGCTGGCGACCCCGCCGCCTGCTCGTGCGCTTGGACGCTCGCTCACGCGTCACGCTCACCCGCAGGCCGCACACAAAAAAAAAACAAAAAACACGACGCGTTTCAGATGGACACGGTCGGAAGGCATACCGGGAGGTGGCAAGAAGACGACAAACAAGCACCGGGCTGCACGCACCCGTCGTTGGCGGGTCCGCCGGCCGCCCGCTGGCGCAGCCGGTCTACGGCCACTGCCGCCGCTTGTGGGTGCCCCCGTGGCGGCCGCCGCGCAATGACGGCGGCAGCCGCCCCGCCGCACGGGTGGTCGCGGCCGCCGCCCGGCGTGCGGACGGGCCCCCTCCGCGGCGTGGCGAGGCGCCCCCGACGGTGGCGATGACCGCGTCCCGGGCGGGCCGCCGGCAGGGCGGTACGTCCGTGTACGCGGCGGGGCGGGCGCGCGGCTGCGGGTTGGTAATGTGCTGGCGGGGAGTGGCGCACGCCGCTCCCGACCTCCCCAGTCACCGCGTGCACGGGCAGCGCAGGAGCCCCCACGAGGGCTCGTTCGAAGAGAGGTCCGCGACGAGGATGGCGTCGGAGGAGGTGTCGGTGTCACCCAAGTTGCATCGCGCAGCACCTCAGGTGCCATGCAGAGGGAGCATCGCCGGCGGTGGCTGCGTCTGCGTTGGAAAGAGGCGACGGGGTGGGAGTGCGGTGGGCCTGCCTAAATGGGCGATCGTCGAAGCGCCGCGGCGGCGGCGGCCACGACGACCAAGCGCCGGCCATGACGAGCAGCCGGTCACGGCGGGGCGGACAGGACGTGCGTGTGGGGTGGGTGGTGGCAGCGGCGGGGGCGGCGCCCGTCGGACGTGGCCGTCGTTTTGGCGAGGGGAGGACGCCACCCCGCCCCCCCACCTGGCCCCGCTTCCGCTTCTCTCCCTACCGAGCACCCGCCACGGTGTGGCACAGGCCCTGCGGCGGGGCGGGCTTGCATGCGACCTCCGCGGCGCGGCACAGACGGCACCGCCATCGTCGGCGAGAACCGGCACAACAGAGGCGGCACCACCATCGTCGTCGAGAACCCGGCGGGGACCGCCACCGCCCGTGTCCTTTGTTGCTCTTGTTCTTGTTTCCACGGGACTTGCGCGCCCTTGCCGACGAGCGGTGAGGGAGTCTGGGCCGCTTGGGGCCGGCCGCGTGTCTGCGGAACCGCACGCTCGATTTGTTCGGACGCACGGAGCAGCAGGTATCCGGTTCTAGACCCACGTCGCCATGCCGAGCCGGTCGCGGCCCCAGCCGGCGCGGCAGTCGGTTTAAGTGTATCCGGATAGTAGGTGACGTGCCTGCGTCGCGCGCGCATGTCCCGACACCCACGGGTGAGGCTGGCGTCAGCGTGGGCCCGTGTGCTTTTTGCCGCAGGGGAGCGCCCCGTGCGTTCGACCGGGGACGCTAGCTACAGTCGCGCCCATCCGCGCCCTTCCACACCGCCCACTCGCGCCGTCGCGGTGGTCATCCCCCCCCCCCCTTTCCGTCCCGTCGCCTGCCATTGTGCGTGCGCGCCCATCTGCGATCCAGCCGGCGCCACTGCGGACCCGCTGTGTTTGGCGCCCTGGTGTGACGACCGCCTTGCCCTCGCAGGGTTGTGTGGGCGGCCGTCGCCGCCCTCTGCGCGGCGTGTGAGTTGGTGTGCAAGGGGGGCAGCGGGCGCATGGCGACGACTCCCGCCGAGGCGCCCGCGCCGCCGCCGACTGGGCCGGCGGCGGGGACCGCCACGGCGTCGGACGCGCCGCCGAGGCGGCCGCCGCGGTTGCCGCCCGGGTTTGCGGCGCGGGAGCTCCCGCTGCAACCATTGCACGAGGCCGCGTGGAGCGGCGGGGCGGGTGCCGTACGGGCGCTGCTCGAAGCTGGCGCTATCGTCGAGGAGGCGAATGACCAGGGCGACACGGCCCTGCACTGGGCGGCTGCTGCTGGGGACGTTGAAGCAGTGGGAGTGCTGTTGTCGGCTGGCGCCAGCGTGACCGCTCCTTCCAAAAGGAACCAAGCGCGGAGCGATGGTGGCTATTTGCCTCTGCACTGGGCGGCCAGCAGCGGACACGTGCCGACGATGCGGGCGCTGTTGGCCGCTGGCACGCCCGTTGACGCTGCGGCCGACCTTGGAGCGACCGCTCTGCATTGCGCAGCGGCAGCGGGGGACGTGGCCGCCATTTGTGCACTTCTGGACGCGGGGGCGGACGTCGAGGCCCGTACTGATTTCGGTGAAACGCCATTGCACTGTGCGGCGGACAGTGAAAGCGCAGCCGCAGTACGGGTGTTGTTGATTGCAGGTGCTCATGTGGGTGCGCGCTCTCTGCCAGGCTTGACCGCGCTGCACATGGTGGGTAGGGGCAACGGCGATGGAGCTGTTCGGGTATTGCTGGACGCGGGCGCTAAAGTGGAGGCGACAACCTGTGAAGTCTCGCTGCTCCATGAGAGGCCATTCTTGGAACCGTGGTGCTCCAGCTGCCACCTTCTCGATTCGTACACCATTCCTGTAGGCACCACGCCGCTCCTCATAGCTGCGCACAGAGGTAACGTCGCGGCGGTGAAGGCTCTCCTCACGGCGGGGAACAAGGTGGATGCCGCAAGCAACGACGGGGGAACGGCGCTGCACTTGGCGGGCGGCAGTGGCAGCGCCGCGGCGGTGCAGGTGCTGCTGGACGCGGGTGCCGACGTGGGCGGAACCGACAACGACGGGCGCACGGCGCTGCACTATGCGGGGCGCAGTGGCAGCGCTGCGGCGGTGCGGGCACTGCTGGACGCGGGTGCCAACGTGGGCAGACCCGACAACGACGGGCGCACGGCGCTGCACGTCGCGGGGCGCAGTGGCAGCGCTGCGGCGGTGCGGGCACTGCTGGACGCGGGTGCCAACGTGGGCGGAACCGCCAACGACGGGCGCACGGCGCTGCACTATGCGGGGCGCAGTGGCAGCGCTGCGGCGGTGCGGGCACTGCTGGACGCGGGTGCCAACGTGGGCGGAACCGCCAACGACGGGCGCACGGCGCTGCACTATGCGGGGCGCAGTGGCAGCGCTGCGGCGGTGCGGGCACTGCTGGACGCGGGTGCCAACGTGGGCGGAACCGCCAACGACGGGCGCACGGCGCTGCACTATGCGGGGCGCAGTGGCAGCGCTGCGGCGGTGCGGGCACTGCTGGACGCGGGTGCCAACGTGGGCGGAACCGCCAACGACAGGCGCACGGCGCTGCACTATGCGGGGCGCAGTGGCAGCGCTGCGGCGGTGCGGGCACTGCTGGACGCGGGTGCCGACGTGGGCGGAACCGCCAACGACGGGCGCACGGCGCTGCACTATGCGGGGCGCAGTGGCAGCGCCGCGGCGTTGCGGGCACTGCTGGACGCGGGTGCCAACGTGGGCGGAACCGCCAACGACGGGCGCACGGCGCTGCACTATGCGGGGCGCAGTGGCAGCGCTGCGGCGGTGCGGGCACTGCTGGACGCGGGTGCCGACGTGGGCAGAACCGCCAACGACGGGCGCACGGCGCTGCACTTGGCGGGCGGCAGTGGCAGCGCCGCGGCGTTGCGGATGCTGCTGGACGCGGGTGCCGACGTGGGCGGAACCGCCAACGACGGGCGCACGGCGCTGCACTATGCGGGGCGCAGTGGCAGCGCTGCGGCGGTGCGGGCACTGCTGGACGCGGGCGCCGACGTGGGCAGACCCGACAACGACGGGCGCACGGCGCTGCACGTCGCGGGATTCAGAGGCAGCGCTGCGGCGGTTCGGACACTGGTTGACGCGGGTGCTGTCGTTGGAGCTGTGGACGCCGAGAGATCCACACCTTCGCATTTTGCTGCTCGCGCTCGGCGTCGCGGCGCTTTGGTCGCACTGTGTGACGCTGGTGCCGGCGCGGACATTCGGGACCACCGTGGCCGAGCACCGCTGCACATGGCCGCAGAGACAGGCAGGGCTGCCGTTGTCGCCGCGCTGTTCCCGTATCTTCCCACGGCGTCTGGTGAAGCGGACAGCCTCGTTGAACAGGGCGCACTTCCTCGTCGTATGACACTAGACAAGCCGTGTCAGTCACCAGACATTGGCGTGAACGCGGTTGACGAAGACGGCCGGACGCCGCTTCACTACGCTGCCGCCAAGGGGCACACAGCGGTTGTGGCGCTGCTGCTCCGTCACGGCGCGCACTGCGGCGTGGTGGACATCATGGGCCTCACACCCCTGTACATTGCCGCATCGCTCGGCCACGGCTCCATTATCGACGGGTTCAGGCCGCGGCAGTTTGTGCGCCTCGCCATCACGGGACGGGTACTGGAGCGGACAGCCCACGAGTGGTGGCCGCCGGCGTCCGACGAGGAGCGGCCGCCGACAACGTCAGAGGCGCTCTTGCCCCCGTTTCACATGAGGGTGGCTGAGTGGTGGCATTCCCCACTCAGGAGACGTCGTCGTGAGAGCTTTGACGGGACGGTATCCTTTCGCGGAGGCCACCACAGCCGCCGCTAAGCCCACCGTGTGCTGCAGCGTAAAACGAACGTGGCCAGCCGGCCGCGATCATCCCCAAGGATGCCCCCCTTCCCCCCCCCCCCACGCCAACCCCGCCCTCCGCTGCCCCGCGGCTGCCCCCCACCCCCACCCAGACGCCCACATCACAGGGCGACCACCGCGGAGACCACCGCGGCTACCGCGACAACCCCAGCCAGGGCGGGGATTCCCCCCACCCCCCCCCCCCCCTCCCCACGCCGGCGCACCCACCCCACTGGAGCCGCCCCCGTCGCGGCGGAGCGACAAAAAAAAAAAAAAGAAACATCCGCGACGGCCCGCCGCCGCCGCCGCGGCGCGCGCTGACGCCCGCCGCCGTGGCCGCCGCCGACGCCGCGCGGCCGCGGCGGGGGCGCCCGCCGCCAGTCCCGCCGACCGGCGCGGCGGCCGGCGCGGGGGGAGAGGGGGGCGCGGCAGCCCGGCGCGGCCACCTGCCCCCACTCACACCCGCCGCGGGCGGCGCGCTCGGGGGTTGGCCACGCGGGGCGGGCGGCCACGCCCGGCCGGCCGCCAGACCGGCTGGCCGCCCCATGGGTGGCGCGTCCCGACACGCGCGCCGGGGGGGGGGGGGGGAATGCCCCTTGGGGAGGCGGGCGCCGCCGCGCCGGGGACGCGCAGCGGCTCGCCGCGGCAAGCCCCGTTCTGTGCTCGCGCCGCCGACCCACCGGCGACGCGGCTCGCGGCGGCACCGCCGCGGCGGGCACGCCGCGTGCCGGGCGGGCACACCCGCGCCGCCGCCACCGGCTGCGCGGCACGGCCAGCCGCGCCCGTCGCGGCTGGCCCCACGGCTGGGTGGACCGCCGTCACCGCCGCGGTGGGGGCCCGCGAGCCCGTCCCAGCTGCGGCCGCCGACGGGCTGGGAGGGGGGGGGGGAGGGAGGAGCGCGCGTGACTGGCGCCGCCGCCGTCGCCGCCGTCGCCGCCGTCGCCGCCGCTGCCGCCGCCGCCAGCGCCGGCCGTGCGCCACCACGATGGGGCGTCCCGGAGCCGTGTTCGTCGGCTCCACGACCGAGCGGGTGGGGCGAGCCGGGGTGTTGAACGTGACGCCGTGGGGGGGCGGCCGGAGTTGGTTGGCACCTCACGCGGTCTGACCGCGGCGGGCCCGCCCGCCGCGCTGCCCTGGCTGCCGCACACGCCGCGTCGGGGGCGGTCGGCGTGGCGGATCCGCCGCCGGTTGGCCAGGCGAGCGGCGGCTGCGGTCGCCAACGCGGGGACGGCCGGGCTCCCCGCCATGAGGAGCTGGACACGCTCGCCACGCAGGCTGCCAGGCCCCGCCACGGGCGCGTCCTGCAGACTGGCTGCAGCGGCGCCCCGAGGGGCGCCGTGGGAACATCCTAGTCGAGCGGCCGCTCTTTTCTTTCGCGCCCGCGTCAGCCCGCCCCCCCGCCACCGCCACCGCCCGCCCCCCGGCGCTTGCGCCCCTTGACGGGCTTGACGACGAGAAAGTCGCCCATGGACAGCCCCCGCCGGCCGGTCGCGACGCCCTCCCCGTCGACCACCACCTCCCGCCCGTCGGCCGCGACGGGCACCCCCTCCCGGTCCACGTGCGCGTACAGGCAGCTGGTCACCCCAAACGGGCACACGCCCTCGCCGTACCGAAAGTGCATGCACGGGACGAGCTTCAGCTTGGCCTTGTACCGCGCCGCAGCGGCCGCCTTCTCCGCCGCGCTCCGCGGGTACGTGTCGGATGGGACGACGAGGAAGGACTCGACGCCACACACCGAGCACCCGCGCACCGCCTCCCGCCCGCCCGCCGCGGCGACCGTCGACCGCACCGCCCGCACGCACTCGAGGCAAAACACGTGGTCGCACTCGGTGAGGAGGCCAAAGCGGCGGCCCCGCCCGCGCACCGACTCGTGGCAGAGGGCGCAGCGGAGGGCCGCCTGCGCCGCCTCGTCGGCTGCCGACAGCGGCGGCGCGCCGCCGACGCCACCGCCACCGACGCCGCCGCCACCACCGCCCACGGGGGCGAGGCCCCGCGGGGAGCCGCCCGTCGACGGCGGCGCCGGCGGCGTCGGCCCCGCCACGTCCGTCGCAACCAGCCACCCACACGCGAGCAGGTGGCGCTCCGCCTCGGCGCCGTCGGTCGGGTGCACCGCGTTCTCCCCACACACGGGACACGGCACGCCGTGGGTGTAGCGGCAGCCGTCGCCGTAGCGGCAGTTACCGGCCAGGTGGAAGCGGCACAGTGGCGGCGGCGGGCCCGCCGCGGGGGCGGAGGAGGGAGGTGCCGCCGCGCCACCACCCCCCCCCGCCCCCCCACCGCCCGGTGTAAACGCCGACGCGGCGGCGGTGAGGCGGTGGTGCGCCGACCGGTCCGACGGCGCGTGGGTGGTGTACAGCCCGCGGGTGCCGGCGGCGCCCAAGGTGGCGGCGCCAAAGCGCGCCGTCAGCGCGTCCGTGGCGGCGGCGGCGGCGGTTCCCCCCCCGGCGCCCCCCCGGCGGGTGGCCGGTACGGCCCGCCGCCGGCGGCCGCGTCGACGGGCACTCCCGCTGTGCCGACGGGCAGCAGCGGCGCAAACGGGGCGGCGGCGGCCCACGGGTTGGGCGGCGGCACCCGCCGCCCAGCCGCGGCGGCCGCCTCCCACCCGCCGTGGCCGCCCGCCGCGCCGTCCCACCCACCATTCCGTGCCGTGGCGGGCGCGTCCCAGCCGCCGCCGCCGGCAGCGGCCGCGTCCCAGCCGGCCGCCACCGCGGGGGTGGCGTCCCAGCTGCCGCTCGCGGCGGCGGCGGCGCCCCCACCGGCGGCGGCGGTCCACCGGGCGGCGGCCGCCGCGGCGGAGCCAGCCCCCCCCCCACCTTTCCGTCGCCGACGGCGCCGTGCTTCCCACCGCCGTGCTTCCCCCGCAGGGGCACCCCCCCGACGCCGTCGCCTTCCTCCGCAGGCCGCCCCGCGGCCGCCGCGTCCGCCGCGGCGGCGCCCAGCCCCCCCGTCGGCAGCGACGACGACAGGTGTGGCGGCGGCGGCGGCGGCGGCGGCCGCCGCGGCGCCGACGGCACCGCCACCGCCGACGCAAACGCGCCCGCGTAGGCTGCGGAAAAGTCCACGTACCCGTCCGCGGGCGCCTCTACGCCAGGTATGGGGGCACCCGCAGGCCCCCCCCCCCCCCCGCCGCCGCCGACACCCCCCCCCACCCCCCCCGTGACCGCATAGTCGGCCGCGCGAGGCCGCACGAGCGGCACGTCGGGCGCCGGCGCGGGCGCTGGCGGCGGCCGCAGGTGGTCGGGCAGCTCGTGGATGAAGCGGCACTCGTCGCCCGCCGCGCACGCGCCGGCAGCAAAGAAGCGGCAGAGGGCGGGCGTCACCTTTGGCACCTCGCCGGTCGTCACCGCGTACGCCGCGTCGCCGGCAGCAGCGACGGAGGGGACATGCCGGACGGGCATGACGGTCAACGGTGAGGGGGGGGGGGGGGGGGGGGGAGAGCAAGAGGGGAGGAAAGACGGGGAGCCAGAAAGAGAGAGGCCAGCGGAGGGGGGGGCAAGGGGGGCGGGGGGGGGGGGGGGAAGGGGGAGACCCCGCCGCCGCGGTGGCCACAACCCAGGCACGGCCGGCGGGCCGCGGCCGGCGCAGCCGGCCAGCCAGCCCACGGAGCGCGACGCGGCGGAGCGTACCAACCCTACCGCGCCGCCGCCGCGGAGAGCTGCCGCCGCGGACCGCCGCAGCAGCCGCCGCGCCGACGAGGGCGGTGGAGGTAGGGGGGCGCGCTAGGGGGGACCGCCGCCGGCCGGTGGCCCGCCGCCGCCAGACCCGCACCGACCGCGGCGGTCACCACGGGCGGGCACGCCACCGGGGGGGGGGCGAGGGGGGGGGGGGGTGGTAGAGGGGAGGAGGCTGCCGGCGTGGACGCGCCGCGCGGCGCCGCGCGACGCGGCGTGGGTGGGGGCCGGACGGGGCGGCGGGAGGCGGCGCGGGACGCGGGCGGCACCGACGGCGCGGCGGCGCGGACGCGGCGCGCCAGCCCCGCGGCGGGATCGGGGGTCGGGTGGGTGCGGCGGCGGTGGGCGCGGCGGCGGTGGGCGCGGCGGCGGGTGCTGGCACGAGGCGGCTGGCGGTGCGGCGGGCGCGGCGCTCGCGCCGCCGCCCGCCGCGCGGCCGCAGCGAGCCTACGACCGGCGAGGTGGGGGGTGCGCTACCGCGCGCGACGGGCGCGGCCGCCGCCCCCATCCAGACATCTCGGCGGCCGACAACCCACGTAGTGGTAGCACTTGTGCGTCGTCGCGTATGGAATGGGACCTAGTAGTGTGTGACGACACTGCCAGCGTTCGCGGGTCCAGGCCGTCTATTGGCCGATCGTGACACGTGGCATCATCGACCGCCACACCGCCGGGGCGATCAATTCGTCGGCTCCTGAATTGAGCTCCCGCACGCGCCGGTGCGGCGGCGAGCCCGCGCTCCCGCTCCCGCGGCGCCGTGTTGGCGGGTGGCCGACCGAGCGAGCGCCGCTCGGTCCCGCCCCGCCGCCGCCACCCGCCGCCGCCCGTGTCAGTCGGCCGCCGGGGCGGCCGGCCACCGCCGCCGCGAGGAGCGGGGGGGGGGGGCGGGGCGGCCGCGTCCGCAGCGGGAACGCTGTGCGTCGCCGCCCGCGGCGGTCGGCACGGCCTCCCCCGCGCGTCGCGATGGGCAGGCGGTGCCTGCCGCGTCCCTCCCTCCCCCCCCCCCGCCGCCGCCGCTGCGGCCACTGCACCCGCCGCTGTCCGCTCAGCGGCAGCGGCAGCAGCAGCGGCAGCGGCAGCAGCAGCAGCGGCAACCGCAGCGGCAGCAGCAGCAGCAGCGGCAGCAGCAGCGGCAGCTGTGGCAGCGGCAGTAGTGGCGGGGGTGGTGGGTGGCGCAACGGCGGTGGGCCCCAGCCGCGCCGCCATTGCCCCACCACGGTGGTACCGCGGCGCCGCCCCCCACCGTCCCTCCGCGCGCGTGGCGGCCCGCCGCCGCTGCCAGCCCGCCGCGTGGCCACCCACCATCGACCGCCGCGGCGGCGGCCGCCGCCGCCACCACGCCCGGCGGGACGGCGCCCATCGATTGGTCCGCCGCCGCCGCCGCCGCCGCCGCCGCCACCGCCGCCACCGCCGCCGCCGCCGTCCCGCCCCCCCCCCCGCCGGCACTCCCGCCGCCACGGCGGTCGGCGGCGGGTGACGCGGCAAGTGGGGAGGGGGCGGGGGGGGAGAGGGGGAGGGGGGGGGGGGGGGGTTTCGGTGCAACGCGGCCTGCCCCGGCTCCCGGGAGCGCGCGAGGCCGCCGCCGCCGCTGCTGTTGCGGCGGGTGGCGGGACCGCCGTGGCGGCGCCACTGCCAGCGGCGGCCGCCACCGCCGCCGTCCCGCCGCGGCCGCGGTCCCGGGGGCGCAAAAAAATAGAGGGGCGCGCCGCAGGCGTGGCCGGCCGCGCCGGCCGACGCCGACGGTGGCGTCCGCACCCTCCTCTCCCACGTGTGGCCGTCTCGCCGTCTTGCTCGGTCACTGGTCCCCTCCCTCCCACCCTACCCTTCTTCCCTCCGGCTGTGCGCTCGCTCACCCCCTTCAACTCTGGCTCGACGTTGGCTGTTTTCGGTTGCGAGTCCGCCCCGCCGCCGCCTCCATCCCCCAACCCCATCCCCACATCACCCCACCCCCCCAACCCCGTTCCCCATAGCTCCTCCCCCACCCCCCCACCCCATCCCCCCCCCACCTCCTTCCCACCTTCTCCCGTCGGTGACGATGCGAATGCGGCTGGCCCTTCCCGGCGGCGCCCACTCCCCCCCCCCCCAGCCACACGCGGCGGCGGTGGCGGCGGCGGCGGCGGCACCGGCACCGGCCGCCGTCGCCGCTTTGCTCCCCCCCCCACCGGCGGCGGCACGGCCCTGCCACTGGCCATGGGCGGCGGCGGCAAGCCCCGCGCCAGCCTCCGCGCCGCCGCCGCCGCGGCCGCGGCACGCCCGGCAACCGCGGCGGCGGCCGCCGCGCTGGGCGTTGCCGCCGTCGTGGCGGTGGTGGCGGCGGCGCGGCGGGCGGCGCCGGCGGCGGTCGCGTTCCTGTCGGCGGGCGCCGCGGCGGGCGCGGGCGGCCTGGTAGGCGCGCTGCCGTGGCCGCCAACGCCGTCGCTGGGGGGGGGGGGGGGTGGGCCGCGTCGTTGGGGGGGCTCCACTTGGGGGCGGGGGGGGGGGGCGGCGCGGCACCCGCCGCCGCGGCCGCGTCGGCGGCGACGGGGGGGGGTGGGGGGGAGGGGGGGGCGCCACTTGAAGCCGCCGACGCGGACGGCGGTGCGCTCCGCGGAGCTGTTGGGTCCACGGATACCCGAGGCGGGGGGGCAGAGGGAGACGGTGAGGGGGCACCAGAGCCGGCGGCTGGCAGCGACGAGGCGGCCGATGCCGCCGCCGCCGCCGCCGCCGCCGCCGGCTCGGCCACGCGCGGCGGGAATGGCGACGACGATGGCGGCGCGGCGACGGCGGCGCGGCCCGCGGCGCCCGCCCCCCCCGACGGCGCCGCCGTCGACGGCGGCGTTGGCGACGAGGACGATGGCGCGCCGTGGAGCGCCGCGGCGCTCGGCGACGACCCGTGGGACGCGGTGAGCAGCGTCAAGTGGGGTGACCTGGTCGCCCCACCGCCGCCGTCGGCGTTGCGGGGAGCGGCGGGGTCCCCCCCCGTGGCGCTCGAGGCGCTCGAGCGGTGGCACCACAAGTCGGTGCGGCGGGTCAACAACCTCATCCTCCCCTTTTGCCGCTTCCACACCGCCTGCCAGCTGCGCAACGGGTCGGTTGCGCTGCCCGCGTGGATGGCCGCCCACCACACCTGGGTCGGCCGCTGTGGCATCCGGCGGCCGCTGTACGTGCTCGGCGAGGCCGCCGCCGAGGCGCGCCTCCGCCTCATCCGCTCGTCCCGCTACGCGGCGCTCGACCTCCTCTCCCCGGCGCCGCTGCGCACGCACATGCCCCACTTTTTGTCCGACGCGGTCGCGCCGCTGGTGCTGATGGACCTCCTCGCGGGCTCGCGCTGGGAGGGGGCCGCCACGCGCTACTGCGCAACCGCGGGGGGCGGCGAGTGTGCGCCGGACGCGGCGCCGGCGACGGCCAACCTGGCGCTCTACCTCGACCGGGGTGGGTTCAACAGCAGCTGGGTCACGGGCTTTGCACGGCTGATGGCCAAGGCGGGCGACGCGCCACCGGCGGCCGCTGCTGACGCAGCCGCCGCGGCGGCGCCGCCGCCGCGCCCCATCCGCGGCATGACCTACCTCGACCGCGACCGTGCGTTTGCACTCGCCGCGGCGGTCGCGCCCGCGGCGCCGTCGGCGGCGGCCGCGGCGGTCGGCGTGTGCTTCCGCTCCATCCTGTCCACCGCGCACGTGTTTTGGCGGATGCCCCGCGCGGCGCTGCGCGACGCCAACCCGTTTTTCGCCGCCGCCCGGCAGCCCCGCACGAGCCGGCTCGAGGCGGACGCCGCCGCGGTCACCGCCGCGGTGGCGGCTGCCGCCACCGCCGCCGCTGCGGGTGGTGGCCCTGGCGACACGTCCGCGGCGGCCGCCGACGCGGCGGCCGCCGCGGCGGCAGCCCCCTGTGCCATCCACGTCACCCTCAACAGCCGCGCCGGCGAGCGGCAGCTGGTGCAGACCAAGGAGCTCGCGGCGGCCATTACCGCCCTCGCGGCGGGCCACAACCACTTTTTCGCGCCCCCCCGCGTGGACGTGACCGTCTCCGAGGCGCACTTTGAGTCGATGACGTTTGCGCAGCAGCGGGCGGCGATGCGCGCCACCGACGTGCTCGTCGCGAGCCACGGCGCGGGCCTGAGCAACATGGTCTTCCTCCGCCCGGGGTCGGCGATCATTGAGGTGTACCCGTTTGCCTACACCGCCGAGCTGTTTGCGCAGCTGGCGGACCTCCTCGGCTACCCACACACCGAGGTGGTCGCCGCCGCCGACAGCGCCGCGTACAAGGCGTGCCTCGCCCACTACAATGGCGCCGCCGACGCGTACGCGGCGGGCGGGCCGCTGCCGCCGCCGCTCGCCGCCGCGTACGCAGAGTGGGACGCGGCCGTCGCGGGCGGCAACACCGGGCCGGGGCGGCTGCGGCTGGAGCGGGCGGATAACGACGGGCCCGTCCGGCGGCGGCGGTGGTGTGTGCGGCGGCAGAGCTTGGTCGTGGACGTGCCGGCGGTGGCCAAGGCGGCGTGGGAGCGGGGGCTCGCCCTGTGTACCGCACGGGGGGGCGGCACGGCCAGACGGCGGCCACCATCGCCGGCGGGTGCCACCGCGGGTGCTGCTGCGGATGCCGCGGCGGCGGCGGCGCCGCCGCCGCCGCCGCCGCGGGCCGAGCTGCCAGCGTCGGCGGCCACGGCGGCGGCGGGGTTGGCGACGGGCGTGGCGGCCACGGCCGCCGCGCCCGACGCCGCGGCCGCCACGGGCACCGACGCCGCGGCGGCCGCCGCCGCCGACGCCGACGCCGCGGCCGACGCGCCCGACGTGGCGGCTGCCGCCGCGGCGACCGACGGCTCCGCCGCGGCGGGTGGCGTGCGTGCCGCGGCGGCGGTACGCGACGCGGCGGCGGCACCGGCGGCGGCGGCGGCGGCGGCGGCGGCCGCTGGCAACCCGCACTCGTACGTGGCGAGCGCGCACTCACCAGGGGACTGACGGCATCCATTCCCCGTGGCGGCGGTGGTGGTGTGGGGGCCGCGGCGGGGCGCTCCGTCGTCGCCCCGCTTGAAGGGGGGGGGTGAGCGGTGGCGTTGGGCGTTGTTTTTTTGGGGGGAGGGGGGGGGGGGGGAGGGGGGGAAGGTTCTGTGTTGGGGGGGGGGGGCGAGCAGCGCGATGGGACCGCGCGCATCACACGTGGGGGAGGATGGCGGGCGGGGTGGTGGTGGGGCGTGGGGCGCCCGACGGAACGGCGGCCGAGGCGACGCGGCTGGCGTGGCGCCGCGGGCGCCACGGGGAGGGGCCGCCGCGCGGGTGCGGCGGCACCCCCAGCGGCGGCGGCGTGGGGGTCCGCCCCGACGCGCTGCGTGGAGGCGGCGGCGGCGGTGGTGGCGGTGGCCGCGGCGGCGGCGGCGGCGGTACGGGTTTGGCCAAGCCCCGCGCGCACGGCGTGGCGCTCCCGCCACGGCGGCGGCGGGCGGCGGCCTTCCCCCCCCCCGGCTGCGCCGCCGCGTGGCGGCGTGGCGCCCCGGCGGCCGCCCGCGGGTGGCGGCGCGCCGGCCGACGACGTGGCCCCGTGGCTGTGTGGGCGCTCCTGCGCATGCCGGGCGGGAGTTGGGGGGGGGGTGTGTGGGGTGGCATGCGCCCGCGTCGCTGCTGGTGCTGGTGTGGGTGGTGGGGAGGGGCTGGGGGGACGCCGCGGTGAGGGTGGCGGTGGCGGTGGTGGCGGTGGTGGCGGTGGTGGCGGTGGCGGTGGCGGGGGAGACGAGCGGGGTGCGCCGCTACGCGGCGGCCGCGGTGGCGGGTCGTCGCGCGGGCACCGGCCGCCCACACAACCACAAACCATCGCGTTCCGTACCACCCTGCCGCCAGACGAGGTGGCGACGCGTCGTCGCCGGGCGGCGGCGGGGCGGCGGCATCCCAGGCCAACCCCCTCCCGCCCCCCCCTCCCCGCCCGCGCCCCCGGCGGGCGGCGCCGTTGACCCCCTCCTCGGCTCCTCTGGCAGAGGCGACGGCCCCCGCTCTGCCACCCCCCGTGGCCGAGACGAGCACCCGCAGCCGGCAGCGGGCGGGGGGGGGGCGGCGAGCCTGTCATTCCCCTGCACGCCCGTGACCGTGCGGGCGGTGCGCAATTGGGGGGGGGCAAGCCGACAGAGAAGAAACGGCTAGCTAGGGGGCACGCACCGTCCGGGTGACGGGGGCGGGTCATCCCCGGGACGGCCGCTCGGGCCGGGCGGTGCCGCCGGCGCCGGTACGGGTCGTCCGTCGTAAAGGATAAAAAAAAAGGGGGGGATGCACACACGAGTGGTCTACACACACAGCCGCGGCGGCGCGCACACCCCCCTGCCAACCACGCAGCGCAGGGGAGCCGCCGGGGCGGCAGTAATCGATAAAAAAAAAAGGGACGACAAACACACAAAAACACAACCACAAGAAAAGATAATACGCCCGGCACGGAGCGGCGCGCGGAGACACGCGCACCTCGGGCAGTCTCCTACACGTCGCTCCCTATTCACAGGGATAACACAACCGCCGCCGCCATTGACGTCCCGCGCTCCCAAGCCAAGTCTACATGGGGGGGCACGAGGGCCCCATGTGGCCAATACTCACAACCTCCTCCCCCGCCACCCCCCTCCCGTCCCCCCCCCTCACACGAATCCGTCCGCCGGTCACCACCACACCTCACAGGAAGTACGTGAGCGCCTTGCTCAAAGTCCCCTTGCCGTACCCGTCGCCATACTCCTCCCCCCACTTGCGGAGCTCCGCGATGCTCACCGCGTCTTCCGACACGCTCGAGCTGACCTCGTCCTTGGCCTTCAAAAAGTCCGATTGCGATAGCGGCCGCAGCGCGGGCGTTGGCACCTCATCGGGTACCAGCATGACGCTCCGTAATGGATCCTCCTCGTCAATGCTGTCGTCGCTGCTGGCGTAACCGTCGGGGGGAATAGCACGGCCAGCCGCGGGCGCAGCAGCGTCCACCTCCACCACAACCGCATCCGCGCCCACCGTGTCGTCAATCGCGGCGGTCTTCGCGACACCTTCCTCGGTGGCAGCGGCGGTCTTGGCGGCACCTACTTCGGTGGCCGCGGCCTTCTCGTCACCATCCTCAGCGACAACGGCTTTGGCAGCTGGGGAAGCAGCTGCCTTCGGAGTCTTGATCCCCTTCTCGGTCTTGAGGAGCTCGCGAATCGGGTTGTACGCGGCGGCGATGCACAGGTTGCGCAGGTCCGATCCCGAGTAGCCCTGTAGCATGGTGGCGAGGGCCTCTAGATCCACATCTGGCCCCAGGACCTCTTCGCGGGTGATGATCTTGAGGATCTTGGCCCGGTTGGCCGCGTCAGGCAGATCCACGAGCAGCCGCCGGGGGAGCCGGCGCAGCACCGCGTCGTCGAGGTCAAATGGTCGGTTGGTGGCGCCCAGGACCAGCACCCGCTCCGAGTCTCGCGTGCGGAGGCCATCCCAAGCAGACATAAACTCGTTCTTCATCTTGCGGGTGGCCTCGTGCTCAGTGCGCTTTTCGCCGCGCTTGCCCAGCATCGAGTCGACCTCGTCAATAAAGATGACCGAAGGAGCAATCTTACGGGCCAACGAGAAGACGGCCTTGACAAACTTCTCGCCTTCCCCAAACCACTTGGATGCCACCGACGACAAGGAGACGTTCATAAAGTTGGCCCCCGCCTCGGTGGCCACCGCCTTTGCCAGCATCGTCTTGCCCGTGCCCGGTGGTCCGAACAGCAGCACCCCCTTCGTGGGTTTGGCTAGGTTTCCCCGGCGGAAAAGTTCGGGTCGCTGCAGCGGAAGCATGACAATCTCGTGAAGCGTCTCCTTGACCTTGTCCAGCGCGCCGATGCTGTCAAACGTCACGCCCAGCTCCTCGGCGGGCACCACGTCGGAGAGGAGGCGCTTTTCGAAATCGTTCTCCGTCACGACAGCGCGCAACGACGCAGCGCGCCCAGACTTCTCGGCGTCCGGACGGTCAGACTTGAACAGCCGGATGCCCTTGGCCACCGCCTTGGCAGCCACGACAAGGGGGGGAGACTTGGGTGACGCCGCGCTCGCGCCGGCGCTCGCCTTCGTCGCCGCAGCCTTGTCACCACTACCAGCACGGGACGGCGCCGACGCAGGCGCTACCCCCGCGGGCTCAACGGCGTCCGCTGTACGCTCAGGGGGCACAATATCCGGGCTAGCCCGCTTCGCCGCACCGTCGTGTACAGTAGCCGCGCCGGGCGCCGCGTCGGGCGCGCCCGACAATACCGCAGCACCAGTTTCTGTCGTGACCATGGGCGTATCGTCGGTGGCAGTTGTCAGGATTGCCGTAGACGGAGCGTCCTGGCCTGACGACGACCGGGCGACAGCGTCGATGGAAGCTTGCACAACCTCTGGCTCGAGAGGCACCTCTTCCAGCGTCGCGTCCGTCGACACAGGCAGCTCCGCAGCGTCTGCTAAAGAAGCTGCCGCCACAGGAGCCGAATCTGCCGCCGCCACCTCAGCAGGCTTGTCCTTGGCGGGGGTGGGCGCGGCTGCCGCAGCCTCAGCAGCCCGTGCCCGTCGCCGAGCCTGCCGCTTGGCCTGCAACTCGTTCGACTTGAGTTGAATACTTGCAGCAAACGCGACGACACGCTCGACTGCATCGGTCGTCAGAGTGTCCACCGAGATATCCTCGTCGGCAACAGAATCCAGGTCCGGGCACTCCATGTTGACCGACGCGAGCACTTCAGCCAACCGCGCCTGGTTCACCTTGCGCTTGCCAGCCGCAATGTCCTTATCAATCTCCGCCCGCCACACCGTGGCCTTCTCCTCGTCCAGCGGCGGCAGGATGGGCACCCGTACAGGAAAGAGCGAGACACTGGCGGGCACCGTGGCCGCCGGGGTTGCTGTGGCACCAGTTCCGGTGGCAGCGCCACCCGCGAGCGGCCCACGGTCCATCCGCTCCTCCATTCTTGTGAGCTGCTCGAGAACATTGAAGTTGAACATGCCCGACAGATCCCCGCGACCGCCGCCAGTGCCCAGGCTGGTCCCCGACCCCCCGCCCCTTGGAAAGAAGAGGCCTGCCAGCGCATTTGGTCGCGTCAAGTCTCCAAATGCGCCGCTCCCCGAGGGTGGACGGCTGGCGCCATTCGCCGCGCTCCGCACCGCGTCGATGGATGTCATTGAGCCCACTACTAGCACCCGACGGGGAAGCTTTGACAGCGCTGCATGCAGGCGCGCCGCCATTGCATCCGCATCTTCTCCCCCGGCCACCAGCTGTTCCGCGTCGCGGACGTACAGGATGAGTGGCGGCGCGTCAGGAACCGCCAGCGACGCACCCGCCGCCTCCACAATCGCATCGAGAAGCGAGATAGATGAGACAGGGACGGCGCTGGTGGGGCTGCTCGCAGCCGCTGCCGCCTCAGGTTCCAGTTCCGAGCTGCGGCAGAAATAGCCGTGGGTTCCCTCACAGCGATTGCCCAGATTGCTCCCTCGCGTCACGGGTGTATCGAACCGCACGCCCACCCGCGCGTTGCCGCTAAAAGTCAGTACAACACGGCCGACAGCGCCAGGCAATGGGCCGCCCGGTCCCGCCGCCCCGCCAAGGTTGCCAATGCCGACAACGCGCACCGACGAGCGGGGACGAAGAAAGCCAGGACCTGCAGCAGAGCCCGACATAAAGAGAGCACGTTGGAGCTCATCGTCCAGAAAAGAACGCCCGGCGGCCGAGTCACCCAACGACGGTGGCAGGAAGGGCATGGGCGGCACCAGCGGCAGCGGCGAGCCGTCCCCGCCCCGACGCGCCGACGTCGCGGCATGGCGGTTGCGCAAGCGCCGCTCCGCCCGCTTATAGGCGATGGACGAGGGGCTGCGCGGGACCACACTGGACGCAGCAGGCCCCACAAAACGCACCCGGTCGCCCACCTTGAACGCCCCGCGATCGTTCTCCGCGTCGGACGCGGTCTTGTCCACAGGGATCTCGCTATCCAGCGGCACTGCCCAGTTGACCTTGTGGCTCTTGGATAGTTCAGCTGCCGCCCCGTCAGCAGCGGCGTCCTTGTCCTTGACCTCGTCTGTTCCGGCTATCGAAGGCGTGGCCTGAGTGCCACCCGACACACGTGCTTTCGCGGTCGTGGCTGCGGACGCCCCGGCCGCTCCGGCAGAGGCCTTGGCCGCCGTCGCGCCCGCTAGACCAGGCCGTGCCGGCGACGCCACAGGAGGTACAGGCGGCTTGGCACGGGATGGGATTGGCGCGACAGGAGCTGGCGTTGCCGGCGCCGCCACTAACGGGGTCGTTGCCTTGGCATCAGTGTCCGCCACGTTGGGAGTCTTCATCGCGTCTGACCCGCTGGTCGCTGCGGGGACTACACCAGATGTCTGCCCTGCAGGTGATGCCCCTTCGACTGCAGGCGTGGGCGCATCATCCGTTGCGTCCCCGTCCTTAGAAGCAGCGGCGTCATCGTCTCTGTCAGACGTCTCCTTGGCCTTATCTCCCGCCGCGGAATCCGACACACGCTGCTTGGTAGGGTCAGACGACGACGCCGCCGCTGCTCCTCCGTCCACGTCCATCACGTCGTCGTCCAGCCTCGACGGGGATACTGACGCCGTTTGGCCGTTGGCTTCAGCAGGCGTGCTCACCGCCTTCTCCGGGCCCTGAAGAGCGTCCACTACCTCGGCCGTCGACCCACCGCTGCTGCCGCTCACAGACGAGGACTCACTGGCCAGGGCGGCGAGGTCTACCACAGCCAGAGCAGCGTCAAGGTGTGAAGCCAGTGCACGAACCAGCTTCTCCTGGTATGTCTCAGTGCCAGACGGCCCCACCAGCAGCACTCGTGGGCGGAAAGAAGACAAGGTGGCCGACACACGGCCCGCTACGTCCGGATGATGAAGATGCAAGTAGGCAGTGTGGACGAGTACGTCACGCAGCTCGGGGCTCAGGTGCGAGTACGGAAAGTTCGATAGAGACAGATCCACGTGGTCGGTGCCGGCGGCGAGGCTCTTCTTAAACAGCGACTTGCCTGCGGCACGTACTTCAGCAGTAAGGGCGGCGTCGTCCTTTAGCGTCGCCGGAGGAACCTTAGCCTTATCCGCCGGTTCCTCCGCAGAAGTCCCCAGGGCCTTGTCCCCATCGCCATCACCAGTGGGTGGCGCAATTCCCAACAACAGTGCCGCCTCGGCTGTGTGTATGGGCGTCACCGCAGCGGAACCAAAGCCGACTCGTGGCGGAGTGCCGAGCACATCGGAAGCGCCCGGCGTGGACGGCTGGTCATCCCGGGTCGCTGACCGTGCGGCGGGCGTTCGTCCCGCAATCGGAGAGTCAGCCCGCAAGAGCGAGGAAGGGCTGGCGTCAGCCCCTGGCACGGCAGGAGCAGGCTTTGAGGCAGCCACAGCGGTGTCAACGGCCATGTCGTCACCATCGTCCTCGACAGCCTTGTCTTTGGATGGCACCCTCGTCAGCGCATCCGCGGGCGCGTCCCCACCAGGTGCCTGCGCCCGGCTATCACCAGAGGTAGGCTCCTTCGCTGGAGAGCCCGCTGTCTCGGCGCCAGCCGCCGGCGCTCCTGGCGCCTTGGTGGCAGACTCCTGCCCAGCGTCTTCCGCCGACGGCGGCGCCACGACCTGCTCAGAAGTCACGATAGACTTGATCAGCTCACACAACCGGACCACAGTGGATGCCTGGGACCATCCATCTGGGGACGATGACAGTTCCGTCACCAATGCATGCGCCTCCTCGCGCACGGCCAGCGCGTCCTTAGATAACGACGATGGCGGCTCCAACGCCAGCCACTGTGCTATCGCGGCTGACGCAGCCGCGGCCGCTGTAGACGCACCCGCGAGAGGAGAAGGGTGTTTCACGGCAGGCTCTTCTTGAGGAGCCACCGCATCGTCAATGGCCCCAGCGACTGTGGCGGCAGCCGCCGCTGCAGGGACACCCGTGGTGGCGGTGTTGGGGACGACAGCGGCGGAGGCGGCGTTAGCAGGCTTGGCCTTCGTACCAGCAGCCTTGACATGAGATTCCAGGAGCGGAAACTTGACCACAAAGAACTTGCCGTCAGCGGAGAGCTCCCCCGATGACGCCAGTGGGCTAAAAGGGCCCGCAGCGCCTCCAGCCGGAATACCGCCGCTGCCAGTGGATGGTGGCAGCGGAGGCGGATCCAAAGATGTCGCGGACACGCCCACCCCACCGGGAGGGACGGACGAATACGGCCCTGCACCACCAGCGGCAGACGGCGCGTCAAGCGCATCGGTGGGCGACAACAAGTTTTGGAAGATGTACGTGTACGTACGCGCCGAAGACGTCGTGATGGCAACTTCCGCGCCGTCGGGCAGCCACATGCGGGAGCCTTTCGTCAGCGGCTTGGAGTCAACCGTCGTGAGCGTGGAGTTAGAGTATGACTCAATAATCACTCGGCCCTGCAGCGGGAACAGGCGCAGAACGATACAGCTGACGGACGGATCACGCAGCTGCAGCTGGCAACGGGATCCCCGGCCGACGGAGAAGACCACGCCCTTCAGCGACACGTTCGCCTGCGATGACGTCTGGGACAGTAAGTTACCCCAACACTTGCGGGGGGGGGGGGGCTTGGGGGGGGGGTGCTTGGCTACCGCGACTACGCCGCCAGAGGCAGCGGCCGCCGCCACCATCCCACATGAAGTGCCCCCCGAGTGGGAGCCATCCGCACTGCCCGAGCCGCTTGCCCCGCCACTGGTAACAAGCTTGGGAACCACAGACTGCAGCGCAGTCGCCAGCTGCTGAAACAGATCGTACAACTTCTTGGCCTCGTCGCCAGGCCCGACCGTGGAGGTCGTCGTCGCACCAGGCGCACTTACTGACGGCCGGTGGGACGCGCCCGCGACACCTGAAGGGGTGCCCCCCCCCGGCCCTGCCGCCGCGCCCGCCCCTGCAGCCGTGGCTGCCGCCGCACCCGAGCCTGCCGCCCCTTCAGCACCCCCGCCAGCGACTGCAAGGGACCCCTCCTCCCCTTTCTCGCGCGCCTCCCCGCCGCCGACGCCCCCCGCAACGCGAGGCACAGATCCCCTGGCCCCCGCCCCCGCGTCTGGCTTGAAGCTCTGCTCTGCCACAAATGAATCAGCCGGCACGGCCACGCGCCCCCCCCCCGATTCGGCACCGTGTGCAATAATAGACGCAGAGTCTTCCCGCGAGGGTGATACCCGTGGATCCAATGCCAACGATGCGGCGGGCCCGCCAGCAGGCTGGCCAGCAGGCCCAGACCGCGGCGGCACCCCATCGCCGGCGGCGCCTGTCGACCTTGACGGAGGAGCACTGCCACGAGCACTACCGCCGTCACCACCGCTCCGTCTGACACCGGCACCGCTGACAACACGCGTCGACGGCGGCGGGGAAGCGCCGTCAGGCACAGTGGCGGGCACCGCGCCACCAGACTTGTCGCCACCAACCGCACTTTCCCGCCTTGGCGTAACGGATCGTTCACGTGGCCGCTCCTCTGCCGCCGCTCCCGTCGGTGCCCGCGCCGACGCACCGACGGCCGCCGCCGACCCCGGGGACGCAGGTGCCACGTGCGCATCGCCCCCTCCGCCGATGGCGGCGCCCCCGGCGGTGCGGCGGCGCTTGTATGCAGACGCCACGGCAGCCGAGATGGCCGATGACTCGGACGCGGTGGCCGCCGCAGGCCCCGTCCCTGACCCCGCGCCAGGCCCGGCGGCAGTAGTCCCCAACCGAGGAGACGCCGCCGCCGTCGGCGCCGCCGCCGCCGCCGTCCCCACCCGCCTACCCGCTGGTGATGATGACGGCGCAGAGGGCTGCGGTGGCACCAGCGCAGAGGAGGAGACGGACGCGGCAACGGGCGGGATGGCGTCCGAACCGCCGGAACCCCGCGCAGCGGGAGCAGCTGCCGACGACGCGGCGCGCTTGCGCGCGGAGCGGGTGCGAGCAGCGGGGCTGTGACTGTTCAGAGGGTCTGTGCCACCGCCACCGCCATCGCGGGCACCGTTGCTGCCACTGGCACCACCGCGACCGCTGCCGCCGCCACTGCCGCCGCCACCGCCGCCATTGTCCATGGAACGGGTGCCGACACAATGCAGATGGCTCGGTCAGGCGCTGCGCGGGTGACAGCAAGGCAGACCGACCGATTCCGCGCCGGCCGAATCAAACACGGGGACACACTTGCTGCCGACGCTTGAGAACAGGAAGCGATGGCAAGGGCAAGTGGATGATAGAGAAACAGTCGATAGGGGAAAAAAAGGGAGACGCGTGGCCACCACACAAGTAACTCGTCAGCAGGGACCCACACATAGGCGGCCCGCGAGGTCCGCGGGAGCACAGCAACGTCCAGGGGTTCACCCACGCACGGGATCGACGGCCAGCGAACACCGTGGTCACACTCAACCGCGGGCGGTCAGCCCCGTCACGTCGCTGGCACCGCAGCCCCGCCGCAAGCGGAGGCCTGCACGACGCCACGGGCGAGCGAGGACGACGCCCGGCTGCGCTTGCGGCGGCCAGCTCTTCGCCGGCACACACGCCCAACGCGAACAGTCGTGGGGGGGGGACCGGAGCGCGTCTCTCTGCTTGCACTGGGAATTGATTTCTCAGTTTTGTAGTTCTTCTTCGTGGAAGAATTACATCTCGATCAGGTGACGGGTGTCGAGCTGCCACGTGTGCAGTACGCAAGCGGTTTGGTTCTCGACACGCTTTTTGGCGAGGCGTGTTTGGGAGGCATGAATCAATCGGCGATGGCATCGAGTCCCAGTCACGAGGGTGACATAAGAAGCTCTACGAAGGCACCTGTGCCAGCTGTGTGGGCTGTGGCAGCGGACAAGCGAGCGAACATGGAACAGAATGCTGAGCTCGTGGGGCGAGCCACAGCCATCCTGCTCTCAGGGCGGTACCGAGCACACGCAGCTGTTCAGCGACAATCGAGAAACAGCTCTGTTCTCACAGACAAGACGTTTCCATAGAAGACAAAGATGTGCGTGGTCCGAGGGAAAGGAGGCGAAAGAGAGAATAGTGTACCAACCGGCTCGCCCGTCCGCATCCCGCGGCCCCGAGTCAGGGCGAGGGGGTATCGTCTCCAGGGGTATCGTCACCGCTCGAGTCAACCACCTTGATGCCTGTCGACCCAGGGGGAAGCCCTCCCCGCTGTACCACATTCACGAAAGCGACCGCGTGCACAAACACCCGCAACCGCATGCGTGCGGCGTCGGCGTCGGAGACAGGCGCTGGCGGTGTGCGAGCACGGAGCGAGTTGATCTTTTCCAGGTCCCCGTCGGTGGCCGCCACCTCGGCGGGCGTCGCGTCCAGGGGGCCCGTCGCGGCGCTCACAAACGGGCCCTCCTCCGCGTTCATCCGATCGCGGTCTTCCTGCTCCGCGGCCAGGTCCTCCATGCCCTTGCGCCGCCGGACGGGCAGGTGAAGTAGTTTCTCGAGCTTGGACATGGCCAGGGGGTCACCATCTTCGGGACCAACGCTCCATGACAGCGGCCAGAGGCGGGCAATGTAGCCCATCGGAAGGATGAGGGCGCCCAGCACGATTGACGCAATCCAGCCGCTGCCAGGAATCGTCACAATCCGGATGGCGCGGCCAACCGAGGTGCGGCCGACCAACAGCATGAGCAGCACCTGGATGATGACCGTCACAATGATGATGCTCACAAAATAGAACGACTTGAAGATGCCTGCGAAGACGTTCTTCTCAGTGATGCGCCGCGCGTTGACCTCAGACGCAATCTGCATGAACACAAACGTGTTAAAAATGATAGACGGGATGATCTTGTGGCAGTCGTCGTCGTCCTCGGCGCAGGTGATATCGAAAATGCTGCCACCAGCAAACTGGAGCACCAGACAAACGGCCAGCTGGTAGATGGAGAGGAAAATGATGTTGCGGTACATCCCCCGATTGATAAGGGGAGCAAACCGGCCAAACGGCTTCTGCTCCATCAAGTCAGCACGCGGCGGCTCAGTGGCCAGCGCCAGCGCACCCATCGAGTCCATGATCATGTTCACCCACAGCAGCGGCACGGGGCCCAGCGGGAGTTCCTCGCCCGCGCAAGCCGAGATGAAGTTGAGCGACACGGCCACCACGTTGACAACCAGCTGAAACTGGAGGAACTTGCGGATGGACCAGTAGACGGAGCGACCCCACAGCACGGCCTTGGCCATACTTTGGATGTTGTCGTCCAGGATAACAATGTCACACGCCTCCTTGGCCACCTCCGTGCCAGCCAAGCCGAGCGCAAAGCCCACGTCGGCCTCCTTGAGGGCGGGGGCATCGTTCGTGCCGTCGCCTGTCACGGCCACCACCTCCCCCATCCGCTTGTGCTGCTTGACCAGCGCCAGCTTGTCCGTGGGAGTCGACCGTGCCAGCACCTGGATCTTGATGGCCACCGCGTCGAGCTCCTCCTGGGTCATGTTACGGAACGTTGGGCCGTCCAGCACTACCCCCCCCTCATCCAAGATTCCCGCCTCGCGCGCAATGTAGCTGGCCGTCAGCACATTGTCGCCCGTCACCATTCGCACATTCACGCCGGCACCCTTCAGCAGCCGCACCGCCTCAAGCGTCTCGGGGCGCACCGGGTCCTTGATGCCCACCACGCCCAGGAGGGTCAGGTCCGTCTCGGGCGCCAGGTCCCAAAACTGCTTGTCCTCCAGCGGCACGTCCACATCACGGTACGCCAGCAACAGCGTGCGGAGGCCCCGCTCGGCAAGGCGGTCCACGCTCAGCAGCAGTGCCGCCCGGTCTTGCGCCGTAAACGGCGCCACCCGGCCGTCCAGACCGAGCTGGTAGCTCAGCAGTGGCGCCAGCATCTCGGGCGCGCCCTTGGTATGCAGCCGCTGCACACCCGGACGTCCTGGCAGCGCCGACGTGCTGCTCATCCGCTTGCGGGTCGAGTCAAACAGCCAGATGCGGGTGGGCGGCGCCGCCAACCGCAGTGCGGCGTACGAGTAGCCCCACGAGTTGACCAGCTGCAGCAGCGCGCACTCGGTCTTGGAGCCGAGGTGCTCGACAATCCCGTTGGGCTTCACCTGCAGGTTGGCCTGGCTGTTGACCGCCACCGACACCGCAAAGGCCTCACGGAACACGCGGGACAGGCCCGACTCGTCGCCCGCGCCGGCCACGTCGGCAGCCGCAAACGGAGCGCCCACCTCAACCGGCTCCCCCGTCGCCGCCGAGGTGATGGCCGCCGACTTGTCCACCCCCGACAGGTCCCGCGTGGCGGGCCCGTCCGCTTGGTGCAGGAGCTTGGCGCCGCCCAGGACCGACTCCACGACCGTCATCCGGTTGGCCGTCAGGGTGCCCGTCTTGTCCGCATTCAGCTGCGTCGCCGAGCCCATCGTCTCACAAGCCTCGAGCCGCCGCACCAGGTTCATGTCTTCCATCATTTTCTTCTGCGCAAACGCCAGGCCGAGGGTGATCGCGAGCGGGAGGCCCTCGGGGATGGCCACCACCACAATCGTGACCGCGTCGATGAAGAACTTGAGCACCTGCGTGCCGTCCCAGTCGCCCTCTTGCGCCGACTCAATGATCCACCGCAGCATCGAGACGGCAAACGTCAGCACCGCCATGACAATGCCGATCTTGCCAATGTTCCACGCGAGGCGGTCGAGCCGCTTTTGCAGCGGCGTGTCCACCGGCTCCTCAATGAGCTTGGAAAGGATGATGCCCCACTGGGAGTGTGTGCCGGTGGCCACCACCACCAGGTGGCCGACGCCCTCCGAGACGGTCGTGCCCGACAGCAAAAACGGGTCCGCGTCCTTATCGTCGGGCCCCGTCCACACGTCCTTGCCAATGTCAATGGGCTCCCCCGTCATGGCCGACTCGTTGGTCTTGAGCTTGGACGCCTCAATGAGCACCCCGTCCGCGGCGAGCTTATCCCCCGCCGCCACCTTGAGCACATCCCCCACCATCAGCGAGTCGGCCGGGATGCTCACGGTCTCCCCCCCCCGGCGGACCGTCACCTCGTAATTGTCCTTGACCGAGTTGAGCTCCCGGAACTTGCGCTCCTTGCTGTAGTCAATCGACGCCTGCACCATCACGACCACAAACACCACCAGCACAATCGCAATGCCCTCCAGGTACCCAAACTCCGCCCGCTTCTCGGGCAGCGCCACGCCCAGGACGAGCGACACCACCGCCGCCACGCACAGGATGATGATGGTCAGGTCCTTGAACGCGGCCAGGACGAGGAAGAAGAAGGATTTCGGGTCGGGGTACACCAGCTGGTTGGTGCCAAACGCGGCGGCACGGGCGGCGAGGCTGCCCCCATCCTCGGCCAGCTCCTCCCGGCTCAGCCCGCCCGGGCCCGTGTGGAGCGCGTCGAGGAGCCCGTCGACGCCGCCGATCGACGCGAGCCACCCCGTGTCCCGCGTCTCGATCATCGACGCGAGGGCGGTCTGGGTCACCCCAAACTGGTGCTTCCGCCCCGCCCCCGCCTCCGCGTCCGCGTCCATCGCGGCGCCCGCCACCCACCCACCGCGCACCCGCGCCGCCCCCGCGGGCGCAGTCGCTGCTGCCGGCCGCCCCCGCGGGGGACGCTGCTCCCGCCGCTGCCGCTGCCGCCGCCACCACCACTCACGCGCCGACGCCAGCAGGCGCCTCCCGCGCCGACCGGCAACCGCGCCTGGAGCGCCGCCGCCCACGCTGGCACACCGCTGTCGTCACGTGCCACCCGCCCACCCCCCCCCCCCCCCCCCGCCCCCTCCCCACAAACTGCCGCCACCCAGCCACGGCCGGTCCTCGCAACCGCCGCCGGTCCTCGCACCACGCGCCGTGACCGTGCACGCCAGCCGCCACCCCCCCCCCCCCACCCCCCCCGCCACCCACCCCTTCCGCCACCTCCTCCTCCCCCAACCCCAACCGACGACAACGGGCACGGATGGCACAACAACCGCAACGGCAGTGGCGGCCGCCCCGCGCCTCCCACCCGCCCGTCCGCCCGCACGAGCCACCCACCCGCCCGCCCGCCCGCCCGCTCGCCACGGCCAACACCTCGTCGCCCGTGTGGCGGCGATTGACCCGCGGCAGGGCGGAGACCCGTCCGGGGCGTCACGTCCCCCCACACCCCCCCAGACAAGGGCACGCGGTGGCAGC